>OZ026596.1:43684410-43729410 GCA_964020085.1 Micromussa lordhowensis
ACAGTTAAGTTGATATAGTTTGCCCATAGAAAGCACACATTTCTCTTAGATGCACTGTCAGTTTGTTAAGGAAGTCATGGGTTACTTACGCTTTGTGCTTGGTTTATATGGAGGCTTTACTGTTGGTTGAATTGACGGCTGACCACCTGTGGATAATTTCATTCACATTTGAGTTTTCAAAAACTTTAAAAGATAAAAATAAACAATAAGCTTTGTGTTCTTCAACCATTAGTCTAATTTACAAGGGACGTACCGAAAAAGTTTACGAAAAACAGAAAAACAAATTTTAGAAAATGCGCCCAACGTGGGGCTCGAACCCACGACCCTGAGATTAAGAGTCTCATGCTCTACCGACTGAGCTAGCCGGGCACATTGTGATTAAGCCTTCTTTACCGTAAGTACAATGTAAGCTCTCTACTTGTTATCGCTTGTTGTGGTTTCCTTTGTTGTCAATTCAAAACAAGGCCCTTGTAGTTCGGAACATAAACAGTTGATGAAATTGCGTTTGGAAGGCAAAAAGGTCTAATTATAATCATAAATTGTCTAATCAAAATGGAAAATAGTGGCGCCCAACGTGGGGCTCGAACCCACGACCCTGAGATTAAGAGTCTCATGCTCTACCGACTGAGCTAGCCGGGCAACAGGTTGATGGGCAGGCCGTTCGTATAAGTTTTATTTCTCAATTCTCAATGTAACTTGTTTGCTGGCTTAACGAAGATTTTGCCTCACTAATTTAAAAACGTACCTGGAGCTCGGAAACATCTCTTTTCCATTTTCTTGACCTGATGGCTGCTGAGGGCTTTATCGAAAAACTGTAAACATGAGACCTGACCACGGAAGTACTGTTTGTCACCAGGCCTCGCTCCCAAGTACACATCATGATTGGTCGAGAGATCAAAATAACCAATCTTTTCGCGCACTACAGGTTTACTGTTAACAAACAGTGTAGCTATACCACTAGCCTTATCGTACGACATTCCAAAGTGATTCCATTTCCATGGTAACACCCCGTCGACGCTGGCCAAATATGGTAGTTTTTGGCGTGATTGCCTGGTAACAAACTCAGCAAACACCATGTTACGTCGCATCATCCATAACCGGACGGCCAAGCCTTTATCTGCAAACTGAACGATGGGTCCCATGCGATTTTTAGGTAATGCCCATATAAGGACTGTCATGGCTTTACTAGTGTCCAGTCGACCTCTGTTCGGGATCTTAATGTAACTGTCAGGTTTTCCTTTCAATTCGTATGCACTTCCGGGTCGTTTGTCGGGCCCAGGCACAAGTCGTACTCTGCTGAGAATGGCGGGGGGATTCCTTCCCAGTTTTTCGATTCCTCTATATCGCTTGTTTAATGGATACAGAACCACGGGTTTAGGAGGTACTGGGTAAAAAAAAAATAAAAAATAAAACGATAAGAAGATTGAAATTATAAAAAAAACTCGCCAATAAAGCTCACCCTGACATAATAAAAGAGAGGGCGACAAAGTTTCTCACTTTAATTCAAAATTAACTCTGCGCCCAACGTGGGGCTTGAACCCACAACCCTGACATTAAAAGTCTCATGCTCTACCGACTGAGCTAGCCGGGCAACACATGTGTGTTGATGTCTGTGAATTGTTTTTGACAAAAATTAAAACCACATGACAGGATACGTTAGCTGAATAAGTTAAATCTGAAATTATGTATTTCGAAGATGTAAGGAGTTGTTGCATTTGCACTTGATCATTGCCGTTGCACACACCGTACGAGACGCTTACTACGTATCCACTTCACTTCTTCCTCTGTGAGTGCTTTGCGTTTCACGCCTTACAGCAGAATCACGTCTACCTGATCCTGGCTGTACTCTATAACTATGTTTGAACGGATTATAATTAATTGACTCCCTCTGATAGAGTCATCTAAATTAATTTATTTATCATAATACAAGTTGAATGGCTAGATGATCGATTACAAATGTAACTTTGTGGGTTTAACGCACGTAGTTAGCCTGGTGGGGTTGAGCAAAAGATGAAAGGAGACACCGTTTTCTACTTACATGAAGGAGCCTGAGTTGGTGGAGGCGGCGGGGGAGTGGGACGAGGAGTAACAGGACGACCTGAATAGAGAATAAAAATTATCATCATTTTAAAAGTGTGACGCTAACGTTTTTTAATCCTACGCAGCAATTGAGAAGGTGTATCCCCTTTAAGGTAAAAATTCCGGTTTTAGAAGCATGAATAATTACCGACTGCAAATTAACCAAACATTAAAAGAAAAGTGAATTCACAAATTGGCCAATTACAATACTATATATTGTGAACAAGGAGGTTCATTCCTACTAACAGTCTACTTTTTTTCTAAACTTGACTTCACTTCAGTCATTTAATGAAATACTCACGTTTAATACATCTTTTCATTGCTCTCATCACTTGCTTCTTCTGTAAAGCCACACGATAAAGCTGTACACACGCGACATCTCCTTTAAAATAGCGAGGATCACCGATCTTTGCTCCGATCCTGATCGGTCCACTCGTCGACAATTTAATACTTCCGATTTTGAGCGAAGCCACCTTTTTGGCATTCACCCACAGCGTGGCATATGTTCCATCATACGTTGAACCCACAAAGTTCCACACATTTTGTCTCAGCTTTGCTTTGGAAAGTGAAGGAGTCGCGCTACCACCAACCTTCACATAACGAACAAACAGCGTTTTGGGGCCTGTGACCCACAGATGAGTTTCCCATGCAGGGCCTCTGTTGTAGTTAATAATTGGACCAGGACTTCCTCCCTTAGGCTTGATCCAAGCAAACATGGAGATCGCGTTTGATGTGCGTAACTTGCCGTTATTCGGAATTTCAACGTAGCTGTTTGGACTGCCGAGTAGTTGGACGGCGGCGTTTGTTCGACCATCCGGGCCTTGTGTCAAGCGGACATTACGGAATAACGCTTTAGGTGCCTTATTAGGACTTCTATCTCGGCCCTTACTGATTGGATCAAACGGGTAAAGTCCCATGAGCATGGGTTGAGCTGTGAAAAAGGAGCAAAAAGATATGGTGAAAGGTCCACTGGTTATGAAAAGGAGATCAGAACTCTGGGTCCAACGTTCTTTAGAAAATCTATCGCAAGGTACTTACAAGTCATTATCGAGTAATTTCAATGTTGCATATAATGCAAAAACGTACCTGGTTTGGGTTTTGGTGGTTTCGGGTTTGGTTCTAAGAAAAGAAAGAAAGACCGCTGCATTTGTTATTGAGTAATTTGAGTGCTCAAGAAATCACCATGAACTGCTGTGCGGAAGGGAAAAGACAGTGCCCGCCCCTGATTGTCGTGGAGTGGTCTACCTGGCTAGTGTTCCCATGGGCATAGGGGAACACTAGCCTTAATATAAAGTCCTTAATATATTTGTATTAAGATCATACTGTATTGCGCAATTGAAAATTTATATTGATAATTGCGCAATAGAAATTAATAAAATTATTATTATTATTAACAGAGAGAACCAAACTAAGTGGATTTTTGAAACGGATTGATCAGTATTGCTTTATTACAGAATAACATGTTCTTCAATTAAAACTTAGGATTGTTTGCCGGTTTTTTCTATCTATCTTTCTGTCTGACTGTCTGTCTCTCTGTTTGTCTATCTATTTGTTTAATGTCAGGAAGGGTAACGAAACAATCCTTACTTCGTCTGAAACATTTTCTCTTCTGTGCTCGGATCTGTGGTCCAATCAAAGCTTTTTTGAAGATTTGCAAACAAGAAATACTTCCTTTGAAGACCCGTCGGTCACCTGGTTTGCGTCCCATAACAGCTGGATAGTTTGTGGCTAGTTTATAGATCCCAACGCGCCGCTATTTGGATAAACAACAAACATATATAAACTTATACACCGGTACTTATACTTTGCGCATACAAGCCTTTTTTAGTTGAAAAGCGAAAAACAAGAAGTCTACTCTTCCCAAATTCAACAGGATTCGAAATCGCTTGTTTTTGAGGTTCTGCTGACCGTGCAATATTCTCTTCCTCTTCGTCAGTAATTTACATATGAGACTTGTTGTTTGAACTGAGTTAAATCGTGTTATAGAGGGGGAAATGCATGTTAATAAATTGACGTTAGTTTTTCATGCGTCTGTCCTGTTATTGATCATGAATTTCGTCATCACATTGTCAAAGTAGTGGATCCACAGACTACTTTGACAATGTTATGACGAAATTCATTGTCAATAACAGGACAGATGCATGAAAAGCTCTCGCTCGTTATCGCATAAATTACAAATTCACGTGTCTGTTCGCTTACAATGAAAATTAGCCAATGAGCACGCAAGAATTTCTGCAGTTATTTTTGACTGCTGTGTTTAATGCTTACCTGAGCCACAGGGATACCATTTCTCCAGATGGTTCCAACTCCCTTCTTTTTATCATAAGTAACCGCCAGATAATTCCACCGTCCCATCTTAACATTGCTGCTTCTTATGGCTGGCACAGTCTTCCCAGACCTCGTAGAGAATCTGACAAAAAACTTTCGTTGGCCTGGCCGTCCCACCACCCAGACATGTACCCCTCCCCACGTCTGAGGCTTATAATGAAAGATTGGTCCAGCGCTTTTCGGCTTCACCCAAACTGTGATCGTTATTTCGTCCACAGTGTCGAGTTTTCCATTGTTTGGAAACATAACATAGCTGTTAGGGCTACCACTGAGCTTTATGGCGCCTGAAGGAAGACGGTCAGGTCCGTTATCTGGCCTCACATTTCGCAGTCTGGCTCGCGGGTTCTTATTTGGCGAGATGTCTCGTCCTTGGAGTACACCGCTGAGCGGGTAGGTCGCCACCGGCGTCGGGGCAGCTAAAAAAAGTATGAACGCATACAGTGACTAAGTAACTTAACTAAATTTAATTAGAAAGCAACGAGATGATGATAATAATCTTGCTCCTTACCTGTTGAAGGTGTGCCCGGTGGTTTACCTCCGGCTAGAAAAAAAAGAAACAGTTGTACTTGTAACGTCAAAATTATTAGCGGCAATGATGATGATTTTCAGCTATTTATTCCAGATTTCATCCTTTACTTCCTTCCACTTTCATAACTTCAGTTACTTGTAGGTTTGGGGTTTTCTTTTGTTTTGCTTACAATTGTAAATGGTCTGCTTTTAAGAACTCGGGAGACTAAGACGATTTCCTTTCTATTACAAATGGAGATGGTCGACTGATGTCGATCTTACTAAGGAACTGTTCTGTTGAGTTTTCAGTATGCGAGGAAAGAGAGATACCTTCGTTCAAATATCGAGAAAGCATAAGACATTTTGCACTTTTATACAAATTTTGATTCTTTTAGCTGAATAACATGAGATTTCAATTTGAACATGAACTTTTTCACTTCAAACCTATAAATGTAAAAAATATCTCACGTCGTGTCTCTTTTTACAACCAAAACTCGAAATAGGCTATAACAATTGCTAAAAAAAAAATAGATTGAGCCGTTCACTGGAGTGATTAAGAATACAACACAAGTGTGACGAACAACTGTTTCAAGCATCATACCTCCTTTGAAGCACCTTGTCTTGACTGTGGCGATTTCATAATCACTCAAAGCTCTGCTGTAAACCTGCATACAGGACATGCGACCGCGGAAGAATCTCCTTCCACGCCTTGTCGATCCCGCTCGGGCTGGTCTGTTTGTTAGAAGCTCCATTCGACCAATGACCCTTGTTGCGACTGGCTTATCATTGACATAAATTTTCACAACACCTACTGTGTAATCATAACTGAAACCAATGTATGTCCAAGTTCTGGGCTTGAAGGTCTTCTTTGGAGTTCTCACAGGGATATTTTTAGTTCGTCTTCGACTGACAATGCGCGCTTCAATTTGATTGGATCCGATAATCTTCAACCCGACTCCTTGTCCCTTGCGGCTGTACTGGAATACAGTGCCTCCCCTCCCTTCGTTAAACACCCACACCAAGCAGGTGATAGAACGTCTGGTGTCCAGTCTCCCATTGTTTGGAAACTCGATGAAACTGACAGGACTACCAGAGAACCGTAGCGCAGTGTCCGGCAGCCCGTCGGGGCCTTGGACGATACTTACTCGCGAAAGTTTTCCTGGGAGGTTTTTGGTAGGGCTGAGGTCACGTGCACCGGAAGTAGCGTCCAGTGGGTACACAGCCACCAAGTTTCGAACAGCTGTTCGAAATGAAACAAAAAGTGCATTTTCGATCACTTTCTTAAAGAAGAAATCAGTCTAACTTGCACTTTCTAGCCAGAACAACTACTGTAACGTTTTGATATTGGATGTAGTTTATTCTATATAATTGAACAAGCAATAAGCGTACAAAAAAAAGCCTTACCGGGGGTGGGTTTCGTAGTTACCGGCACTGGCTTGGTTGGTGTGATTCTTCCTGAAACGGTTAAAGCAGCAATTTTCATATGAAAAGGAACAAGAGTCACTGCCGCGTTTTTCCTATTAAAGAATATCGAAATATATTTTTTTTGTTTGAATTTTACGCGATGTGAAAATTTTTTCCCATTAATTTGAAATAAAATGAATGTGAATCAAAACCCTTAGTGAAACACTTCCATTTTGCCTATCTATAGCGAAAGCTGTGAAAGCTTTAAAATTTGACTGGATACCACAAAACTTGCTAAGCTCGCAGTCGTCATGTGGGAAGGCAAGAGTTCACGCATCGTTTGAAACACGCTGACGGTTATGAGTTGTAAAACTGTCTTGTAATTAGCATTCATAATACACTATTAGTAGTTCGTATAGTATGATTGTCCGGGTGAGTGTAGTTCTGAGAAGAACTGTTGTTGGTGACAACAACGGTCACCCGGACGATCATACTGTACGAACTACTGATACTCCTGGGTTCAAACCATTTACAATAATACACTATTGTCCTTAAAGTAAATATTTCCAGTTTGAACTTGACCAACCTGGCTTAAAACAGTTCTTTCTCGCAGCACGGATTTGTCGACTTGTCAAAGCCACGTTGTACATCTGTAAACACGTGATCTTCCCGCGGAAAAATCTCCTGTCACCAATTCGCGCGCCCATCCTTACAGGATAGTTGGTAGCAAGTTCTAATCTGCCAATGTTCCTTTCAGCTGATATTCTTGAATCCACGTATAATCTGGCGTATCCGGTGTTCTTATCGTATGAAGCTGCAACCCAATTCCATGTTCGTGGTTTGACCCTGTTGGTAGCTACAGGCCTTGTGAACTTTTTGGACCTTTTCACAAAGCGAGCAAATAAAACATTGGGACGAACCATCCAGAAGTGCATTCCAAACCCCTTTGGATTGTAGTTAAAAATGGGTCCAGCCGATTCAGGATTAACATACGCAAGAATCGTTATAGAATTCTTCGCATCTAGTCGGCCGTTGTTCGGAAACTCGATGAAGCTGTCGGGACGACCTCGGAACTTGTAAGCACCTCCTCGTTGGCCGTCGGGTCCTCGGGCAGGCCGAGCACCCACGATTTTCCCAGGAAGGTTTCTGGATGGACTTATGTCTCGTGGACCATATTTAGATGTTAGGGGGAAGAATGCCATTGCAGGTGGTAATGCTGATAAAATATAGCATAAATAAGCCGACTTAGATGAAAAAAAAAACCCTTACCCAGTAATCAATAAATATATATTCAAATGCCAAATAGTAACCCTTGATTTTTTGCCTTTGTTATCTTCTTTTCGGAACACTTCCATATATTGTGTGCAAAGAGGAGTAACATTAAAATTAACAAAACTCTAAGCCATGTGCTGTACTGGATTACGTTAAGAGGAAATCTCAGTGCAGCCTACATCAAGGTTATAGTTTATATTTATCCTAACCTTAAAATGTAGCGTCTGACTGCAACGTTTTCGACGGTGCTACTAAACAGTTATTCCTTAATCAGATTCCATCAAAAAATATATATTTTTTGTGCGTAAACATATCTATTCCAAGGAATCTTTAAATCCTATTGTCAGCTAGGATGTGAAAACGTTTCTTACCTGGAGCAGGAGCTGTAGGAGGACGTGTGGGAGTCGGTTGACCTGAAAATATAATGACCAGGTTATTAAGACATTTGACTCTCTTTTTCTTTACGAATAGGACTGTTTCTTGGGATGTCAAAGATAATTCAGCTGAACCTGGTTAACTGATTAAGCAGAAACACCTAGACATTAGCAGATTCAGGCTAGGCCTTTTCATATAACGAAAAGATGGTTTTTCCATTTTGACTGCAAGATCTTCAGCCTCTCACGGCTGGTGCCATGTGATGCAGCTAACAAACATCGTACGGTCTTGTGAATTATAGAGTCTCTTGTTGTCCAAAATCTGGGATTTGATCTGGGATCTGGTATTCTTGCAATGTGATTAACTATCAAATATACTAATTACCCGGTCTGAAGCAAACATTCTGTACGTTCTTTATTTGAGGCCCAGTCAGAGCATCACTGTAAATCTGAAGACATGTGATACTGCCTCGGAATGGACGCCGAGTACGAGTAGCTCCGCCCAGTCTGAGCGGATTCTTTGTCGCCAGTCTGATCCAACCGAGTTTCTGGAAGGCAATGGGGCGAGAATTCCGCCAGATAGTCCCAGTCCCCGTCCGCTGATCATACGTGATCGCGATGTAGTTCCATTTTCCGATAATTACTCCCCGCCGCCTTGTTTTGACAGTTTTAGTTGGTCGTCCGTTTCGGCGCATAAAACGAACATACAGAGTATCCGGCGAACGAATGCCAAATGTCACTCCCCTTGGCTTGTACTCAAAGATCTTTCCAGGTCCTTCCGGTTTGACCCAGACGATCACGGTTATGGAATTCTTGGTGTCCAGTTTTCCGCTGTTAGGGAACTCCACGTAGCCAGTCCTGTATTTCGGGAACTTTAGAGCTCCACCAGGTTGGCCGTTTGGGCCTGGGATGGGTCGAACATTGTACAGAATTCCTGGGCTATTCCTCAAGGGACCAATATCTTTTCCGCGAGTTCTTTTGTCCAGTGGGAAAATAGCAACAGCCTTTGGAGGCTCTGGTTAGAGAAGAGAAACTTTTGTGATTAGAAATGGAGATGCGGCGTCAAAAATGTGCGCGTGTCATTGATTTCTCTGATCATGTTGAATTGATAGTCAGTAAGTAAAGTTGATTTCATGGCCTGCAGTAGCTTGCAGATTCGTAATGCAATAAATCGTTTTTAAATAACCGTGACATTAAAGATTACTCACTTTGCCGGGTTGTAGGCTTTTTGGGTTTCAGTGGACTGCCTCCTGCCTCTGTGATAAAAATGCATAAAAAAATGATTAATTAATTCGATACAAAGACAGATCTTCACCTAGTTCAATACTCTCTGAGCCTAATGAAATGCACTAGTTTTTCTGAAAATTGAGCTTTTAAATCTTATGTTCTTAGGAATATTTCTTTATTTTATCGGTTTTACTGTACATTATATTAAGTCTGGATACAATATAGAAAGAGTATTATTATTGCTGTTTATATGACCGTGACCGAGCAATTTACTTCATTGTGATTGGCGGAAAGCAAGCCAATTTATCGTTAATTTTCTCTGTCATAAAATAAATGACTAATCGTATGAAATCTCGAGCAATTAAGGATTTACGCTACTTGTGATATTTGAAAATTCTTTCAAATTACACTAGCCTAATTTTCAAGTATCCCTCGAAGGATAAATCCCTAATTGCGCTCGCATTCATATGATTACCTATATCAATTTTGAACAAGAATGTTCAATAAATGCATTTCATATTGACGTAAATAACATTGACTATAGATTGAATTTTTTCATAGCCATTGTAGACCTCAATACACACCTGCGCATGTCTTATCCTTCACTCGTTTCACAATAGTCCCCAGGCTTCTAAAGTTCGTTTCGTACGCGTGTTGAGGATCTTTAGCTATAGTAAGGACCTCGCTGCGAACAGCACCGGGCATTACGCCAATACTGAAGATATTCACTCCCATAGCAACTAGCTGCTGTACTGGACCAAGCACTTTGTCGGAAGACTTCCCCACCGTCAGGAAAATTAACGTTTTCTTACCCTTGCTGGCAACAAAGACGCGTTTTAGTGCAAGTTTTAATGCCGCTCCAGTCCTCCTAGCTCCACCAACTGGTTGTAACAATTGAATGACGGCTTTTATCTTTTTGGGGCTGTTGTACTGACCGAAGCTTAACTTAACGTTTGGACGGTACGAGTTTACAATTAAACCAATCCGGACATCTTGACTAGAGATGGTAAAGGAATCCACCAGTTCTAAGAAGAATTTCTTGATACTTTCGAATTCTTTCTTGACACCACCGGCAATGTCGACGACGAAGGCAATATCCAGCTTTGCTTTGCACACTGTGTAACAGAACAACATTGTTATTAGAAGCTTATTACATTGTATAGCAGAGTAGCAGGCAGAAGACCTTGCTGTTACTCGACTCTTGGCAAAACGTAGAACGCTCAACTTTATCATTCGAAAGAAAGTTTACTCTCCGATCACTGGAAGTTACTTGTAACCGTTTGTTATCTTGGGTATTGGAGAAATTATTGCTGTTTTAATTACTTTTGTATTCCTTGCCTAAAATCTGGTTTATGATGAGATTAATTACTGTATAGAGAAAATTACGGAGAGAAAATTACGGCATACCATATCATGATACATATATTATCAGACTTTCAAACTCCATGGGCAACCATAATTGCCTTGCATACACTATGTCTCAAACCCAAAAATTTCTCTAGAACCGTAGTTCATTATAATTCATGCTGCTATTGCCTCCGATAATTTTAAGTCCTTGTGTTTATTGAAAATATAGCCAAATATATAAATTTAATAAAAAATTGTCCATATCATCTTACTAAAATATAAAATATATAAAGCAAAGCGTTTATTTTCGAGTCGTCGGCAGTCGGGCTGCCAAACGTGTTCCTGTTATATTTGTAGGCTCTTGATAAAAACTGGGGTCGGCCACATATTGAAAAGCACAAAAAAACCGTTAGAAAACTGCACAGTGCTTATAGCGTCACATACCTTTACTGGGTGATGTTGTAGCAGCAGGGTTTGTAGTGGGGCCTGATGGTCCGACTGGCTTTGTTGGAACAGTTGTTGGTTTCCGTACAACGGTAAAACCTTAACCATAACAAAGTGCTTTATTAGAGACTTTCGATTAAAAGAATTTCTTATATTTTAAGGAGGTAGCGTGGCTGAGTGGTTTAGGGCGCTGGTGTTGTAATCCGGAGATCCTAGGTTCAAGGCCTCCACCCTGCCACTAGTGGGATTTGTTTCTCAGTATTCTCGAGTTCAAATCCTTGGTCACGCTTTGTAAATAGCCAACTGGTCTGCCTCCTGCCAGTTGGGATTTTTAACTATGTTACGCTTATTTTAAAAATTTGTTTCGTTTGTTTCAGTGGCATGCCAGTAAACTAGCAAAGCTTCATGCTTGTATAGCTAAGTGCATGACCATTATAAATAAGATTTACATACATTTACATAGGCAGCAAGATAGTAACTTCTTTCGATTAAGTTCAGTTTTACAGAACAAGTCAGTTCAGTTTAATTGAAAGAACAAAGTTCAGTTTTATAAAACAAATCTGTAATGACAGCACTTGGTAATTAAATAGATTACCTGGTGGAATAGTGATGCACGGTTTTCCAGTTGTTGGTGTGACAGCGCCAGGTTTTGTCGGACCACTTTTCGGTGTTGTTGTTGCTCCTGGCACACCCGGACGCATAACACATCCCGGACCTCCAGGTCCGCCGGGTCCACCGGGACCTCCGGGCCCGCCTGGTCCACCCGGTGCCCCTGGGCCACCCGGTTTACCGGGTGGAGATGTTTTCGGACCTCCAGGACCACCGGGACCTCCAGGTCCTCCGGGTCCTCCAGGCCCACCGGGTCCTCCTGGTTTCCCTGGGGGAGCAGTTGTTGGGCCATTTGGTCCCCCTGGCCCACCAGGCCCGCCAGGACCTCCTGGACCTCCAGGGCCTCCTGGACCTCCGGGTCCCCCATTCCCTCCTGGACCACCGGGTGTTCCTGGGGGTTTAGTCGTAGTTTTGCCTGGTCTCCCGGGTTTTCCTGGTTTCTTGGTTGGACCGCCTGGACCTCCGGGGCCTCCCGGACCTCCCGGTCCACCCGGACCCCCAGGCCCTCCGGGTCCTGATGGTCCGCCAGGTTTCCCTGGTTGCTTTGTTGTTGGTCCTCCTGGTCCTCCGGGCCCCCCTGGTCCGCCGGGTCCGCCGGGTTTCCCTGGGAGAGGAAATCACACTTCAGCAATAGCAGACGCTATATCGGGCTCGACTCCTGGCAATATATGGTTTATGTTATTTATACCTGTACGGCTGTGTTAGTTTTTCCTCTCTGTGTATAATAGTTGTTTTCTATTTATAATGGATTAACAAACCTTTTTATACAACTTGTGAAAACATGCATGTGAAATGATGTAATTTGGTTATAAAATCCAAGAAAACGTTTTCTTAGATCCCGAAATACAGAGCAAAGTTATTTTGAGTCTGTAATAGCTACTTGATAAAGATTGTGCTGAGCGCAGGCAATTGATGTTTTCTTAGGAAACATGAAGACCCTGCAGGGTGACTGCACGCAACTTTAAGTGTTCTATGTTCTGTTCTAAGATTATTTTCGCCATTTCCTTAACAACAAAAAATGATATGCGTGGGATTACACTCTCAGTTTGGGGTCACCGACCGGCTTTAACCACTCTTACGGAAATATTAATTTAGTTTCTTGAGATTGGCTGGAACATTTGACAATAAAATCCGTTACATTCAAACGGCCAAAGAGTATGTCAGTTTTAAGACGTTTGCTTTTAGGAGACAATAAAAAATGCCCGCTATAAAACTCTCAACTAAGGCGGTAAACCAAATTAATCATTCTGGCCAATCACAAAGGTATGACAATCAACTGAGCCAATCAAAATCTAAGCAAACATTAGTAGCTGACGTGAGCAACTGGGAAGCGTGCATGAGAGAAATACTTGTGGTTCTGGTTTTACTCCTGACTGGATGAAAAGTGAGATTTTTATAAACCAATCCGAAGCGCAAAAACCAAAGCAAAGGCGAGTTACTTTCTACACTCAAGTGAAATCCGCTATAAAATGTAGTAACGTTACTTGAGTGACGAACAAAGTAGAGGGAAAAGAAGCAATAGAGCTGAAAACGTTAGTATTAGTACTTTGAAACATTTCTGGGCTATGTTACGTTATTCTTCTTGCTCACCTGGTTTTGGTGTCTTGGGTGTTTTAGGAGTAGTTTTAGCTGGTCCTCCGGGCCCGCCGGGACCTCCCGGCCCGCCCGGACCTCCTGGTCCGCCTGGACCTCCTGGCCCACCGGGATTTCCAGGTGCATTCTTGGTCGGCTTTGTAATAGTACCGGGAGGTTTTGTCTTTGGTCCACCAGGTCCACCGGGGCCACCGGGTCCTCCCGGCCCACCAGGTCCTCCGGGTCCTCCGGGACCTCCGGGCCCATTCGGTGATCCTGGAGGCTTGGTGGGTTTGGTTGTTTTCCCTGGAGGTCGTTTTGTTGTCTTCGGTCCACCTGGTCCACCAGGACCACCCGGTCCTCCTGGGCCTCCTGGACCTCCTGGACCACCCGGTCCCCCTGGCCCTCCAGGTCCCCCCGGACCTCCTGGCTTCCCAGGCTTATTTGTTGGCTTCGTCTTGGGTGTGGTTTTTCCTGGTTTTGGTGTTTTTGTAGTTGGACCTCCAGGCCCTCCAGGTCCGCCGGGTCCTCCCGGTCCCCCAGGACCTCCTGGTCCTCCGAGTCCTCCTGGACCACCCGGTTTACCTGGTGGTGGTTTTGTAGTAGGCCCTCCGGGGCCACCTGGACCTCCCGGTGTTCCCGGCTTTTTTGTGGTAGGACCTCCGGGTCCTCCTGGACCTCCTGGTCCTCCCGGTCCTCCGGGTCCTCCCGGACCTCCCGGACCTCCGGGGCCACCTTAATAACAAACATTCCTATAAATACTTCCTACAAAGAACGTGTGACCCTATGAGCCAATACAACACTCACTGCAAAAACGCAGGTTTTTGTAGCGTGAAGCAGCGAGCAATAGTAATGATAATCTTCCCAGCAATTCGTTACCTTGTCTTAACAGTTTACCATTACTGTCAAAGTTAAGATAACATAATTATCTTAAATAGCCAAGACGCTAACTCTGACCAATTGAATCCAGAATGCAACACACAGCGAACTAAATTTTGGAGACAACACTTTTTAAAATATATTTTGATCAGATTTCAGGGCTATTTTGATCAGATTTTTGCCTGAACTGCAGGCTTTTTCCTAATACTTCTCACTCTCTCAGTCTCCGAGACCTAAAGCATGCTTTTGCACCTACATGATTATCGGATGTCACTTTTTCTATCCTTACCTGGAGTCCCTGGTGTTTTTGTTGTTGGTCCTCCTGGGCCATTAGGACCTCCTGGTCCTCCCGGTCCACCGGGTCCACCGGGTCCCCCTGGTTTTCCCGGTCGTCCAGTTGTTGGTCCGCCTGGACCTCCCGGCCCGCCAGGTCCTCCTGGTCCCCCGGGTCCCCCGGGTTTCCCAGGGGGTCTAGTCGGCTTGGTTGGTCCCGTCGGTCCTCCGGGTCCTCCTGGTCCACCCGGGCCTCCGGGTCCACCAGGCCCGCCCGGACCTCCCGGACCACCTGGCTTACCTGGTTTAGCTGTAACTGGCGATGTTGGTTGTCCAGCTGGAGGTCCACCGGGTCCACCTTAAATAAATGAATCAACATGTGGTATGGCATTCTCAAGCTCCAAATGGCAGTTACCCTGCAATCCTCTTAAGCCCACATCAAGAATAAATTAAGTGAACTCAGTTACTATTACCTTTCTTCAGTTTCGTAGATTTATTTAATCTGGTACAAACTCCTTTGAAGAGTTTGAAATTTTTAGCATTTATATTTTTAGTATTTATAGCATATATTACATAATTTTTTACAATTTGCATTTATACAATTATACTGTAATTTCATGCAATTCAGCCTTAGAGGCTGCTATATGAATCTTTAATAAACCTATACCTATACCTATACCTATACCTAATATAACCACACTGGGTTTGGGTTGTTGGATCCACATAATTAAGCCTGGTTTCCATATGATCGTCCGGATCGTCTCGATCGTCCCAAAAAATGTTCAGACGATTGGTACGACTGAGACGATTGAAGACTGAAGTTGCGCGGTTGTCAGCGATGTTCCTGGGTCCGACAACAGAGTTTTGGCGCAATATTCGCAAAACAAAATGGCGAACGTCAATCGTGGAACGAATCTCTTGGCTTGTTATCTTGAGTTTAAAAAGTGTTGACGGGCCTGCACGTCCAAAACCAGATGGAACAGCTTTATTTTTCTCAAGTATCACCCATACGCGGTTCGGACATTCTTATATCTTTTTCTGCGTCAGCCGCATCCAAGCCGAATTTCTCTCCTATTGCTTTCCAGATATTCATTCTTGTAAACTTATTCTTATAATCCTTACAAAATTTGTTATAAATTGCAGGATATTTTTGCACTTCTTCCATAAAGAGTGACGAGTTGAACTTCGTGTCTGCCGCCATTTTGAAATGGAGCACGTGAGCTAGGAGTTATGGGATACGAGTGATGATTTCTGGGATAGCCTTCGATCGCCACGATAGTCTCAGTCGTCTCAGATCGTTTCCATGTGATCGCTTCAAAATTACACGATCGTCCCGATCGTCCGGATAGAACTCATTCTATCCAAGCGATCGAGGTCGTCTCAGTCGTCCGGGTCGTCTGCGATCGTTTGGGTAGCGCTTACAGATGATCGTCCTGATCGTTTAAACATTTTTTGAGACGACTGGGACGATCCGGACGATCATATGGAAACCAGGCTTTAGCTTTTGCGAGCCGTATTCCTACACATTAGGCTACTTGTTAGAAATTAGTCTTACAAGGACTCTAAAACAGCTATGTTCATCAAAAACACATTCAAACAATGCCGTGAGAATAGAGCATGTCTTTGATTTTCACGAACTCTACTGTAATAGTCTCGGAATCATGTGTAAGTGTCGCAACTCATGGACTGAAGTCAACTTTCCAAAGCTCAGATCAAATTTTTAAACAAACATAAACCATACCTGGTCCTCCTGGTCCACCGGGACCTCCAGGTCCACCCGGACCACCGGGCCCACCGGGACCTCCGGGACCTGCAGGCCCCCCAGGACCTCCCGGCCCTCCTGGACCGTTGGGGCCTCCCGGACCTCCTGGTCTACCGGGTCGCTTTGTTGGCTTGGTTGGTTTAGTTGGTTCCCCAGGTTTAGTAGTTTTGGGTCCACCGGGGCCACCGGGTCCTCCTGGACCCCCAGGACCACCCGGACCTCCGGGTCCGCCGGGTCCGCCGGGTCCTCCAGGGTATGGTGGTCGGCGTTTTATTGGAGTTGTTGGTTTTGTTGGAACACCCGGCTTTGCAGTGGTAGGTCCGCCCGGTCCACCAGGACCCCCCGGACCGTTTGGTCCGCCTAATTTACAATAAGGAAATGACAATAACAACGTCCTATTCACAAAAATGGCATATATAACAATTCATTCCACCTGTCGACACAATATATACCGGATAGACAGTTTAAAGATCTGTAATCTGCCTAGTGTGCAACAACTTTAGTATTTTTGAATCTAGAATTTTTCTTATGAACATCACCGTGTGCTCAGAGAATTAAAACAGGCTCCTGGTCTACACAGAATTTAATGCAAGTTACCAAAAACTGAAAGCTTTGCAAGACATAATATTGAAAAAAAGTAACGAAATTCATGATTACAAATTTAACAATAAACGCCTCATGATCTCCAACTACTTGAAGGGTAATTAGATTGTAAAAATATAGCCATGAAACGTGCGCCTGTTATTGTAAATAAACCATTCCTTCCAAAGGTTTGGCAGAAACGTAAGTTCTGTTTAGACAAACCCCAAACATGGGTAAGTGAACACACCTAAAATAATGTATTGCCTGTTTAGAAACTACATTGGTTATTTTTGAGGCTATGAGTAAAGATGTATGCTATTGAGAAATGTATTGTGTTTGTTAAGGAGAAATTTGGTCTTAAAGGAATATTACCATTGCCTGTTTTCTACGATCTCCTTCTTCCTAAATTTTCTAAAAGAGAATCGAGGTGTAACAGATAGAAACGTGTCTAACAGCATTGCTGGAAGAGACATGACGTACCCGGTCCTCCCGGGCCACCTGGTCCACCGGGGCCGTTGGGACCTCCTGGCCCGTTGGGACCTCCTGGCCCCCCTGGGGTTCCTGGTTTTCTTGTTGTCGGTTTTTTTGTCGGCACACCTGGTCTTGATGTCGTTGTTTTAGGGCCGTTTGGACCTCCTGGTCCCCCGGGACCTCCAGGGCCGCCCGGACCACCGGGTCCTCCAGGTCCACCTGGACCACCCGGTTTTCCTGGTCCACCTGGTTTTCCGGGAGGCTTGGTTGTGGGTCCGCCCGGCCCTCCTGGTCCTCCAGGACTCCCGGGCCCTCCTGGTTTACCTGGCTTCTTTGTCGTGGGACCATACGGACCACCGGGACCTCCTGGGCCACCCGGACCTCCGGGTCCTGAAACATTATCACAACGTTTCTCTCGTTACAGGGGGTTCTGTTAACGGTGGGTTTCCACTGTCGCGCAATTACGTCAACAATAATTTAATATTTTTAGCATGAAACGGCTAGCAACATTTTACTCCCCCGGATACCAGCATATCCTGGAGTTACCCTTAGCATATTCACTGGTCCCCATTTGTACACCTGGGTGGAAAGAGGCACTGTGAGAGTAAAGTGTCTTCGCTAAGAACGCAACCCGTGACCATGGCCACGGCTAGGGCTCGAACCCAAAAACAGAAAACGAGAAAATTGTATAGAGAAATTGGATAAATCAAACGTCAAATATCTTTCACAAATATCATTCACAAAGAAATCCAGGATGTCAAGCAAATGCAAAGTGTTCTGATACGTTACCTCCTGGTCCTCCTGGTCCCCCGGGACCTCCCGGGCCACCCGGACCACCGGGTCCTCCAGGTCCTCCCGGACCGTTTGGTCCACCGGGTCCACCTGGCTTTCCAGGTGGGTTTCTGGTTGGCTTTGTCTTTTTGGTTGGTGCTCTAGAAGGTTTCGTTGTGGGACCTCCCGGACCACCGGGTCCTCCGGGACCACTCGGCCCTCCAGGACCTCCGGGTCCTCCTGGTCCACCGGGACCTCCTGGACCGCCGGGTCCTCCTGGGCCCCCTGGTCCACCGGGTCCATTGGGACCTCCCGGACCACCCGGCTTACCCGGTTTGTTTGTTGGCTTGGTTGGCTTTGTCGATTTTCCAGGATGAGGTGTCGAAGGCCCTCCCGGTCCCCCTGGACCACCTGGGCCTCCCGGACCTCCCGGACCACCGGGCCCTCCGGGCCCACCGGGACCGTTCGGTCCACCTGGACCTCCGGGAGTTCCTGGTTTCTTTGTGGGCTTAGTTGGTTTAGTAGTTTTTCCCGGAACAGGTGTGGTCTTTCCGCCGGGTCCACCAGGGCCTCCTGGACCTCCAG
Source organism: Micromussa lordhowensis (assembly GCA_964020085.1). Taxonomy (NCBI): domain Eukaryota; kingdom Metazoa; phylum Cnidaria; class Anthozoa; order Scleractinia; family Lobophylliidae; genus Micromussa; species Micromussa lordhowensis. The sequence continues at coordinate 43,702,897 of OZ026596.1, forward strand.
GACCCCCGGGTCCTCCGGGGCCGCCAGGTCCTCCAGGCCCACCGGGTGTTCCCGGAGCATGTTTAGTTGGTTTCGTAGGTCGTGTAGATTTACCTGGAAGAAGAAACGTTGAGTTCCTCTCTTCAAAAGCTGCCTTATTCTTACTAATTCCGTGCGTACTTAATTTCGCGAAAATTGAACGTTACTGGTGTACAAGAGCAAGATGAAAGATTCATAAAATCCGGCGATTTGCCCGAAGCATGCTAAAATTATTTCGAGCTAGCACTACAATAACAATAAAATATATGTCACACTTTCACTCATCTCGCGTTAACGCAGCCACGCCGAGGGCAAGCGGAAATCACTATGTTGGATGACTTGTTTATGTTTAGCATAAATATAAACAAGGCATATATTTTATTGTTATTGTAGTGCTAGCTTATTATAGTGCTAGCTCGAAAAGCAATCACGCGCTTTATGAATTCATGATATACAGAACTGTACAATAACATGGTGATTAGAGACAAAAAACTATAATTATTACAGCAAACAACATGAGTTAAAATCAGCGCAATATTTTCCTGAATTGACGCTAAAACATTAGCAGCCTTAAAATGTTTCAATTGATTCAAAACTTAGGGATGACGTTGAATATGGATTAATCTCATTGAGGGCCAAATCTAAAAAAAATTCATCGAGCATTTTTGAATTCCCGCTTAATTTTAGGAGCATGCAATTTTTGATCGAAAGCAAAATAACACCCCACACCAGTTGAAATTCAAGCCAATGTTTCTAAAAGTCAAACGGAGCGATTTCTCTGAGATTTTCACTCGAGATACTTAGATGTTATATAATATTCATTTTTTAAGACCAGAATATCATTTAGTCAAGTCTTGTGGACATAGTTTGTAATAACATTTAAAAGAGCTTTATTTTTGTTGTTTTTTGACAACTTGAAACTTCACTCGTAATTTCCTCGAAAACGCTGTTATAGATTTTTTTCGTTAAGACAACTATGTCAAGTCCGATAACCCGACGTCGTATTTCCAAAATTTTCCCTGATGGCAAGTTATTCGATCTTATGTAAAATGGGGCATGACGTCATTTCGTTGCTATGGTAACTCAGATCCTGGTGAAATGTACCCCATTTAAAACTTTCATCTTTTTCTAGCCCACCAGTAACGTTCAATTTTCTGTTGGATTGATTATGGTGTTGCTCTAGTCGCTCAAAGCTGAACGGTATCGTTACTCAAAAATCTGATCGAGCCACCTTAAAATCCACATACTGTCTTCTTAAATAATCTAGTATTAAATTTCCCGTGTTTAATTTTTGCGTTTTTTTTGTGGCGAGTACTACTACCCGTGAAAATTAGTAAGAATAACGCACGGGTGCGACATTCAACAAGCCCTACTGAAAAAGTAAATTTCACACTGTATTTTGCGACATAATGCTAAAATGCATAAGCACTTACTTCATGACCAGTGTAACTTAAATTGATCTGACCTCTCAAAAGGATGATTTCTAACACTTACCTGGCCTCTTGGTTGTTGGTCCGCCTGGCCCCCCCGGACCACCCGGGCCTCCTGGACCACCAGGACCTCCTGGACTACTGGGGCCTCCGGGGCCTCCAGGTTTGCCAGGGGCCTTTGTTGTTGTTCCTGGTTTAGGTGTTGTTTTTGGTCCCCCAGGTCCACCCGGGCCACCCGGACCCCCTGGACCTCCCGGTCCGCCCGGTCCACCAGGTCCTCCCGGTCCACTCGGACCTCCTGGCCCACCGGGACTTCCCGGTCCTCCCGGACCACCGGGTTTTCCTTTTAGGGAAAAACAAATTGTTCAACGTCATGTTAGTACAACCGTATTGTCAAAGCTAGGCACTAAGGCAATTCAAACTTTTTAACATGATTTGTTTTTTTTTTACCTGGTGGGTTTTTAGTTGGTTTTGTGGTTTGGCCAGCGCCAGGTCCCCCGGGTCCTCCGGGGCCACCCGGACCACCGGGGCCTCCCGGACCACTCGGACCTCCTGGACCACCCGGGCCTCCCGGTCCACCTGGGCTTCCGGGGCCTCCTGGCACTCCGGGCTTCTTTGTTGTCTTTGATACTACAATGAATATTGAAAACAATGTCATTTTCTAAGGCTTTTTTTAATAAAATACTTCAATTAGAGATGCACTAGTTGAACGAACCTGGAGTTGTTGGTCCCACAGGTTTGGTTAGTCCACACACGCATGGCTGCAGTTTAGAAACTGACAGAGTACCACCCACACCTAGGAAGAAACAAATCATAATAAAAAAAACAGCACGACGACACCCTTACTCATCTTACATTGGTTTTACATTAAAGGCTTCTACAGAATGCTGTTGTTAATTAGTTGTTACGATGATCCTTTTGTTTCTAAATAATTCTCCCGTAAGAGAAAAACAAAGCATGTCTTTGTGTCTGAAGCCTCTTAATCTACACTGAATTTTCTGATCTAGGTGTAGATTAGTAGGTATCTCCAAATATCTCAAAAGCTACGTTTTGACGTGACAATGTTGAAATCATCACAGACCTTGAAATTTACTTTGGTTTCCTCCGCGCAGTTCACAAGCTAAACTTTGTAAAAAAGTGTCAAGTCTGTAGCTGAATATTTGCAGGCAGAACACTTACTCAAACATATGGCTTTCTTGAGATCGTTGGTAATGTACTGCAACTGCTTAAAATCCGAGGTGAAAACGTGAGTCTTATCGGGATCAGTTGCCATAGAATCAAGTTCCCTTGCGTTGAAGTATCTTCCCACCCCTACTGAGAAGATCGTGATCCCGCGGGCTCTCAGTTGCTTGGATACCGAGTACACGTCATCAAGCGAGCGGCCATCAGTGATAACTACCACAACTTTGCCAGATCTTGTGCGTCGACTTCTCGCGAAAAGCCTTCTATACGCGTAGCTAAGAGCGCGTCCTGTTCTTGCGCCGGTCCGTGGATAGTAAATAGCTCGATTGAGGCCGGTGAACAAGCTCGGGTTACTCTGGTATCTGAAATATTCAAAATTAGTAAATTCTCAGCTCCGACTATTGCATTTCTAGCTTTTTGATTGGCTAAAAAACTCCGGCTATGAGCTAATAGTCGGAGTTTTACGTCATATGGAAAATAGTGCGCAAAGTTTAAAAATTTTCCGCACGAAGTTTTCAACTTCAGCCCTCTATAATGGCCGAAATAAAAATCGGCGGCAAAACCCGGTTTGAGAATTTACTAAAACAATTATTCCATTCGCCCTTGTTGGATATGAAGTGATTATAACCAACTCGCGCTACACGCTCGTTGGTTATTTTATCACTTCATATCCAACTCGGGCTCATGGAATAATTGTTATTTAGTTGTTTAATGTGAGTTAAGGCTAATAGACCTCTTTAGCTTGGGCAGTTTGTTTTCCCATTTCAGACCATGTGATGATACTCTTGAGAATTTTTAAATAGTCATGTGCATATGAATGAATAACTTTTAGATGGATAAAAGAACTATTCTCTGGAGAATATCACATGGTCTGAAATGGGAAAACAAACTGTCCAAGCTAAAGAGGTCTATTCAGATGTATATTATAAGACAGTAAGTCGAACACAAGCAGATGTTTGGAGACCGAGTATGCACGGACAAAGACCTTTATATTTCAGTGGTATACTGTAGTTTTCAGTAAAACAAGAATGATAAACGTTAATCGCCATGTGAATCGGTTCATAATGCGAAGTCCATGTCCCTATTATGCAGGTGACAGGGATTCTGGCCTCTCTGGAAATATGTGAGCTGTTCGGAATAATCAAGCCTCTGCTGAGAAGTAAAACCAAGCCCTGTTAGATCGGTTGCTTCCCGCCTGCTCTAAGCCCCTATTAATTCAAAAATATACATTACAAAATTATTTTGTTTGGGACTAACCTGCGGAAATTGAAGATAGTTTTCGGCCTTGTTCCGTAGACTATCAAGGACACTCGGGTGTTTCGTCGTGAGATTGCGAAGCCCATCGTGAGACCACGGACAAAGTCGATAATCCTTCGGAAGTTTCCGACACCGTATCTTTCAACACTTGAAGACCCATCGATCAATAAAGCTAGGTCGATTTTTGCACTGCAAGCTGACAAGATAAAGGAGAATGCGAAAACAAAAGATGTGATAAAGGCAAGAATTGATGTTTTCTTTATAAGATTCCAGTTTTTAATCCGATTTTGAGGTAAACTGTGCCATGTTCTGTCTTAAAATTAATAAGTTTCCTCTCACTCGTTATTTGATCTTTTTTGACTACTTATAAGTTGAACATGTTCATTTTTGAGTCACTATCAAGCATTCCAGGTATGTATTCATATTCAATACGGTTTATGTTGATGCTGAATCAATCATACTTCTTACCTTGTGCTTTTGTCGGCTTGGCTGTAGAAGGAATGAAAAAATATGTTAGTGTTTCCAATCGAGTTAAAATGTTAGCCTGTTATTTTTCGTTTACTTTGCAAAAGTTTTTTTTTCAAAGAGAGCATTATTGAATATAATACATTACTAAATATAACATTACGAAGAAGCTCATAACGAGCAAATAATTAAATTAAAAATTATGTTAATGTTTTTCCTTGACTAGTCTATTAATTGACTGGTCTCTTGACTTGTCTATTAAAGTGGTACTATGATCAAATTTTTACCCCTTGTTTTTTTTTTGTGTGTATCACAAAGAATTCCATGAAAGAATGAAAACGCCGTTTACTGTTTCCAAATATCTGCATTAGTTCCGGAGATATTTAAGTTTGAAAAATTTGTAAAATATGCAAATGAGATGGCTGATGACGTCATACACTCAACCCAATATTTTATTGAGTATATAAATAGAGTTATCTTAGCCAATTTGCAGCGCACAACCCATGGCAACTCACTCTTTTCCAGGCCCCACCCACTTTATTTCAATATTTTGGTGATTTTCAGCTTGAAAATGTTAGTGAAAATGACTCCGAGATCAAAGACATTCACAAAGCAAGAAATCTACTTGTACATTTGTCATCGATTTTACCCAAGAGACCGTATCATACATGATCAAGCTTAGACTCTGCAACTGACGTTATCAAATGCAATAATAATACTCAGGTCACGTGTTACTCACGACACGGAGGACACATCCCCGGAAGCACTGTGGGTGCTACGGCAAATGATTGTTCAGCGGGATTATTAATGTCATCTTTTTGCATGGTGTTATCATTCTCAGAGTGTCCTTCCTCATTGGAGTCATCCTCATCGTCATCGTTCTGTTCATCTTCATCATCTTCGTCGTCTTCATCCTCATCGTCTTCTTCATCATTGTCGTCGTTATGATCTCGCTCTTCCTCAGCTTTTCGATCAGCTTCTTTCTCTTGCTCGACAGCTTCTTTCTCGATTTCGTCCTTGTAATCTGGTTCATCAGAAGATGTGTGCTCTGTCTTTTGTGATTCTTTAGCTTTGCTGTCATCCTCCTCAGTAGAATCATTCTCTTTTAATATGCTTTTGTCGTCTTCATGTTTGGTGGAATTGTTATAGAACTTTTCTTCATTTTGCTTGTAGCTGTACCCTGCAAAGCTCTGTTCTGTTCCATTATATTCCGCGAACTCGTCTGCATCTGAAATTAAATCCTTTGTTTGTGACAAAGCACCTTTGTTTCCCGTCAGATTACCAGAGGACACCTTCCTTGTGGAAGCATGCTCAGCTGTTGGTCGAGCTTTCACTGGAATAGACTTGCCGTCTTTGGCAGGTGGTGCAGTCATCACGTACCCGGGTGGAGTGGGGACTACTTGAGGCTGAAAGCTCTGTGCAGCTGGAGGCCGGTAACCAGGATACCCGGGATAATTGACATAACCCTGATAACCCTTGTAACCGCCGGTGTTTGGTACGCATGGTGGTTTGTCTGGGAAGGAACAGGAAAATCATGTTATTTGTGTTAAAAACATGATATTTCGTTCTGCAGTAAGTGCTTGGAACGGACGCTCGTGTATGGGTATTTGGAGTGGTTAACACGCTGACAAAGCACTACTTAGTATCAAAGCAAAAGTTGCAAATGAGTGGATGCTATGTAGAGGAGTATAGTAAATGTCATCATCTCATGTATTATATAGTGGGACTAACCTGGACAGATCATGTTTGACGGACAACACTGTAGATTGGAATAAGCGTACTGCTGTCCTGGAAATCCCCAAGCTACAATATAATATAAATAATAGGTAGTCAATTAAAGGTAAAAAGAAGGCTATTTTTATAGCAACCGACTTTTCCCACATATAGCACTCGGTATAGAATAACATTCAAATAGTACTAATCCTTTTTTATTCAATGCAAGCTAGAGAAACCGTGCGCTACAGATGTTTTGCTACTGTGATCGTTTACTTCCTAAATGATGATCATATTTGTATGTTAGAAAAGATGTATGCATCTATGTAATTAGATAGATTGTCCTGGCGAAGACAGTATTTTAATTTATTGCTTAGTTTTAGATATCTCAGAAGGTAGTCCTTTACATCAGCCTAATTAACCTTATTGGCTCCCCCGGGTTTCCTTGTCTTACAGTTTTAATATTTGTTAATATATTTGACAATGATAACTTAAACTACGTAAGCTTCATACCCAAATTTTGTCTTTTCACGGGCTGCTCGTCTTCGTTCTCGTCCTCGTCATCTTTTACCCATTCATCATCATCATCATCTTCTTCTTCTCTTCGGAAGCTTCCACTGCCATCTTCATTCGGGCTTGTTGTTGTTGTTGTTGTTGTTTTGTTTTTTTGTTGTTCGTTTCCGCCGATTTTCCTTTGATCGCTTTCGTCAGCCTCGACTGCATGTTCTCCTTTTGTTTTGTTGTCAGTTTCCTCTTTGTTTATGGTATGGCTATCCTCTGCTTGAAAAAAAGATTCCCCTGAACTTTCTTGTATCATCTCGTTATTACTGCCAGTTTTTGCTTCAGACGTTGCTGCATAGTCTGCTGGCTCATCTTTGCCATCCATGACGTCATTGGCACGGTCTGGCACGGTTTCGCTATTGGCAACAATAGTGGCATCACTGTTGGCATCACTGTTGACGTCACTGTTGGCATCACTGTTAGTAACAGTGTTGACGTCACTGTTGACATCACTGTTGACGTCACTGTTGGCAACACCGTTGACGTCCCTGTTGACGTCACTGTTTGCATCACTGTTGACGTCACTGTTGGCAACACTGTTGACATCACTGTTGACGTCACTGTTGGCATCACTCTGGGGATATTCATAGCTGTTACTGGTGTCACTGTTAGCGTATTCATAGCTGTCGTTGGTAACCCTTTGATCGTTTATATCTGCGGAGCTGTTCGGGTCAACGGATTGAACATTACTGTCGGACAGCTCATCCACGTGACCTGAAATGTCATTTGGAGTGTATTCTGTGACGTCACTACTGTGCTGCTCTTTGTCAGCATCATCTAAGTCTCGCTTTTGACGAACATTTGACGGGTAATCCGGTAGATAAACCAATTTTGATTCATTGGCTGAAATGTCAACTTCTCTCTTCTCCAAAAATGAAGGAGGTGCATCTTTGACAATACTCGGCGAGTAAAACTCCGGCCCGTAATTGTCTCGCGTGTACCATTCTTGAGCAATAGAATGGTTTACTAAAAGAAGCAACAGCGTGCTTCTTAGTAGCAACGATAAAATCATCTCAGTCCTGAAAAACAGCATTAGCAGTTAGCACCAGTGGCCCTCTTCCAGAGAGAATGTTAGTCGAGTAGTCCAAGCTCATAACATTATGCAATAAAAAGCATATTTACCCAGGTAACGTTTACATTGTGAAGTTTAATGCTACAAGCACTAGGGCAATCAAAATACGAAGAATTGAGGTGATTCTTGGTTTAATGGGGAAAGGTCAGCTTTAAGTCTAGACCAAGAAATTACTTTATTCTCGGAGGCGATTAAACTCTCTCCCGTCCACTGACATGATAAAAATAGCTAGTTACGGCTGTCTATCTGATAGTTATGTTGATTCTGGTACTAGGCTGATCCTAACACTAAGGTCTAATGTAAACATAAACATAATACACACAGCGCCTGCTTAATCCACCTGCTACGAAGATCCTGTTAAAAGAATCAACTTCTCTTCAAGCCTACATCTAAAAATATTGATTTTGCTGGTTTCTTTGAAAAGTGTAAAATTAAACAATCACATAATGGTGTCTCATGACCAGTACCCAGGTCATTTTTCGCCAGCTCTGCTTCCCATGCCAATCCACCTTGTCATCTCTGTGACATTTCTGTCCAAACTGCCATATCCCCTCTGTCATATCCTCTTTAACGGTCTTGTATACACGTGTCTTCTTGTCTCATAATAACAATAACTTATATTATTATATCTCTCAGTTAGTACGCACGCTGTGATTGGTCAATTTAGCGGGCCATATTCTATTGTTCGGCCCGCTAAAATTTGAAGCTGTTTTTGTTGCCAAAATGTTTCTTGATTTATCGCCAAGTGTTCTTAATTTTTTTAGCAAGTAAAAGTTTAAAACTTTCTTTTACTTCTGAAAGAGTCAATTAACAACGACTTTAAATTGACTCGTTTTGCTTTCGAGGTGCGTCGGAAATTTGAAGCCGTTCCGCGTGAATAGAAATCGTTCCCGAACCCGTCAGGCAAACAGTAGAGATATAATAAATATCTTTCTAAACTCGTTTTCTCGGTCCGTACTGTAAGTTACGGATCCTCGTTTTTCCCCTTCGATTAATGGCCCGCGCGCTTCGCGCTTGGGCCATAAATCGATAGGGAAAAAAACTCGGTCCGTAACTTACAGTACGGCCATCGAACTCGGTTAGTAAGAGGTATATACCTACACAATAATAACTCATAACAATTACTTGAAAAATAAAAATTCGTTTTTGTGTGAATTTATCGATCGACATTTTCCCTATATGTACACGCGAGAGAAACGAGGTCTTGAAAATCACCCTAAGTAGTGTCTATATTGATCAGTCATTGGACTTTCCTCAGATATTATATATTTTCCAAGTTTTTTTCTGAGCTGGTTAATAAAAGGTTTTAAAACCAAAATAGCACATGCACGAAAACACTGACCACCCACTGATACGATTTAAACACAGAACAATGTCACAGACACCATCAGACAATACAAGAGACATGGAGAGAAGCTTTTGTTAGTCCATCAGTATCAAGCGTGTATGTGAACAGAGATTTACACTGAGCATAAAATTGGCCTTCACGTGCAAATGTTTATATGTTTTCGGGGGTGAAGCCCAGAAGTTGGTTATTTTTCACAACCTAAAGACGTTTCCAGGTTTTTAACGATTTTTTTTAGCTCAAACAATTGTTTATGGTTCCGTCATAAGTTCAAGGTCATATATTTCAGATTACTGCAAATTTTAGTTCCCTGTTAGCTTATTGCGTAACTATTTTTCCTTTTTTTTCTTTGAACAAGTCGTAACAATGAATCGCAGAATGAACTATGGAATAAATTGTCCGTTGAGTGTTTAAGTCCTAATAAGGTATCTGAGAGTGCTTTACGAAAGAAAGAGGGTGAAACTTCGATGTAACTTGGTTTTTAGACTGATATCAATTCGATAAGATGGTACGTTTATGTGTGATAAAATTAAAAGGAGGAGAATTTTCCTGAAATTATATTGGGAAATTTTCACTTGTGATTGAACGCTCTTATGTTTCCTATCTAACTCATTCCTTTTCTTTGCCATTAAATGTCGCATAAATGCAATTCCTCAGTTCTTAGTTGTACCTTACCTTACGTTTCCTCACATCAGTGTGCTTGAGACGAGGAACTGTTAGGCTGTAGTTCTTTCACTGATCTACTATGAAGCTGGAGGTTTCACAAAAGAACGACTGAAAGATTCATACCATATATGTCATGGTCACGTCAGAAGCTTATCAAAACTGCTCTTGTTTAACACTATTTTGGAATGTTCTTTTTAAACAGTAACTGGTGTATTGAAAAACTGTTTTCTGGTATTGAAAAAACGTAAATATCTCACAATCCTTTCGTTTGTCTAGTAAGAGGTATAAGATTAAAAAAAGTAATAATATAAAATGTTGCAGCTTCTTTTTTGCGGTCCTTTGGACACAGTAAAATGCACACGATATAAGTGATGTGGTATATCTTTCATTAGTGAAAGGCACTCCGGAGTTTTCAGCAGGTAATTTTGCTTTGCTTGGAAACAACGAGTTAATGTTTAGATTCCTTACTTTATATAATACCAGCCTTATTAATTGAAATAAAGTTGAAAGCGTGAACCGCTTTTTTTTTGGCTGAGAGCCATTGATTTATAACCATCGATCGAAGGAAGACGAGAACATTGAAATCAAACGTGACCAGCTTAGCGTGAAGTATGATTTATAGTTTGAAATAAGTTTTTCAGACACATGTCTGACCTTCAAGCCACCATAAGCGATAACGTAAACATCTAGCCAAGTTCATTCAATTTGTTTCATTTGCTGTCCTGTAAGAAGGTCTACAATTTTTTTTTCGCGAAATAGGGATATAAGACCGCAAAATAGGGATATAAAACCCTTCTTTGCTATACCTGATTCGTTATAAAACAATCATTAGAAAAAACGATCGATCACAGAAACCTTTTAGTTTTCAAGGTTTTTGGGGGTGAAATATATTTGTAAACAAAATAAACAAAGAGAACTGCAAATGCCTTTACCAAGTTTTTAAATAAGTTCTTACAAAAGGGTAATGCTAAGAAAGGCAGGCTCATTACATCTGGCCTCTTAAACTCTTAACTATTACAGGTAGAACTGACTTGAATATGGCTGCTGGTTTGTGATTTGATAATTCTCGTGATCTCTAAAATTCTGAGTAGCTTTAGACAGGTCTTTGTTTCGAGAATCCCTAGATTAACTATTGGCAGGACTAGCTACACTTGTGCACAATGAGACTGAAAAAATGCAAAAAAAAAAACAAAATGAGTGGTTTTAGATCGTACTGTACTGAATGTTATCAATGAACAGGACACCTGATGACCGCTGACTCTCTGTTGCCACTCGAGCTGTGGGCTCATTTTAATTCACATTGGTCAAACGCAAGAATTCAACGTTACTTCCTGCCTTCGTGCCGATACGATGGCTTCAAAGTTTCCTCAGCTGTTTGAAGAGAAAATGTGCAAGACTTCTTGTATAAGACAGCGTTAAATAAAAGTAGTTTTATAAACCGATAAACTATGTGGACAACAATTATTTTTTGTCCTGTATATCTTACTAACAAAAAACGTAAAACTTGTCAGTCACTATCTTGACTTTAAGAGAATTAACTTATTTACAATATCTTGGTATATCTTGTAACTCCTGCAATAGTTTCGATTAACTGGAGCCTGGAAATTTCCTGGACATACCTAACCACTTAACATCAGTTCTATGTCTATAATTAAAACGTTCTCTTCGCGTTAACCTCAAACAATGTAACAGAACGGTAGCACTTAATTATTAGAGAATTCGTATATGTACTCTACAGGGACAAGAGCTTTACCTTTCTGGCAATAAAACTACGTTCAACTAAGTTTCTGTGTAAACTATTTTTGAGAGACAGCTTCCAGACACGTAAAGATTTAGCACGAACGGGCCAATTAAACCAAGATCAGTCAGTCCTTCTTTTTAGAATAAAATTTGACAATCCCCACTCACCCTCTCCTTCCCTGGCACATACCAGAACGAAAGCTCAATGAAGCCTCAGGTACCCAGAAATCCTTGTGCGTGGCTTTACGATTCTGTTTGCTTATGTACATGCCAATTAAAATAGTTAAGATATCGTTACTTTAATACTAGCTTTAAACTTCTGATCGGAAGGTTTCAGATTCTTGAATATTTCAACGCCAAAAGAGAAGACGTGAGGGACTACACGTGACTTTCGCTCTTGCATAGCTTTTGTTCTTCGTCTCTTCCTGATTTCTTGATCCCGGGCCGCTTGCAGCAATAAATCTTGTAATCCTCGTCCCAGGCTTCAGCCTGCTCCACTGTCTGAGGCATGGGACTGAATAGTGTCTCAGGGAGCCACAATGACACTATTCCAGCGAGGACCCCGAGTACACCAAAAATGACCAGCGGAAGCGTTTTGTTTAGGTTGGGGAGGTCAGCCTTGGGAGTATAGAAAACCATGGATTAATTAAGGCAGGGGTACACGTGAAGGCTGTTTTGAGGTCGCTTAACACGGCCTTTCTGCCAATATCTCGGTCACGTTTCAAGCGACATCAAATCTCTCTGCTTATCTCATTAACCACTGTTTGGCGGTTTTGTGTAAATTTTTGGGCATTTTGGGAAAGAGATATTTTTTCTCAAAGGATAGGTTAAATTGAGGAAAACATGAAATGTTGAAGATTTGATGGATTTGGAAAATTGAAATTTGAAGTGAAGAATTAGTAGACGGATACCAAACAGTCCCCTGCCAACCTGGGACTCTCTTTTGCGGGGTCAACTGTCTGGTAGTGTTTCCAACCCATCTTAATCCTAACAATTTTGTTATTTATATTACTTCAAATTTCACTCCTATTCATATTTACCCCCGCCTTAAACAGTTGTCGAAGACAGAGTGGACAAGGCAGGCTTACAGACTGCGCGTACGCCGTTCTTAGTTCATTCTTATTACTTTTTTTACCATATTGAAATATTATCTCAAGGAAGGTTGTACCAATTCTGATCAAACTTTCGACTGATGCAAACTGAATATCCGTGCTACAATGCAGGCTCAATAACTGGTCAATGGTAATTTTCTTACCAGCAGTACAATATAGGGCGCCAGTATTGCTCCAATACGGGCCATCATGGATGAGACTCCCACGCCGACGTTTCTAAAGATATGAGTGGAATGATACAATTAAAGGAGGAGGCCATTTTCTTTATGCTACACTACATAGCAAAGATAAGTGATCGTGACATGAAAACAAATATTAATCTGAAGAAATATTTTGACGTGGATTAAATACTATTCCAGCAAGTTGATTTTTTGACAGACAATCATTTGGTGCAATAAAAGGTTATTTTACTCCAGGCACTTTCGTCAAGCAGTTTTAGTAAGTCACGCAAAATAGGCAAGAGAAGTTGTGTTATCCTGTCACGCACCTGATGACTGTTGGGAATAGCTCAGCAGTGAATACGTAGATTGTAAGAAAAGTAGACAGGATACAAAACTTGCCGACCATAGCTAGAGTTGTGATAACCGGCTGGTATTCTAAAAAGCAACAAAATCTAAAGTTCAAATCAAATACCATACAACACAAAATGCAGCTCAATCTGAATAACGAGAGGAAACTGAGGGCGTGTTGGATCTATTGTTCTAGTCTTGGGGCTCAAAATAACAGTCAACATAAAAGATGATTCAATTTCAGAGGAAAAAGGAGGACGAGCTTTGTGTTGTGGATCTACTTGCTTGTACACTTCGTGTGATGATGTTTCGAGCATTTGTCCAGTTCACTCACCCACTTTGTTTGGTACAGCCAACACCAACAAGCCGGCTGCTCCACCAATCAGCATGAAGGTACAATACGGAATACGGCGGCCAAACCTAAAAGGAAATCAGGAGAGTGACTTATCAGCGTATCGGATTCATGGATTATTTAACAAATAAAGAAGCCTAAGCCCCTCTATTACACTGTGATAAAACACGACGGGCATTTGAGAACTCGAGGGAAATGTTTTCTACATTTCTCGAGTGTTCTCAAATGTCCGGAGTGTTTTATCACAGTGTAATACAGAGATTAGGCTTTTTCATTTGCTTTATGATATAGATTTTACGCGCAAAACAATAAAACACGCTTTTTCTATGTTTTATACTCTGATAAAACATAGGTTTTGACCAATCAGAGCGTGCGCAGGGTCCTATCTATGTTATAATTCTAGTTAAATAATGTTGTTTTGGGGTTCAGTTGTAATTTTAATTAGTTTAAGCGAAGTTTTATTACGCTTATTACTCAAATTTTTTCGCCTGCGAATTCTGGAAATTTTGTCTGTGGCCATGATGACAAGTCAGCAGCACTGCAGCGACAGAAAAAAGATTGATAGTAACAAGCAAGTACTAGTAGTTACTTGGTTTTTGGTCCCCGACAAAGACAAGAATTACTATATGATATTTCGTTAGGTTGTAATGTGGCAGATATTTTCTTTACCTTTTAAGACAGTACCAGGCCAATAGGGCAGCGGGCAGCTCGATAATGATCAGGATAAAGAAGTTCACGTACATGTTTCCAGCGAGATTTTTCACGTTCAAGCTTAGTCCAAAGTACACAAGTGCGTTGACAAACCTAGAAAGAAAAGCAATCAAAGAAACAAACAAACTTACAACAAGAACAGTTCAACAAGCATGACGTCCTCTGCGAAGCAAATGGAATGCTCCATGGTTGCTAGTTTCGGTGTATTTTTTCAGCAACAATCGGTCATCGAAAATCAAAGCAACTCACCAATTAAAACAACAGATAATAATTCGCCGTCTCAGTTTGGGAGTCCTGATCAAATCAAATGTCCCGTATTTGCAAGTGTCATCACTCCTGACGTCAGCTTTCCTGACTTCAGCGATCACGTGCTTCAGGTGTTTAGAGTCAACATCGACGCCATTTTTGGCAGCATACTTCATGAGTAGGCTGTGAGCCTCGTCCAGACGATTATTAGCGAGAAGCCACCGCGGAGACTCTGGGATCCACCTTAGGGAAATCAGCAAACAACTGTTATTATTAAAAACTGGATCTTTGGATAATGCAATTCGAGAGTTTTCATTGGCTTAGGCATCATGGTATATGAGCCATTACACCATGATCTACAAAAATGGGGAGCGTGTGCGTGATTTTTTGGGCCTTTTTGTTTTAATTATAGTCTAGTTTTCTATGTTTTGGGGGCGTTTTTAATAAAACAATTATTCCACTCGCGCTTGTTGGATATGAGATGATCATAGCCAACTCGGCGCTACGCGCCTCGTTGGCTATCTATCATATCATATCCAACGCGCGCTCATGGAATAATTGTTAAATACTAAATAAGGCTACGTCAAGGGTGCATATTCTGGCAGATATTCCGACAACGAAGACAATGTGAAATTTAGTTTTTAGCTCGAAATCCGTCTCCGTACCTATGTATCAACCAACACGGTCCCTTTTTAGCTTGTTGTTACATATTTATGTTTCAGTCTCCATGAGAAAATTTCATTTTATATTTAGGCTTCATTCAAATCAAAAAGATTAAAACGGTAAATAGAGTACATCGTAGTTCCCGAGTGCAACTTCTGTTTTCCTTGATATAAAAGCCCTTTTCTTCTGAAGTCGCAAAATACTAATAATCACCTACAGTTTGGCAAACTTAATAGCATTATTGAACTTCCCAGCGAAGTGTTTCGCTGCCTTGAAAGGAAATAAGTCGCAATTCTCCAATGACGGCTAAGATAAGCAGAAATTACGACTCACCACCAAAAGCCGAGTAGCAGGATGCCTGGTAACGACACCGCCAACATCAAATACCTCCAGTCCCGCAAGAGATACGCTAGTAAAGCTAGAATAGCGTAACCAAGCGTCATAAAGATGTTGCTAACAAACCCCGCGGCAGTTCTGTTGGACGTGACGGACAGTTCCAGGCAGTACACGAAACGGCAAAGAAGACAACCAGCTGCTGCTGCTCCCGCACCGACACGGAACAAGGCGAAGAGAGAGAGACAGTCTGCCACAGCGGACACAGTCCCACATCCTACCTGGAAAGAGCAACGAAAGTTCTTTGGTATATGACTGAATACTAGTACAAATAATGCAATCTGATTTGCTGAGCTATCGTACACTGATGCAGTGGCTGGAATTTGTCTACCAAATCATGGCAACGTTTCCTCGTTTCTCCGAAGTTTCGGATGAGATTTAGAAATATCGCCTCGTAGCGACCACCTTGGTCCCAGAAGTTTCCTCTTTTCTATATCTCAATAACATTCAAATTTATCTTCTCTAGCTTGCTTTGACGCCGCGTTTTGTTGTCGAAAGAAGAAAGACATATCTTTGGTGCCGGTGTGTGCGGAACCCCACTCCAGCCCCCCTCGGCCACTTCACTCTCCGCATGTTCCTTCTCGACCCTTCCAGCACATCTAGTGACAAACGTGCAGAGAAACCAAGCAGGATCCGTAGGAGGAAAGATAACATTATTTATTTACAGTAATAGTTTTTACAGTTATTTATTTACAGTATTAAGTATTTACAGTAGTTTATTTATAACATTATTTATTAACAGTGTCCAAATTAGTACAACAGTGCTAAATACATATGACACTTAAATAAAGTTATTTATTTTTTATTTATTTGTTTTTTTTTTTATTTATAACAGGAACGTTTCATTAGAAGATCAAGCACGAAAAAGACTGCGACTTTTTAAATGAGTCCTTCAGCTTTGACATCAATCTCATACTGATAGCCTCCTATTCAACTAGTCAGCAGTCAAAATTCAGTTGTACCAAGACAAAATTAATTTCAATATCTACCCTGGTACCAGAGGTTTTCTTTCTTCTATGCTAGCTTTTGTGATTGTGATATTCATTACCAGGGCCCCCCTGGATAACTGCCATGATGCTGAATGGGCCGACCTGGCTAAGTAAAGTTTTACTTTACTTTAATTTACTTCTATGCTAATAAGATTTTTTTTTACTGAAATTGAACTTGGTTCAAATTTTCTTGGGTTCAACACATCTCACAGCAAATCATTGATCACAGAGGAAATATCGCGTGTGAAGTGCATAAAAAGGCGAGTACTAGCAATGGGAGCAAGCTGTTGTGTTTTTGTTTATCATGATCTCGCGTTCCATTTTTGCGCGTTCAAAGGCCTTGCACAAGACATCAGATGACTCACTGGAAGAAGAAATTGTCGTTCAGTCATTTTACTTACCAGGAAGGCGATACTAAGGAAAACAGCGATTCTTCGACCGAAGTGATCGGAGATGCTGCTAAAGGCGTACGAACCAATCAGCAGTCCCGCCAAGTATGATGCTTGAGTCAATGCCTTCAGATGATTTCTGTTGCAGATCAGTTCCCACTGGAAAATAAAAAAAAAAAACTGAAAAGGCCCCGTGCTAATCAACGAAAAAGTGAAGGGTTAACGAGAAAGAAAGCGGAGTTTCAAAGCATAACTGTCGCTCTAGTTTGATTGCCAACTCTTGTTTGTTCTCTCCTGACCTCTTACCGATATTGCTTGGAAACCCCGGTATGCGTTTAAGAAGAATGTTGAATGACAGGTTGAATACATCGATCGATAAAAAAAAAGTGTAAATATATACGAATAATTACCAATATTTTGCAAATATCGTCTTCCCCTCACCCATTTTTCTGAACAGCCCAAAATCCCTTCATAAACCCCTAACGTCGTTCTAATCTCGGTATTTTTTAATAGTTTTTCTTTCTTACTCCCCCGAGTGGTTGGGTGGGAAATGACCGAATCCTAATTTAGTCTTCATCCAAAGTAATATGCTGAAGGTGTCTTGGCTTTCTGTGCGGGTTTTTAAGCCGGGCTTTTATGTCGCATTGAAGCAAATATTAAGTTACTTTTCTAAAGTTACCATCGGAAAAGGTTGCTGATGATGTACAAGCACTGACCCTCAGGCCGTGATCACAGTATTATTTAAGAGACAGCGCCTAAAATCCAATATTATAAATAGACTACTGACACAATGTGCAATGCTACAACGAAAATCATAAAAAACGAAACTGCAGGGAAACTGCAATCTTACCTCGGACACTGCACTTGTAAATTCATCGATGAATTCATATTTGGTGCAATTAGAACAACACTGATTAATGGGGCATATCGAATAATTAATGGCTGTGGTCGAGGCAGTGCATTGAAAAGATGGAGAAGCGCCGTAAAAAACCAGCACAAGTTGTTGAAGACCGATGGGCACCGTCATCAAACACATAAAAGCGTACAACATCATCGGGTAACGACCGAATCCGCCGACTAAACGAAGCAGGTCGTCGAATTCGTAGGTTTTCTTTGACGGTTCGTTTGTGTTGAAGTCATTTGTATTGTTAGGCGTATTGCTGTCTCGGGTACTTTCCATGATATGATTAAAATCAATTCCCTCAGGCACACTTATCAGTTAACGAAGACTTTTCCTTGAAACATTTACGCTGAATGTAAGGGATGGACTCTCCGCTGGATGCAGACTAGAGCAGTATACTAATTAGTCAGTAATCGGAACTAACAGTATTATTAAAACGGCTAGTCAAATATGATTGACATATGGCAGTCGTTTAATTGCGATCCAGCTTTAGAAATGAAAAGAAAAGATGTCATTGTGCCATACACATAGAAACTGAAATGTGGCGGGTGTTTGCAATTGATCATTTTGGCTGAACTTCTAAGATGGGTAGAAAATGCCCCATAGTGTTCTTAGTGTGCGGATGATCTTAGTGCGTCCTTTGATCTTCGCGACGGAAGACAAAAATTGTACTTACCCGGAAACCAAGAACTAACTACACGAAGCGCAGCTTCAGTTAAAGCGGAGCTTCTCTATGGAACGATCTTCCAGAGGAGCTTCGCACTACGAAATCTCTATACATTGATAAATGGTTGTCTGCATCGGACTCCCGCACGGTAAATATGTAAACCAGTAAATAGAAAATTTTACATATGATGTATTTCTTTTTTCTATTACTGTTATACTGATATTTTTACCGTGTTTTAAATAAAGTTTTCATTCATTCATTCATTCATGGCTATCTCTTTTATCAACAGCTCCTGGAAAAAAACCATTAATATTGAACTTTATTGAACTCCAGGTGAACTTCTTAATTGTTATCGGCCTGCATTGAGAAAGATTGCGCTACTTTTTCGCAAGTTGTGCAAGACCTCGCCTTTTGTTTATTCCATAAACAGATAAATTAAATCTTCCGCGGGGGTAGGAGGTAGGGGAACTTCCGTCGGGGGGAGTGGACCCCATCGGGGATTCTCGTCGCCTCTATTTCAGGTGCAGATGCGAAATTTATTCATAGATAAAAACAAATGATTACAACAACTGTATGGTCATAACCATTACTGGTCCGTTTGTTGTAGAATGATTGAAAGTCAAGAAATGCTATTTCCAGATCGCAATGATTCAGTTCCTTTAGATCATAGAGTGACTTTAATAGCCGGATACAAAAAAAAATTGTTAAATTCTATAAAAACACTTAAACATGACGATTATGTCGAATTACTCGAATAATAAATCCCAACATTAATCGTTGTATTTGAGAACGTTTTTACAACGATGATCATTTTGATGGTGCTTTGATTAAAGAGGATATTATCCAAAGCAAATAAGATATGAATTAAAATGTTAAAGCAAGACATGTCCCGTTCTTGTGCGAATGATTCAAGAATCCTTAGAAACTACCCGCAATCAACACTGAAAAACAAATTTTGCCGCAAACAGTTGCTTTAATTACGCCCGACAAGTACCCTCGTCATTACCAGCATCGTCAAACGTTGAGGTGGTAAGCGGGGAGGTTTGATTGTCTAAACTGTGTTGTTCATCTGGTGCATTGATCGTTATGGAGTGCGATTCCATGTTATCACGACGCCTTTGCTTTGCAACTCTTCTGTAGAAAGAAACAAGAACGAACGCCATTGGGATCAGAAGAACGAGGGAAATCAACTGAATGACGAGTAAGACCACACCAAGGATGGAGGACGTTTGTGGTTGAACTTCTTGAGGCATGAACGTCTTCGGATCTGAAAACAGAAAATCATTTATATTTTTATCATATCGGTCGGATCTGATTGTCATAGGTCCCCCCAGGAGCTAGTGAGCTGAGTGTATGTCTTCATTTCCCCGCTCTAGCATTTTCCCTATAGATCACTCCTGGCGATGATATAGATAAAGTGACATGGCGATCCACGAAGGAGTGAGAAATAACCAGAGTCATCTTGACCAGATTAAAAAAATAATAATAATAAAATGAGAGATTCGGGGGGTACCCATTAGCAGACCTTAAAATTGTCGAAATCTCTGTTTCGTTGGTTGGGGTTAAAGTCTGCATACTATAGCCAAGTAGCTCCCATCAGGCCCGCGGATGGGATGCTAGTTATCGCAGGGTTACCCCCATCATCGTAGGGTTACCCCCATCATCATAAATCCTCCGGTTCCCATTTTAGCACCTGGGTGGAGAGAGGCACTGTGAGAGTAAAGTGGCTTTCCCGAGAACACAACACGATGTACCCGGCCAGGGTCCGAACCCGGTCGCTCGATCCTGAGACGAGCGCACTAACCATGAGGCCGCCTAAACTTTTACTGCGTTGCCGAGGGTTTAATCCGGGAGTTCTTACGGGTGGTAAGGCCCTTTTTACGATATATTTAAATTTTCAACTTAAAAGGTGAAACTTATTAAAATTATAACAGTTAAAGTAAGTTTCTAGAACCTGGGGAAACTCTCTGATTTAGAGAGGCCGGGATCTGTTAAAGCAGATAGAATCTTCGGACACCAAGAGAATGAATAGAACTTGGGTTCAACCGAGTAGAGTTCAATCCAAGAATGAGTGACCAAAATATAACGCAAGACGGGATAGTATTACTGCCGGTGTCCGACGGGGGCGTAACCGAAGAACAGTTTACAAAACACCTCTTTTAATGCTTGACTCTAAACAAATGATCTAATCTTTAGTTTACTAATCCTAAACTTCTACTGGCTGCCAATGAACTCATTGCTGTTCTATGTTAGTGATTCCATCATAGGAAAGTCAGTTATTCACTTCGTAATTAAGACTGCAGGTAGTTCTCACTACAAGGTGTTGCATCGCTGGATAAGATTCCTTTGTAATAGGGTTAATAGGTTTTTAACAAAAGCTCTACCAGGACAGACAAAACCACTAGGTTGATCAAATTCGTCACCCTGGACCGTATTCTCCAAATTTAGACTTTGTTCGTTATCCTGAGAATCTCCTCGATGAAATGTTCAGATTGTCCGACGTTTTGAGCATGAAAGATTGGGGTACCTTTCTTTTAAGATGGAGTATCCGAGCGCATTTTACTCTTCCTCACGTTTTTATCTGTTCTTTACTAAACCCTTACATTTTGTCGATGATCTAAATAAAGTGTCAGAAGGGTAAAACGAATCTTCACTCACCTAAACATACGGATCCATCCTTTTCAGAGATAAAGCCATCTTTACATTTACAAACGCGATGATCAGACGCCCATACACACAAGTGCTGACAACCTCCATTATCTTTGGAGCACGATGGCAGGCCAATAAGCTCTGTTAAAAGAAATATGTACCATAATTTAACGCGTCGATAGTACAGAGTCATGGTCTACCAAAATGTCTTTCGATCCTCTGAGGTTCGCAGTTCAATTCGATGGGTCGATATTTTAAAAGTCGATTGAGCACAGACTTGAGAACAGAGCAGTGTCGGGGGAGCAAAACGAGGACAGCTTTAGTATAGGGGGGTGGGGGGCGGGGTTGTCCCAGTCACCGTCGTCAGTGGCTTCCACCCCACAAAACACAAACCAGAGATTTTTTTCACTTTTCTCCTATTTCCCGCTCTCTTAGAATTCTCGCTCCCAACTGTCTTCTCCCTGCCCTGTCTCCCGTCATTGCCGCGGTAGATTCAAAACTATTAAAACACAGACAAACAAGCAAACAAACATGGCTTACCTTTCTCACAAACAAATCTCGAGGCCCGGGAGCAGTTCAAATCGTTCCACTCCACTACCCCTGAACTTACGTACAGAACATACATTTCCCCACAGTACTCCTCCTGGCGATAATTGTCGGGTTGCCCAGAATACCAGTCCCTGAATGTCAACCGGGATCCATCGACCCAGACCCAAATCGAGTCATCGAAAGGAGCTCTCTGCAAACCCATCCAAAAATGCCTGCTTTTGTGTTGTTTTGTTATAAATTCTCGGATCAGAAACGAATTTTCACTTCGGGAGGAAACCGTGACCAAATGAGCATTGTAAGTGCTGCAGTTTGCTTGAGCTCCGAACCAATCAGCCGCTATACTGGGTGACATGTAACACGAGTTCTCAAGTCTTTTCCAGTCCTTTGGACAACCTAAGCAGTGGAAGAAATTTACATAACTCAGTTAGAGCGGGACACAATGAAGGGCGCGTCGATATTGATACAAAAATGAGATTGTAACAGCCGCTGGGTATTCAGTATGTCTATTAACATCACAGCTATGCTCCAAATGAATAGCGGTCATCGTACTAAAAACGTACAGTTTGGTCATATTTCAGTGTTTCGTTCGTCCCATCCATTTTCTCTGGATGAAATAAGCCTGATTTTTGTGGCTGATGCCAGAGTCTTTTTTCCAGCTAGTCCCTACCAATTTACAAGGGAAACACGGTTCCCTGGAAAAGCAGGATCGAGGATCAAGGATCAAGGATCGATGACCAAGGATCGAGGATCAAGGATCGAGGATCGAGGATCAAGGATCGAGGATCGAGTGACAAGAAATAACTTAACATAATTTTTTAGCGATGACAAATCGCTTTATGTCATCACTTCTGTTGCGCGCGATCGAATAGTAAATGGCGCCCATACTGCGGTTATATCCATTATCCACAATAAATACAGTACCGTAGTGGAAATACAAAAAACTACCGCCGTATAAATCACATTTTTGTGTTATTGCGCCCTATACTGTACAAGCCTACAATATAATGACGCCAAGTGTATACTGCAGTAATAGGACTTTCCCTTAGTGATTTTTTTTAAAAACAACTGCAGTAATATGACTTTCGCTTAGTGATTTTTTAAAAACAATAAATCATAATTGCAACCAACATCAACATATTCAACATTAACAGCCTCAGCAAAAAGTAGCCAAAAGGTTTAAAATGTTTACGACCTGTGTGTCTTTCAGTCAGGCTTCAGTTTATATTGGCCTGGTTAGACGACGGCTCGACGGTGTGACATCTTCGTGTTGTTCGTGGCGCAATGCACTCTGGTAAAAAGTGACGACGCAGTGTATTCTGGTTAAATGCAATGCATTCTGGTAAAAAGTGATGAATTCGAGAATTCGTATCCCCTTCTATATATTCTTCTTAAATCCTGTTTATGTTGCTGCGCAGCGAGCGTACGCTACGCTCGCTGCGCAGCAATCAAACACGAGTGACAGTGTTTCATCGGGATATCCAAACACCGAGAAGAGAGTTGAAAATACGACGCGCAGCGGAGTATTTTTGACGACATTCGAGGTGTTTGGATAACCGATGAAACACTATTTCGAGTTGTTTTATGTATTTTCTCAATCGAAACAAAAACTAAGCAGAAAACGGAGAAGTAAAATCGTCCAAATCTATGCTAATCAAGACCCGGTATCCAAACCTCCTTCACGGTTGAGATTTTCTTTGTTTTAATTTGGTGAATTATTAAGGACTTTGAGAAGGTTGGGTCCAGTATTACAGTAAGTTTCAGAACACTGCATACCGCGCCCAACGCAAGTTCAACTTCCAAATTGTCGAGTCAGACAAACATCACTTCATACAATGCCGAAAAATATACAACGGGAAATATAATTGTCCGATTGCACGGGTTTTCGTTGAGAGATACAACCATTAAATTAGTTGAACCTTTTTTAAAACAAAAGCAAAATTTGTCTACATTTTGGAATGCAATTATCTCGCACCTTACAACACCTGGAACTAAGGAGTTTAACGCAGCAGTCTAAAGAACTTTTACTCACCCAGCTTCTCCTTTATGCATAATATTTCGACTGAATTCAGAATAACTATGAATCCTGTCAGTTTAGTAAGTTCCATATCGCTCCGGATCGCCTCAGCTTTGAATTGCAGCTAATGAGACACCCGGTTGACTCGTTTCGATATTTTCCTAAACGTTGAGGCTCATAATGACGCCAAGACACAGTGAGAAAGGTTGAAATTATGCCCAGGGCTAATTCCAAATTCCAAGTTTACTGGAGCATATTGACAAATTCCTGCAGGTGTTGGGAACTATTGAATGCTTAATTAAATTGGAGCGACAGGTTATTTACCGTGTGTGGTGTCACAGAAGCTGGCACACCTTAAGCTAACAATGGAGCGTTGCTGGTGCCGATGAATAAAACACGTCGGTAAATTTTTTCCCTTTTTTCTCTTTAGATATTGCAATTATTTCAAAATTGAAATTACTATTTACGTGAAATCACTACAATTAGAATAGGTTTTGCCAGGTGGAGTTCAATTGAGAAAGAGTACTAGAGTACGGCAGAGCGAGGACTCCCTTATTTGGGTGGCCTATAGGGAAGGTATCTGATTACAAATTGAAATGTGCAAAAGAGAGAGTCAAACAAAGGAACCCTTCGTTTCACCAGCCAATAGGCGACGTAGCTCATGTTCACCCAGTCGTCACACAACGTCGGGGAAAGCGTTGCGTGACATCCCAATTAACAGACCAATGTTCCGCTCGGGCATGCTATTGTCTGTTATGAGACTTGGCTTGGTGCATGGTTTGAGGTAATGGATTCCGCAGCCATGAAGCTATAAAAGTCACATCCAGCCAAAATATAGTATTACGCTGCCAATAGAGGGATCTTTGTCAAAAATATCTGTCATTAGAAGTGCAGTTTCCGATGATAAAATACTTTTTGTGTGACGCGATTTTATAAAAACTCAAGAAAACCATACAGAAGTACACCCACAGAACTAAATATTCACAGAAGTACTATCTAATGTTCACAACTCAGCAGTCAAGTCGTGGGATATTGCGCAAATGCAGCAACACGATATGAATGTTACACCATGTACTTTGTGAAATATGATCTTCAGTCTATTAGGAGTGCGGGCACTCTTTTGTTTAGTCACGTGAAAATCGTACGATCAACACACCTCCAAAAACTCCCACAGTGGCATCTATAATTTGGTGTTGAATGCGACCTTTCGCATTTATTACGTGTTGCTGTTGGAACTCAGCATGTCTTCCAAATCTTTATTAGTGTGTTTTGTCGTCCTTTCCTTCTCTCTGGTATCATTTTTGAAGCCACTGGAGGAAACCAATGCTTTTACAGCTTGGCTCAAGCGTTTGGATAGCGAAATAAGAACGAACGTGTTGTCGATTGGCAGTTGCGAAGTTTGTAAGCTGTTAGCTTCTCTGGCTCAAGCCGCTTTCCTGGTTAACAAAATAGAGGATGATGTCATATTTGTGGCACAGAAGATTTGTAAAGAACTAAAGATAGAGGACGATCGAGTGTGTACCCAGGTCATTGCAGAATTTCGAACTGAAGTGTTGACAGTTACCGACAAAGTCTTCCTGAGCCCCTCAGAGGTTTGTGGCAACCTGTTAGGACCAAATTGCGCTCACAAACCAGATCCTGGCAAATTTTGGAATATAACCGTTCCTGGAAAGAAACCGCCTGTTAAACCTGTCCCACCGCCGAAGGTAAGTATCTAACATTTTAACTGTTACGCAATTTTTTTAAGCTTTAATAGTTACGTAAGCTTATAATGATGCTGTACATTGAAGCTCACTGTTTGTGTTGAAAAGTTAAGTAAGTAAGTTCTTTTGTTACAAATAATAAGATATCCAAATCAGGTGACTAGAAAATTGCAGTCTTGTGACTTGGCGTGGTTCATTCTTATGTGTAATCTAATCTTTATTGAACCACAGTTATACAACTCAACAAAGGCTACTTTCAAGCGCTCTGACCGACGTGTAGCCTAAAACTACAAAAAATAATGTAGAAAGCCAAATTCTGGCAAGATAAAATAATCTGTTATGTACATGTGCTCAAAATCAAAATGAAAGAAAAGCAACATAAAAGTTAACAATAGCTGCCTAAGGAAGTCGTGTAACACTGAGTTCTTTATTGCTGCGGAGCGAGCGTAGCGAGCGTAGCAGCAGTTCATAATCTAAATATAAAAGAAAGGTGGGAAAATTTGAGATTTTGCCATGGTTTTTAGCCTCGCTTTCAGCGGACCACAATGCTTTGCGCTGTGGTAGAGCCTCGTTTTCAGCGGACCACAATGCTCTGCGCTGTGAAGAGCCTCGCTTTCAGTGGACCAAAATGCACTGCGCATTCCTCAATTCGAGACCAAGACAAGCAACTGAGAAGTTCTAACATAACATAACATAAGATCTTCTACACTGTCATCTTGCTGTTTCGAGGGAAGAAGCCGAAAGGCTCGTGTCGCTCTGATTGAGCTGAAGAATTAGCAGAGAGTGACAAAGGCTCTTACTTCGACCAGGAGCAATGGCTAAAAGAGTTGAACGAGCAGCCAAGCGCCGAATGCGATTCGCCGGTTTCCTCGTCAACATGCAGTGCAAGCCGGCCAGAAATTACGGTTGAAGAACCTCTTACAGATCTGGAAAGCACTGAAACATGGCAAAAGTTCTATGGCCACGCTATCGCAGCCGGTCAAAGACTGCAGGAGAAGATCAACGAATCGGTGACCTGTCGCTTTTGTCAAGGAAAGCGTTGAACTTGTGGAGAATTTAGGAAGTAAAAACGGACTTGGTTCCATTTGGATGTTTCAGTGCCAGAACGAAAGCTGTCCGTCGCACGAATCTAATCTTCCATTTCCGACGATGGAAAAAAAGCAGGGCGCTCGCGATAAATTGTGCATCGGTTCATGGCTTTCGAGCTATTGATGGCGG
>OZ026596.1:43731910-43794410 GCA_964020085.1 Micromussa lordhowensis
GTACTCTCCACTGCCACCTTGGGGACCGTGGAAAGTGGCCGTTGTAAAGTGGTGGTTGTTATGGGGAGGTAGGGTTGTAATATGACACCTGCCTTTTTTTCAGGGGCATGCCCCAAATCATAGATGGTAATGTATGCATATCAATAAGAAAGGACTTCTCAAGAAACAATTATATTCAAAATCCAAAATAAAGGAGATGAACATTGGGAAAGTATTTTGTTTTAATAGCACTACATCCACATGTAAACTTTTTACTTCAATTCTCTTTCAGCCTGGTTCACCAGTTTCCCGTGTCCTGCAGTTCTCTGACATCCATCTTGATCATCTGTACAAGGAGGGAAGTAACCCAGACTGTGGCGAGCCACTGTGTTGCCGCAGTAATGATGCCCCCCCTGGTATGTATGTTTCCATTGTCCAATCAATCTTAAAAATTTCAGCCATTTCATTGGAACATAATTAATATTAATTTATATTTTGATTTGATTTTGCTTAATCAGCACCTGGAAAGCGAAAAGCAGGCAAATATGGAGACTATTCTTGTGATATTCCACCAATAACATTTGAGAATATGCTCCAGCACATCAACAGCACACATCAGGTAATAATAATCAACATATCTCTATCTTATTTTTACAGCTTAATATAGTATTTGGTCACATAATTTTCATGTGATAGGACGCTTGCTTTTAGAGGACATCATCATTTGTTCAAGTACAAATGAACTATAGATATATTGCTTTGATAATATGCTGTGAGCGTCATAGTAGCAATCTGCATTGTATATATTGCAGATTCAGATATTGATCATTGATAGTAGTTTGCTGGCCATGTTTGGTGGTGCAGACTTCATTACAAGCTTTCTCTTTCATCTTGATTTTTCATTTTGTATCTATTAGCCACATTTGATATTTTGTTTGCTGGTGTACAGGATGTTGATTATGCTTTATGGACAGGAGATATTCCAGCACATAATATTTGGAATCAGTCCCATTCAGACCAGGTACAGTTTATAGTGTGTTCTAAATACAGTCGCATTTTATAAATACAGTAAATTGCATACTTTATGATGGTTTATGCTATCAACCACTCCAGATAAATTAATCTCCATCTGGTGGATTTATAAAATAGAATGTTGGCAAAACCAAAACAACACATGTGTATGCCTGAAACAGGGCTTGAGATTGCCACTGGTACAGTTGCCAGCGCGACGGACATCCTTGGTGAAAAATTCTAGTTTAGTCCTCATTATGGTGAAATCCATAATGTGAAAGCCTGGTAGAGAGAGATAGTTTATCCTTCTACATTACCTTGGAATGTGTAAATAGTTTTGTTATCAATTTTGTTAGGCCATTAAGTGTGAAATTGATTTTTTTAGTTATCTTGAGTACCCCCTATTAGCAAGGGGCTGATTCCCCTCTTCTAGATTTTTAAATCCCCAACATTGGCACCTGAATGAAATTGCTAATGAAATTACAGTGCTGCAGCGAAAGAAAGATGAAAGCTGTAAAACATCAAAAACAAGCCAATAATTTTGAGATCACTCGTATTTCAACTGTGTTTAAAATTAGTGGCCACTTAGTTCTTTTCTTGGCAGTTCTGTAGTAGCTGAATAAGACTTCAAAAATTATATCTGAACGAAGCGAATAAACAAACCGTGTGGTGGTTGCCAAAAATTAAATATGCATAAATGTGTGGAAGTTCCTGTTCACTTTAAAAACCTAAAATTACCAAATACAGGGAACCAATTAAAAGAAATGCGAAAGGAAGTTCAATAGCAATAAATTTTCATTCAAGCTGAGGTGAAGAATTGATTAAAAGCATCGTCGACAGTGTATGTTTTTTAGCTTGAAGTTCTCACCTGCTGTAAAATTGAACCAATTCAATGCTGTTCAATGAAGTAGCGCCCTGTATGATTGACCTGAACGTAACACCAGGACACAAAGTCGCATTTAATAAGCTTATGTATGATTATAAGGGAAAGACTTCAAGGTTTGTCGTTCTTGATTTGATTGTAAGGGAAAGTCTTCATTATTTTTCCTTCACAATCCTATCTGACACTTGTGATAACTTAGTGCTCGAACAAGGCTAACAGTCTTAACATACTTTGATTTTGAGATTGATCGATGTGCTTAATATGATATTTCATTGGAAGGCAAATGCTGTGTTTATGTTTTTTTAAGCATCGGAAAGGCAAACCTTGTGTTTCAGTTAATAAGACAAAAAATTTAAAAAAGAAAATTAATCCTTTAGTGCCCCACAGGATTCAAACTCACAACCTCTCGCTTTGTGGTCGATCATCTAATCCACTGCACCACATTGGCATCTGATGTAAAATCAGTGAACATATTCATTATATTGCTTTCAACAAAAACGCTGGGTCGTTAGAACAGCAGGCTCATGTACAAAGAGTCACGCCAAAGGTTGAGCGAAAGTCCCACAAGTTGATGGCTGGTTCCAGCTTATCCTTCAAATACGTCATTGCTGAGCTTGTTCAAGTGGAGGTGAATTTTTGTCTTTCTGCTAATGTTTCATTTGTGCATGCGTGGATCTGTTTGGATGTTTGACAATGGCGTCACTTGTCACTCAATGGACCGAGAGTGGCTGGAGAATGACAGTTCAACTTGATGTTATTTCGTACGACTGCGTTATATGAATGGACTTGCATTATTTAATTAATACAAAACCTCCATTCTCAGCCTTTCATAAATCATTATCCAAGCTCAGTGGCTCACAGCCACTTTGATTTATTCCTTTTCCGAATTCCTTTATTAGGGCAAAGAACCGGTTTGTTAAAAATGGAACAGCAAATTTCAGTCGGAATATTCAAGAGGTGATCCTGAATATTCCAGTCGGAAGAAACTGCAATGGACCTTTCTATTTGAATTCTGACTAAAATTTCCAGAATCTTTGGCATAATGAAAACCACCCCTAAAATCCTCTAAATATATTCTCAGAAAGTCCATTCTGATTGGTTTATTTGTCCTCATGGAGAACAATAAGTCATAAAGAGAACCAAAAAGTCTTCAGGGAGGGTAGGAAAGGTAATTGTCCCCACATGGTTTTTTTCGGGTGGTTAATGGACTGCACATGGAATAGGAGGGAATTTTTGCACGGGCGGTTACAGGTGGTACAGGAGTCAATGGGTTAATAAAGTCATTATAATAATTGTGTTATATTTTTCCCTCTACAGTTAGAGGCGTTAGACTATGCCACCAAACTTTTACAAAAATATTTACCTGGAGTGAAAGTGTTTCCTGCAGTTGGAAATCATGAAAGTGCTCCAGTGAATAGGTACATGTTTTGAAACAACTTTAGTTGCTGCAAAAAATTAACCAAAACAAAAACACATGTCAAGTTTGAATGTCCAGCTGTGGTAAAGAATGTCTCATCTCTACAGTGTAGAGTTACTTGTGTTGTATTTACGTTAATGTAAAAAGACTATTTTATAACTTGCATGTTTGAAAGGTAGTAGAACTAATTTTTTTGTGTTGTCCATCAATTAATGCCCAGCTTTCCGCCACCATTCATCACCGGTGCTAATTCAAATCAGTGGCTGAGGGACTCTTTAGTTGATCACTGGAAGATATGGCTACCAGATGATGCCTTACAAACAGTGAAAAAGTAAGTTGATGTAACCTTACTTAACTGGCATTTCAAGGTTACCCTTAATTGTACTTTGTAATGACATCACAGAAACCAAAAAAAACACTATAAAATTAAGGGTTATAGACCTAACTACTCAAAAACTTTACTCGCTTTCCTTAAAATGAATGATCAAATTTTCCACCAAGTCTTAACAGGAATTAGATATTTTTATATTATATTTTTGGAAATCTTATTTTTTTTCTCAAGGTTAGAATCCTAATATTATGACTCCACCCAGTGGTATATAATGGTACCAGCCAACTATTAGAGAAATCTGTTAAAATGCATTGGGGGTGAGCTGCAAAGGGCCAGCCTCCCATTTGGAGGGGGTAGCAATACGAGAACAGAGTGCTTTACTTCTTATCACTCCATGTTTCTTGGAAACTAGGATACATTTAACAAATTGACGTCAGTTTTTCATGAATCTGTCCTGTTATGACGACATTCATTGTCAATAACAGGACAGACACACAAAAAACTGGTGTTGCATTTGAACATATCCGTATGGAATTTGGGCACTACAAATTCTTCATTATTATTATAATTATTATTATCATTTGAACTAGACAATCAGAGATATGCTTAACTTTCTTTTTTGTGATGTTGCTTTTTCTTTTGATTGTGTGATGAATGGACTTTTCTAATTGAAGGGCTTCCTGCAAAAAGGGCGTATATCGCTTTTTTAGCGGATTTTCGTTTTCTGCAGAATCAAGCTAATTTTTGGCAGACTGACTTGTGTTGACATGAAAAACATTGTTCCATAATTGATTTTGTTGGTTTGCGCTTCGTTTTCTTACCAATATCATGAATTTGTTTTATTTTTTCTTTCTGATTATTTATTCTGTCTCATGCTGTTTTATTAAATTATTATTATTATTATTAAATAAATATTATTATTATTATTATTATGTCAATTTGTTTTTTGCAGTAAACTGTCACATAAATTATGTAAATTCATGTGTCTGTCTGCTTATTGGCAATGAAAATTGGCCAATGAGTGCACAATAATTTCTGCAGTTATACGTATTGTAAAAAGAAATAATGCAAACGTCAGTGGCTGGTAAAGTTGGCCTGTTTGTGAACTTAAGTGTTTATACATGTGCATGTAGTTGCTCTCACGTTTTTAAATATTAATTCAATTTTAAATTTATAATTACAGGGGAAGTTACTATACAGTGTATTTATCAAAAGGATTGAGATTAGTGTCACTCAACATGAACTACTGTAACAATTTGAACTGGTATGTTAATTTGTTGTTGTTGTTGTAGTTGTAATTTATATGATTAATCTTTCTGTGAAATGTTTGATTATTTCCATCAAAATATAACTGTTATTATATATATAACTCTGTGCAGTTGAGAACTCACAGGGGTATTCTTCATTTAGTGCCATTTTCATTTAGTGCCATTTGCACATGTTTTAAAGACCACGCATTTGAATGCAACTAAATAATGTTTTTATCTGAACGTTATTTGTAGCCTAGCTTGTGCGCACGAACAGAGCCCAGTACCTTAGAAAATTTGGTAACCAATCAATCTAAAAAATTTTGGTTGTCACGTGACTGTCTGTACGTCCGTTCGTCTGTCTGCGTGTACATACGTCTGTATGCCAATACCTTGAAAAAAAGAGAATAGTACCAATACCACAGCTACATCTGATTTTGGACATCCATCTACTGACCAGTATCGTGACCATATCGTGGGCTCAGGTTTAGAGCTCATAGAGGCAGCGTGTTTTTTTTTAAGTTGATTGCTGACCAGGGACTGGTTTTTCTTTTGGATCATGGGCTCAAGCTAGTTTATTACTCTGGGGGAGAAGGAGGGAGTAATGTGCAAAGGAAAAAAATTGGCATAAATTTATCCCTGGCATGTTGTCTACTTTTCTTCAAACATATTCTTTGCACAATCATCTCGTCAGCTTGCTGAAATTTAAATAGAAAAAGAGGGAAACCACACGTTAAACAATTACTTGCTCACAATTGATCATTTTTGGATCCAAGAAAGACAAGTCCTCTTTTTGCTTTATGGTTTGTTATTGCAATCAGAAGCTCCACTTTTAGGCTTGACTAAATCTATGTACTACATGTAGTAATGTGTTAGTGTTTCCAGGTGGCTCTTAATCAACAATGTCGATCCTGCTCAAGAACTCCAGTGGCTCATAGACGTATTACAGGAAGCTGAAGATAATGGTGAAAAGGTTGGTGCCGTCTGTTGAATCCTAAGTCAACTCCTTGGTGGTGGCAATTTAATTCTTATGATATCATGTAGAATACACCTCTCACGCACTCCCTAGAACAAAGAATTCAAGGTCAGAGCAGACAGAACTCAACAGAACTCAACAATGTCCACCCTGATCTCTCTCTGGGGTTATTTTTGCAGTGTCACAAACGTCTGTTTTAGTAGGCATGGTGATCTAATCATTAGTGTGTTGGCACGAGGCTTAGAGACTTTGTTTTGGCCTCCTCTGTGGCTGTGCTGTACTGTGCTGTCTTGTTTTATGTTGACCTGTAGTGTAGTCTACAAAATCACAAATTCATGTGTTGTTACAGTTGGGAAACTCAATCTGCTAACAGAAACCCTCAATGGGTGGACACCACCTGTAAGTGGACATTGTCTCTAGTCACATTTAAACCTCAGTGCCACAAGGCAAAGTAGACACCTCATAAGTGGATGACTTACACAACAAATTTAGATTTTCAGATCCCAAGTGTGTCCACATACATGTACAGGAGGTTCAAATCTTTGGATACTAGAAGTGTTATGTAGTGTTAGGACAAAGAGATTACCAAAAACCAAATAATATATTATCTACTTAAATATGTAACTCACAAGTGAGTTAAAATAATAAAACCTGTTTTTTTACATTTCAAAAATAAATTTGAGGTTGCATCATAAATACTTGTGTTAAAATAAATAAATATTTCTTGATTGTATTATGTACAGGTTCATATTATTGGTCATATTCTTCCGGGAAACTCAGATTGTCTCAAACCTTGGAGTTGGAATTATTACAAGATAGTGAACCGATACCAGAGCACTGTAACAGCACAGTTTTTTGCTCACACACATGCTGATGAGTTTGAAATCTTTTATGACGAGAAGACAAGGAAAATACCCACAAAGTAAGAATTGGTTAAACAATATTCATAATAATTGTTGTATCTGTTAATTACTTTTGATGGCATTTATATAACTTTCTGGTTTTTCTTGACAGTATTGCCTTCATTGGACCAAGTGTTACAACCTATCAAGGCTACAACCCAGGCTACAGGATTTATGACATTGATGGAGATTATACAAACAGCTCCAGGGTATAAAGTGTTTTATTTTCCAGTTAATTATATCTTATTGAATGAGATGTAATGTTATTGCAATGTGAGCAAATGAACATCATATTCACAAAAAGATATACGGTCTTCCGTCTCTTCTCTTTCAAGCCACATTGACCATGCTTCAACAATCCTTAACTTTTCTCTGAAAAATAGTAGTAATTTTCTGAAGTTGTGTTGCATAGGATCTTGAAACTAATAGGCAGCTTACTTTTGGTTAAAGGTTGTACTGAATCATGAAACTTACATCCTGGACCTCGATGAGGCAAACAAGGGGAATCTACAGTGGAAACTGGAGTATTCTGCTAAGGTAATTTTATAAAGAGTGCATTAGGATTTGGCTATGCATGTATACATGTAATAGGTGTTGATACAGGGTGTTAGAATTTTTTTTTCTCTAGTGGACACACGAATGCTTGTGCACAGTTAAATTGAAAAAATAGAGGACCTACAATAGCTTGAGTGCTGGCTGCTTGTACATACCTCTTACTAAAGGAGTTGATCCTTACTATAAGTTATACGGGAAAAAACGAGGATCCGTAACTTATAGTACAGACTGAGAAAATGAGGTTAGGAAGATATTATATCTCTACTGAGTGTCTGGCAGGTTTAGGAACAATTGCTATTCACATGGAATAGCTTCAAATTTTTTATGCACATCAAAAGCAAGATGAGTCAAGTTGTTAGCACGTTCTAATACACAATTTGAAATAAAAGAAAGTTAGTTTTAAAATTTACTTGCTATAAATGTTAACAACACTTGGCATTAAATCACAAAATCTTTTGGCAACAAAACAGCTTTAAATTTTAGCGGGCCGTACAGTAGAATGCGGTCCGCTAAATTGACCAATCACAGCATGTTTAGTAACTGAGAGATGTAATATATCTTAGTTCGCCTTTACACCTGTTAACTTTTTGAGCCCAACTTTCTATTCATATGCTAGTACTTAAAATTTCCTTGTGTCACTTGTAGGAGACTTATGGTATGCCATCACTTTTACCTGGAGATTGGAACAACTTGGTTCATCGCATGGCAACTAATACGACCCTCTTCAATATGTTCTACAAGTAAGTTTGACAGGAAAGAGAGCTGCCATTTTTGTACATTTAACTTCAGATAAGGTCCTGCAACAATAATGATGATGACAATGATGATGATGATAACAAGAATATTTTAATAATAATAATAATAATAATAGTAATAATTTATATAGTTTTATTTTACTTGCATACTTCTAAACGATCCAGCAATAATTAGTACTAAAACGAAATCTATGTAATTTTGAGCATAACACGCATTAATTACTACCTCTGAAAAATCCTTAGGGAATTCATGTGGGCACCTTCTGTTGATCATAAGTGTCCAAGTTTCTCAGCTTGTTTTCCTTCTCGAATTTAGCTATTTCAACTTTCAAACCGGTGAAAACTGATGTTCTTATTTGTGCTTCAGATTTTAAGGTTCTTGTGTAACTAGTGTGATTTTCTTCAACATTTGCAGTGCAGAAATGATAATCGATGTTATGAGGGGTAAGATGTAACTATTTCTTAATTCATGTCCATCTTTTCTGTGGCAGATATTTCTGGAAATCTGCACCTAGTACTCCATGTGTTGACAGCTGCCGTGAGAATATGCTGTGTCGATTGATGACTGGGCGATCCCATGACAACAGTGCCTGTACCCTTGTTCAAGAAACTTTTTCAGAAGAAAAGAGGCAATCGTTTGAGCAGTCTTTAGATGTCTGTTAGCAGCAATCTGTTGTTAATTATTAAGTATGCAAATAATTGAAGTTGCTGACTTCAAGGTACCATAGAATGTTGATAAATAATTTGCGGTGCCTGTTATTGAAGTCCAGAATTAAAATTGCTAAAAAATATTTTTTTTGCAAAATGTCAGAGGACTTTACTAATTGAAAGTAACTTATTGTGAAATTAGTGCACTGGACTGTTTCTACAATGTCTTTGTTTTCATGTGCAGTGACAAAAATTACAGTAATATGTTTTTGTATCCCCAAAGGTCATTACTCCTCCCAATCGAGGCCATTTGTATAGGATTTTTATACCTTTGTATATAGAACAGTGGAATAGTTATAGCTAATGTCTACCGAGTTTATTCTGTCAAAGTATTAAATATCGTACTCATTGCAACAAAAACGTACATTTTATGTAGAAAAGAGCTAGTGGAGCCAGGCAGCCAATTGATGTATTTCATAGATAGAGAAACTGAGGGTTGTGGTGTGACAATAAAATGACTCAAAAAAACTGATAAAACATACAGAGTAACATGTAAAATCTCTGTTTGTATGGACCTTTTGGTCATCAGGATAGGCCATCAGCGTCTAAAAAGTCACATTTGAGCATTCTCCTGGAGTATGCGTGCGCATTCCCGTCAAACTTCAAGTAAACAACAAGCAGTACTAAATCTGCAGAGATGTTGGGTCTTCTTGGATGATCACTGTCACTGTTGTCGGAAAGAAAAAGAGCTTTTTAGAAAATATGTATTTCAGTTTGTGTATTTTACCGGCCTCATGCCCACCTAGACTGCTAGCAGTCCCTTTTAAGATAGTCGCGAAGGCGCGCGAAATAGCCGAGCGAAAGCGGAAAACTGGAGCGAACGAGCGGAGGGAGCGTGGGGAGTCTCTTCTCGTGTTTTTGTCCTTGCTCTAGTCTCGCCGCGCTGTGCGCTCTCGGTTCGCACGCTCTCGCGACTTTCTAGAAGGGTACTGCTAGCAGTCTAATGCCCACCTAGTTGTCCGTGCATCCAGGAAAAATTTTAGCGCTTACGAGTCGAGAGGCTTGATCAAGAAGGTTGCGCCATACCTTTGTATACCCTCGGAAACAAAGATTCATTTCTCGTCTTTCCGGCTCCGCGAAGAGTCAAACCCAATATCTATAGAAAATCGGGAAATGTGTGCGGCAACTCCAACTTCCTGAACTTTTTGGTCGGTTATTGTTTTTGGTTGATTTGAGTGTCTGTTAACTTACTGCAGTTTGGCGCGTTCCATTTGATCAAAAATCCCGGTTTGAATTTCCGAAATTTTCGTATGTTAAATGGAACGGTATTTTCCACCAGGCGAACCGATCTTGTTCTATTCCCGCTTGAGCACATTTCCCACCAAGAATTACTCGAGAAAATGCTACAGGATCGTGATGAAGTGGCTGTCTTAAGTGCCATATTAAGCTGCTTCGTGAAGAGAAGTTTAAAAAGCATTCTGAATTCAATTCTTCCTTGATATTTATGAGAGCAACTTACGAACTTTTCTCGCGAAAGAGTATGCAAACCGGGCGAACTGACCCACAGGAAATTCCGGCGGTACGACCAGCCCACAATTTTCCAGGCAATCAGATCCTAACGTTTTCGTTTTCGATCAAGAACAGGCTCGAGCCGTGGCAGATCATTTTGCATCCATTGTAGTGTCGACTCGACAGACTTACTCGCCGCCATCTTGTAGCTTTTCACGACTAAAGCAACTGGGGTCGATTCGAATTGGGTAGAAATGCCAAATGGAACAGGAAATTTCCGGAATTTCCAAATTTCCAGAAATCTCGCACTATGCTAACCAGCCCGTTTGCTAATTAGCCGAACTTTGCGCGCGTCGCAACTTTGCAAACTAATACCACCAAAGCACTCCGCGTTTACCATTTGAATGGAATTTTCGGTAGCTTTTTCTGGACAAATGGAACTGCACGTTTTTTTCCACTAAGGAAACAAAATAGATTGAACCGTATCATTTGATCGGGATTTTCAGATGCCAGTGGGCCGGGGTCTGGGTTCATATCATGTCAACAAGAAACATGGTGGCTGAACTTCCTGTCGTGCTAGACTTTTATCGGACGGCTTAGAAAATTGTTTGTTTTTGGAGAAGATGACAATTTCTTCTTTTGGCTGCTGCCGCATCCACATATCGTCCGAGAAACCAGCAAATCAGCATCCACATTTTTCCCACGATGTAGCTCAGACGGAAGCACGCCGGAATCCCGAATCATGTAAGTAAAAGAAAAACACCGACCACAAAACGTAATTCGTTTTCACCTGCAGGGTTACTGTTGTGTTCTGAAACGTCCGCCAACACTACCGACAAGCAAAGACTCACGTTGTAACGATAAACGTTTCGGAAATCTGCCGCCATCTTTCAGATCTTTAGCATTCTTACTCGGAAGTGTTACCGTGAAGAGCCTGGCACTGTAAGAGTGGACAAATGGTACAGAAATTTTCGGGCATTCCGGTAAAAGCGAGAAAAAGGAAATACCTCGAAAGGTATTACCTTTTTTCCGAAAATTTTCTACCGGGATGAACCGTTCCATTTGAATTCACTCCGGAATTACCGAAAATTCCATTCAAATGGTAAGCGCTCAAAGGACAACCTCCGGAGGTTGTCCACAATTTTCGAAACGAATTTCCAGAAACGTTCTGTTCCATTTGATTTTGTACCGGAATTTCAGGAAATTTTGGTCAAATGGATCGCGCCCCTTTTCTCACGTTATGCAGCACTCGGCCACGCCCTTTGGTCTCCCATGGTACCCAGTTCTTCCGCAGATTTTCGCGCTTTGCTAGGCAAAACGCGTGTCAATCGGCATGGGCGAAGCGCCTTACTCTCTTGTCCCTTCATTCTCTCATGACGAGGAAACAAGGAAAAACAATCACTTGTTTCAAGGGAGCAAGGGATATCACTGCTACTAAATGGGAAACATTTTTAGGGAAGTGTTTTTTCCTTAGCAGTATAGAGTTTGTTTCCATTGCCAAATTTGTTTGGCACGGCTGCTATCAGGGCTATCAGCCCAGAGAACTTAGCAAAAGGATATCATAAGACTAGCTTTTTCTGTAAAATAGTAAAATCCTATGGAACAGGCTGAAGGACCACAAGATAATACAATCAATCACTGCAAGCATCAATCAATCAAGCTCTCGGCTGACGGGAAAAACGAACTACTCCCCAGTCCACTTATCTTTTCAAATCTCCGCTTCTTGCAGGGTTTCCGATTTCCACAGTAGATCCTGTAGCATACAGCGCGTCATTTCACAGCCGGGTCGATTGCTATGAAGCACAATTGATGGCTTTTCTTCGTTGAAAATGACGTATCAACTCTCTTTAAAAGCGCTGCAAGTTATCTTGATTGGAGAGCACCTGAGAAACCGGCTGCATGCTGATCAAGATCCTGCCATGATCCGCGACCGGCGCTATCACCTCCGCATGTACTCTTGTTGTTTTGTGGGCCGTGACCTTGTGGACTGGCTGATCAAGAATGGCGATGCCAACAGCCGTGGAGGAGCAGTTCAGTGCATGAACATTCTTTTGGAGAGCAGCATAATCCATCACGGTAAAAACAAACAGTCCAGACACAGTTTGCTAAGCTTTTACATGCACCGTTCAAAAATGCACAAAGTCCTTGTCAGATTGGTAATCTAAGTTGCAGGCTGGGAGTCTGAGCTGATATTAGTTTACAAACACAATCTGTAATTTATTCCATCGACTCTGAGAAAATTTCTTTTGTCACGGTAGTACTTCTTAATTAGTTAATTAATTGGGTTATTGTGGGAGCTTGTACGAGGTCTTTCAAAACATTTTAAAATCTAAAACCTGTACATGTGCATGCAATGGGTACAAAGACTCGTGCTGGTATATTCTAAAGTGGATCGAAAGCTATCGGGAGAAGAAAACTTTGAAGTTTTGTGCCGGTACCTAATTTCTATGCCTGGTATATTTACCATCCTAATTTCTGTTTACTAGCTTTCGATCAGTGAGGCTATTGAGTTTTGGAAGATTTTCAGTCCTTATTGATCGATGTGTGTGTTTACGTGCAGATTCAACCAGTCTATATTTACTAAGTCTTGGTTTTAGAGAGCAGTGTGGAGAAAATAACATAAACATTCATAGAAACATAGCCTATATCCAATACATGGCTTTAATTGCGGGAATGGCTCCGGGAGACTTGGGTCTTTTTCTGTCTAAACAAGGAAAAAAGAAAGAGACAATTTTAAAAAGGCGTGAGCCAGATCGAGAATCAAATCCGGGTCATTTGGGTCATGAGTGAGTCTCATGACCACTACACTACCTAGGAACTATTTGCTAGAAAGCGTTTTTTTTTTAAGAATATATTGTGTTGCCACGATTACAAAACTGAGTAGGCTTTGAACAAAGTTAGTGGAGGCAATTCAATTGCTTCTAATTCCAAAAAGGTACAAATGAATATGCATTAGAATCTTATCGTTCTAATAACGCTTCTGTGCATGATTTAAATGATATACTACAGGCTAGGCAAGCAGTATGTTCATGTCATTTAGCTGACAGAAATTATGAGGTTGAGGGTTAAAGATGATTTCCAATCTGTACTGCACACTCTCGAGAGTTTGTTTGCGTTTTTTGTTTTGTTTTGTGTAAGACGTCACAAAATGTTAACATTTTGCAGCTACTTACATGAAGCAAATACAACGTTAACCGCCATTATAGATGCGAAGCGGTCTAAGCTTTATGCATCCCATTTTTCTCATATCACTTGATGGAACAACTTTGCAGCTGTAAAAATGAATGAAGCTATCGGAAAAAGAATTTGAAAGGCCTGAAAGACAAGGTATGTGGTTCGTACCAAATGACATCGATTAGCATTCCATTGAGTACGAACTTATGTTTATAAACGTAAGGGTGCTGAGACTGCAGTATGGACTGCAAATCATCTTTAAACCGGTAAAATGCAGACTGCAGACTTTTTTTAACCTGGATCATGTTACTATTTCCATTGTCGATAGCTAACTATAAACAGGCTAACATGCATGTGATTCAGGCTAAACTGAGTGATATTCAGGTTAGCCTGAATAACACTTATATAGTCTGTTTATGGTTAAAGCACTTGATATTGGAAACAACACAAAAATTTATTATAGGTAAAGTCTGCATTCGAGCCAAGTGGCTCATCAGGCCGGAGCTTATCCCAGTTTCAGTAGCACGAAGCGACTAGGAATATTTCTTCTTTCGCCTGGATGGGATGCTAGTCCATCTCAGGGTTATCCCCAGCATTAAATTTGCTGGTACCCATTTATACACCTGGGTGGAGAAAGGCACTGTGAGAGTAAAGTGTCCTGCCCAGGAACACAAGACAATGTCCCCGGCCAGGGCTCGAACCCCGAGTGCTAGCTCCGGAGTCGAGCGCACTAACCATGAGGTCACCGCACCTACCACAATATGAGTTATACAGTTAACAAATTGTGACTCTGCAGTCTGCATTATTAACCCTCAGTCTGCATTTTACCTCTGGTTTGCATTTTGCACTTAGCGCTCTGATAAACCGTAATTCCTTCAAGGTGTTGACTCCTGTTTTCTGTATTTTTTACCAGTCTGTGATGACCATCAGTTTAAAGATGAGATGCTGTTTTACAGGTTCAGAAGAGATGATGATACAGTCGTTCAAAATCCTTACCTTGCCATAATATATAGGGGTTGTGATATCTACTACAGGTGATGATA
The DNA here is from genome assembly GCA_964020085.1 of Micromussa lordhowensis. Lineage (NCBI taxonomy): Eukaryota > Metazoa > Cnidaria > Anthozoa > Scleractinia > Lobophylliidae > Micromussa > Micromussa lordhowensis. Next base: position 43,746,341 of record OZ026596.1, read on the forward strand.
TTAATGATATTAAATCAAATGCAGGGTTGTATATTTGATGTAAATAGTGATGTAACCAGTTAACAGCAGAATTTAGGACTCAAAACTATATTAGTATTACATGACTGTATTTTACCATCTCTAACTCTTACATGTGTAAACAGTTGTAATTTAACCACATGTCTATATGGCCCCTCCCCCGTCCCTCTCCTTGTGAGAATTCATTTAATCACAGGTCTGGTACTGTTCAGTTATTTAGGCGCAATGTGTAAACTAACCCTTTGATGCTCAAATCTTGCTCACTGACAAAGAAATCACATTCAATGATATTTTAGAAAATAACCCAAAGCAAATACACATGCTGATTGGTTTAAAACCGTGTTTCTATAACTCAATAGAAACGCAGAACTAACATGAGCTGTTGATGTAATGATGGCGCGAACAAAGAGAATTTACATTTTGATGATCAAAGTAAACAAGTTGTTTTTCTTTTTCTTCGTCGCGGTATTTTCTAAAAGAAATAGAAAACATGTTCTCCGTGTTCCTATCGAGTTATAGAAAGACTCGTGAAAGTTTGGGAGAACTCGAAAAAGCTGTGGAAACACTCCCCTGCGGCTCGTGTTCCCACAGCATTTCCCATTCTCCCAAACTTTCACTCGTGTTTCTATAACTCGATAGAAACACGGCACATGTTTTCTATTTCTTAAATGTTATTAATGATAGTTTTGATTTCAGACTGAGTTAACTTTGTGCAGCCGGCCCAAAACAAGCTACCTACTTTCTTTTGTACAATATTCTGGACCAGTAATGTGCAGTTCCAGAAAATATCCATACCCCCCCCCCCCCCCACGGAAGGTTTTTTCGTTTTAACTCCCCATCCACTCGGAATTTCCGTTCCAGAGGGGTTTGTGAAGACCCCCCCTCCCCTCTGGAATTTCCGTTTTTTCTTTACCCTCATTTCAGAACTCCTCGGAAGTTCCAAGTCGTTTTAAATGTCGAAAATTGACGGCTAACAGAGGTACAATCAATTCTTTTTATTACTTTACTACGTTATTTAAGATTTATCCTTTTACTGATGTACGTGGAAAAAAATCTTAACAATGCTTGATTTCTTCCAGCAATATTAATTTATTTAAAATACAGCAAAAGGCGTTTGTTGTTGCGTAGTTTAAATGCCTGATTTCCTCGAGTGCTTAACACTCTCGATCATGTCACAAAAACGGTAACTATATATAACTATCCGTGCGCCTTTTTGACTGGCGTGCTAAACGCGAACATAAACTTTTGGAAAACGCAGTTGACAACATTTAAAAAGGAATCGGATTAATTTGTCTCATCTATACTTTACCTTGCGTGTCTGCCATAATTTGTGCTAATTAACTTGTGATATATTTTAAACCTTGATCTGACATCGTTGACCTTAGCTTTTATGAACGTTCAAGCGACGTGGCATCGTCCGCATGTAAAATTACTGGATGAGCAGCCGAGCCTTCAGAAGGTTGAGCGAGGAAAGGGAACTAGAAATACGTAAAGAGAAAAATCCGCGGCATAATGTAGTTGGAAAAGTCTTGCTGAACAGCTCATTTTTGTAGTAATTACACAACTAAACTGTACTAGAATTTGCATGCTAACAATTTGCAAAAACCGGATACAAAAAAGCCAAACATTTATGTGGTACCGAGGCCCTTTTATGCTGGTAACAAGCAGTAAATCATGTCTTCTCAAAAAATATATAATCTCAATTACTTATGCTAACAGAAAGAAACTAATAAAGACAGTGAAATTATAAAGTATACATAGAATAGAAGATTATAGAAATTATTGCTAGTTCGTACTGGGTCACTATGGTTCATCAACTCTGCGAATGATACCCACTAGCATCAAGACCGAAAACTGAGCGATCCTTAAAGTACCAAATGTAAATAACATCGTCCTCCTCGTCAAAGCGTTGAATCTCTCCTCTATACCAGCCTGGTTTCCAGCTGGTACCTCCAAATCTTTTTCATTCCATAAAACCTCTACCGTTTGGCCTACTGAAAAGTGCTCTCTCACTTCCGCTTCTCCTCCCTCTCGTAGCTTTGCTGGAAGTTTTTTCTTTCTTTCTAAGCGTTGTCTTGTGTTTTCATTACGGTTTTCTACTTTTGCAATGTTTTCACGTTTGGATTTACACGCTTTTGTTGTTTTTATTTTCCGCTTTGCGTCACATGATTTACTTGTTTTCTTTTCAAGTTGATCAACTCTTTGCCGCAACATTTCCTCTTCTTTGATGACAATGACCTTTAGGGCATCAAGAACGTCTTCGACATTCCTTTTCTGCGTGTTTTTAACCTCAATAGATGGAGCTGTTGGTGACAGAATGTCTTTGAGGCAAGACGTTCTTGTAGTCACGGTATTTTCTTTCCCATGAGCAAAAGTTCTCCTACGACGAACAGTTGTCATATCAAGCTCTCCTTGGGTTCTTGTAATAAGTTTAGCAACCTCTATAATGTGAAGAATACACAAACGTTCTCTTGAAAAGGCAGCTTCAGGATAGCCTGCCTTTAGAAGCCCCACCCTTGCGATAAGCTCCTCCTTTGTGCCCACGTCTAGAATCTGATGTGTCCTTAAAATTGCTCTAAGTTGAGAGACAGACAATCGCATCAACCCAGCATTTGAGGTCGGTATGGATTCCATCTTTCCGTCATACAGTTTAGCTTCAAGTGGACAGGATGCTTCATCATTTTCACTTTGCTGGTTTTGTACGATCCGTTCTACAAGCTCGTGTTTTTTGCCAGTGGAAAATACCCCAGATTTGTTACACATTTTGACTAGGGTTTCTTTACTTTCTTTATACCAAGGATGCTGCTTCCATTTTTCTCTTTTCATGTCGTCTTCCTTTTGTGCCTGCCGTTTCTTGTGCATACTGCTGAAGTAAGCTGATGCCTCGTCAGGTGATACCCAAGCGAGAAAAGCAATAGACATCATAGTTTCCTTTGACGGTGTCGGTACTACTTTAAAGCAGAGGTCGAGGACCTTCTCTGGCAAAAAAAGACCAGGGCATTCATCCCATGTTCCCACTGGGAAGTCCCGCCGTTCCTCGAAACCCATGTAGTGAAGCTCACCTGTCTTTTCCCAGAGTTTAAAGTCTGGCAGAGGCTGACGGTCAAAGCGTTCTTGATTTCCGTCCTCTCCAGCATTCGTCTGCTCGAAATATTGACACGCTGTAGTTGTCAGTGCAGGCTGTTCTTGAGGAAGTAAGTGTAATGTAGTCTTCGCCATATGTCCCCTTGAAGTTCTTTTTCACGCACCACACATTTTCCAAATAGCTCAAAATTTCACCCTTCGCAGGTTGGTACATTGTTTCATCTTCCTTTCTTCGTTTTTCGGATAGGAGACTAAACAATTTTAAGCCATCTTCGTCACCAAATATGAAGTTTTTGTTGCTTCCTATCCCCCAGAAACACTCAATGGGCTGTTTGTTAAAGACGCCTTTGGAGATGCAATTTATAACTTCATTAGCCATGTACTCCATGTTTTCGCTGTGTTCTTTACTTCCAGGAGATGCTCTCTCGTGTACCCAGTGAGACGAAAATGGGCCATGATCTGAAAGAACTTTGTTTTCAACTGTGTGTACACGTTCAACAAAGTTCCGTTTACTCAAATATTCTGCGAATGATCTTTGAGTTATTTTATCCAGGTCAAGGAAATTAAGCAGGCGAACAAGCAGCATCTGGACTAGCAAATTGCTCGGTGCTTCTGATGGACCATTGTCTACGATGAATCCCATTATTTCTTTCAGTTTCCCTGTTTCCTGATTGCGGAAGAACTTGTCCAAGCTTGGGATACACATGAGAAGAAATAGTTCATTAAAAACACGAAACACTGTCTCCGGTTCAGTTAAAGAAAGGTTTATCAGGGTCACTGCCTTTCCAGTTCTGGTGACATTAATAGTAACGTCTGTATTTGGAATTAAAAGGCTGGCATTATCCAAATCTGGTTGTTTTCTAATGTCCATAAACAAGTGACTACACACATAGACGGGGGGGGGGGGGGGGGTTCTGTGACAACTTTTTATAGTGGCCCCTGACTCCCAAAGCCTCGCCAGGGGCCACTATAAAAAGTTGTCACAGAACGCCCCCCCCGTCTATGTGTGTTGGTTAAAACACAGGTTATTGTTTTGAGTCATGGAATTATTTTCTATTGAAGAAATGTGCCGTCTATATAGAAAGCAAATGGCTGCTGCAAATTTTTCGAGAGATGTTATTGAAATGTTTTATGGCTCAATCGAGGAGAATCAAAGGCTTCCAACCCCAATTAGCCCAAGCATAAGGGGTGGTTTTGAAATTGTGAGGAACAATTTCAATGAATGGCTACGCGTGTGGAAAATGCAGGTTAAAAGCGGCAACAAAGACCTGTTCAAATTTTTCCAAAAAACGAAAAATTCATTCATCAACGTTTGCACGCATGAAGTTGACACCATGAAGAGTGTGAAAATACAATTTGGCCTTCTTGTGAGATTTTACATGATCCGTGATGAAGAACGCCAACAAATGGATCATTATTTCAATCGGATGCAGCCAGTGATCTTGAATGAACATAACATGGACATGTTGTCTCCATCGTTGAACCAGTTCGTTGACGAGGTTAAGGGCGAGATAGAGGCCTGGTCCGAAAGGGACTCGGGATGGATAATGGACGAAATTCTGGAAGCTTTCATAAATGTAGCGCGATATCAGCCAATGCGCGGTGGGAGTTACATGCAGCTGCCCAAAAAGTTGAAAAACAAGAAAGCGGTCCTTAACATACAAAACAGGGACAACGAATGCCTGAGATGGGCAATTCGTGCAGCACTGTTTCAGCCAAGGGGTAATATGAGAAGGCCATCTAGCTACCCAACAGATGATGGCCTAAATTTTGCCGGTATTGATTTTCCAACACCCGTTTCACAGATTGACAGGCTGGAGAGGCAGAATATTAATCTCGCCATTAATGCCTTTGGATGGGAAAAAGAGCAAGTAGTTGTGTACAGGATCAGCGAAAAAGGTGGAGAAGTTCCAAGAATTAACTTAATGTTAACAAAGCAGGGCGAAAACACGCACTACAGCCTTGTGAAAAGGCTAACAGCACTATTATATGACCAAAACAGGCATAATGAAAGCAAGCATTTCTGCGAAAGGTGTTTGCATGGCTACAAAACGAGAGATCTTCTTGAAAGGCACAAACCAGAGTGCAAAGGGCTGTTGAAAAGCCCGACAAGAACGAACATGCCGAAACAAGGCGAAAACAAGATGTCTTTCACAAACTACCACAAGCAGATGAAAGCGCCTTATGTGGTTTATGCAGACTTTGAATGTCTAGTGAGAAAGATGGCCACATGTGAGCCAGACAAGAAACAAAGCTTTACAGTAAAAACAGAGAAGCATGAGCCCTGCGGGTTTTCTTATGTGGTTGTGAGAAGCGATGGGCAGACTTTTGGGCCATACACTTACAGGGGCGAAGATGCGGTATTCATATTTCTGAGATACCTTCAGAACCATGAAATGGAAATGCGAAAAGACATGGAAAACAAAAGGCCGCTGGTAATGACAAATGAAGACTGGCAAAAATACAAGAGAGCCGGAGAATGCCACATCTGCAACAAAAGCTTGCATAAAGACTTATATCTCGATTCGATGGCAGTGTATGATCCAGATTCAGAAAAATACAGCGGCCAAAGCCACAGAAGATGCTACCACCAGGCGGTAAATAATAGATACGTGCCGCACGAAAGGAGACAACCAAAAGACGAAATCGATCAATGGATCGCCAACACTCAGGAAACATGCCTGTTCTGTGCAGATCCGCTGCTTGTGCCCAACTTCAAAGATTCAGTGAGAGATCACGACCACATGACAGGAAAATGCCGCGGAGCCGCGCACAACGAATGCAACTTCAAGCTCAAACTAAACCCGAAAACAATGCCAATACCAGTAATCTTTCACAACTTGAAAGGCTACGATGGACACCTGCTGATGCAGGCAATGGCGAGGGTTCAGGGAGAAATCAAATGTATCCCGACAAACACAGAGAAATACATCTCATTTTCACTTGGAAACCTGAGATTCATCGACAGCGTGAATTTCCTGCTTAGCAGCCTTGACAAGCTGGTGAAGGGTACCGATGACTTCCCCATCATGAAAAAACTGATGCCAGAAGAAAACAAGCGGCAGTTGCTGCTGAAGAAAGGCATCTACCCATACGAGTACATGGACTCGTTTGAAAGGTTTGGGGAAAAAAAACTCCCAGAGAAAGAAAAGTTCTACTCAAGCTTGAGTGGCAATGGCATCACTGATGAAGAGTATGAGCACGCAAAGCAGGTCTGGGAGGCATTAGGATGCAGGAATCTCGGCGACTACCACAACTGGTACGTGGCCACAGACACGCTGCTTTTAGCAGACGTGTTTGAAAACTTTAGAAAGGTTTGCCAGGAGAAATACGGTCTGTATCCGGCGCATTACTACACCACGCCGGGCTTGAGTTGGGACGCTTTGCTGAAAAAGACAGGAGCAGAGCTGGAGCTGCTGACGGACTTGGACATGCATCTGATGATCGAGAGGGGAATGAGAGGCGGCATATCAATGGCAAGCAAGAGGTACGCGAAGGCAAACAACCCGCGAGTCGAAGGATACCAACAAACTACATCACATATCTCGATGCCAACAACCTCTACGGATGGGCAATGAGCTTGCCTTTGCCGAAGAGCGGCTTTCATTGGAAGCGGGTCATGCCGACAGAAGAGCAGATAATAAAGATGAAGCCGAATTCGAAGAAGGGCTGGATACTGGAGGTGGACCTTGAATACCCCGCACACTTGCACGACGCCCACAATGACTACCCGCTGGCACTGGAAAAGAAAGTGATCAACCCCGGGCAGATGGCGGAATACCAGCGGCAGCTTATGGCCGACTTGGGTTTAACCATGCTGAACACAGAGAAGTTGGTGCTGACGCTGGAAGATAAAGAAAAGTATGTGATCCATTACAGAACCTGCAGTTTTATCTCAGGCAGGGCATGAGGCTGAAGAAAGTGCACCGGGTGATAGAGTTTGACCAAGAGCCGTGGATGGAGCCATACATCCGGATGAACACGGTGTTTCGAAAACAGGCAAAGAGCGACTTTGAAACAGACTTCTACAAACTGATGAACAACTCGGTGTTTGGCAAGACAATGGAGAACCTGAGAAACCGTGTAGACGTGAAGATAGTGAGAGACTGGGAAAATGATAAGATCCGAAAGCTGCTGTCAAGTCCATCTTTTGACAGATTCACGATCTTTGGGAACGACATGGCAGGCATACACATGCGAAAAACAAAGCTGGTGCTGAACAAGCCCGTGTACACAGGCATGACGATCCTCGAGAACAGCAAGATCTTGATGTACGACTTTTACTGCAACTACTTGAAAGCCAGATACGCCCACAAATGTCAGCTGGTCTACACAGACACAGACAGCCTGATCTTAGACATCCAGACAGAAGATGTTTACGAAGACATGAAGGAAAACTCATGGCTGTATGACACAAGCAACTACCCCAAGGAACATCCGCTTTACGATGGCAGAAACAAAAAGGTTTTAGGCAAGATGAAAGATGAGTGCGAAGGTTTGGCGATAGAGGAAGTCGTTGCGATAAGGCCGAAGATGTACTCAGTCCTGAAAGAGGGCAAAAAAAACGAAAAGAAGGCGAAGGGCGTGAAAAAGAATGTGATCGAGAAAGAGATAACGCACGATCATTACAAAGAAGCGCTCTTTGAAAGGAGGCAGTTCATGCACAAAATGAAAATCTTGAGGAGCGAGGGCCACGAATTGTACGGAATGTGCATGAACAAGATCTCGCTATCACCATTTGATACAAAGCGGTGGATAGCAGATGACGGAATACAAACCCTGGCATATGGGCATTTCAGGCTGGGGGCAGCTGTGTATTAGGCGGCACAACCAACAGCTCTTCACGAACAAACCCGCGCTTGGGCCCGTCAGACAAATAATAGACGACAGGCTCATTTTGCTTTGTCCTATTTTCAACAACCTGGTAGACTTTCAAAGACCAGATAGGGTCAGTTGCTCTTTTAGTTCCACCCTCAAGCTCGCCAGGCTGATACAAATATCTTACATTGAGTGGAGGAAGTTTCTTTTCAGCCAGCCCAACAGGCCTGTTATACTTTGTCGACGGCTTTGAAGAGACTGATTTATCTTTGATCGCAATGGCCGGCTTTTTACCGGTGAGGCTAGTGCTGAATCGGTGAGGCTAGAGCTCCGACAACATCGGGCAGTCTTTTCACCCACTCAGTTGACCGCTTGCCTTCTTCCATAAGCATCTCCATGGCGTATTGATGGCCAAACAAACGCTCAGCAAGCGTGCGATTGAAACGCTCGACAATGGCCTGATCTCTGTGAATTTCAGTGCGGCCGCGACGAATGTAAGTTTTGTGTTTTTCCATTTCTTTCGTAACCCCGCCCATAAACTCGCGTCCAGGGTCAACCTGCAGCATCTGAGGCCAAGTCAGAGGGCCGTGTTTGTAAATTGACTGGAACGCTTTCGCAACCTCTTCAGAGTCCTTCGAGGTAAGTGGCTCTGCTTCTTTGTAACGGCTGGCGATGTCGACAACAGTCAACGCATATTTGTAAACTTTGCGGCTGCGAGGCGGCTTATCATGTGGCAGAAAAAGGAGGTCCGCCTGGTGTACCGAGTTGGGCGCCGCCACGTCAAATTTCGGGCGAGGAACGTATCGCGGTGCAGGCAAATAGATCTGCCAAATGGCCTGTTTGTAGAGCCACTGTTTGGTAACATTTTCGGGCACTTTGGCGGCTTCTGCCAATTTTTTTATCGCAGAGACGCCCTTCCAGTACCCCTGGGGGCTGTAGTAGATTTTGGCGCGTTTGGCATCCATTATTTGAACGACAAAAAAAGTTCAAAGGAAACGAAAAGCCGCGTATGCAACCGCGAGCGCGCCGCCGCCGACAAAAAGAAGCTCGCCCTGTTTCTGCAGCTCGCTGGGCTGGTACATGTCCGAGAAATTCGGCGCTTTGGGCAGAGTCAGTCTCTGGTCGGGGTGCGCCTGGTTGTAGAGCTTGAACGCGTAATCGGTGTTTGTGAAGTTTTTCTGCGCGTGTTCTTTGATTTCTTCGTTTGTGTTGATCCAGTCGAGCAGCTGTGTTCGCTCGCGTGAGTATTTTGCCATTGCTGACTGATAAGCCTCCAGGGCCTTGTCATGCCGCGTTTTCTCGTCTAACGCGGCTTTGCCATTGTCGCCGGCCAAAAATTTGGCGAGATAGTTGCCGCCAGTGAAAGCTGCCGCGTTGAGAACTGCGCCACCAATCATCATCGCAATGCTGGCCATTTTATGTTAAGATTATTTTTCATCAGGAAGAATTTTCTGGTCTTGGAGATACTGTTTCAGCGCGACGCTGCCAGCCATCACAGCGGTGAATTTGGCATAGTTCATCACGTTGCTGCTAGGGTCAGCGGTGAAGTTCTCTTTCACGACCTTTTTCGCAATCCAGCCAATGCCTGCGGCAAGGCCGGTAAGAGTTGCGGCTTCCATGATTGTTTTCACAAGCTTGTTGTCAGACATGGTTATATTAAAAATATTTTTTTAATTAGAAATGATTAGCCAGACAGTTTTACAACACCCCTTGGTGAATTCGTACCAAATCAAGCCTATTAAAATGACAGCGGAAATTTTGATGTGAACCATATGTTCATGAAATTTAATCCATATTTCTAATTCTTCCTTCTTTTTTTGGCTCGACTGGAGTCGGCTCGACTGTAGTCGGCTCGACTGGAGGCGGCTTTTTGGCGAAAAGCGCTTTTATCTCTTCTCGTTTGTAGTAGATTCCCACTATTGAAAGAAAAATGCTGATGCCACTCAGCCATTGTGTTGTTGTAATTGCTGCTGCCTCATGGGTTACCTCAGGGGTTACCTCAGGGGTTGCCTCAGGGGCTTTTTTGTTTGCAATGATTGCATTAGCTTCATCTAAAGCCTTTTTCTGCGCCTCGCAGGCAAGTCTCGTTTTTTCAGCGATTGCTTTGCCGGCTGCAACCCGTTTTGGGTTTTTCGTTTTTTTGGTGGGTGTTTGTGATGTGAATCAGCCATTGTATATTTGCTGGAAAAAAAATACCGAGTAATGTTCACCAATTATTCAGCAGTTACTGAAGATTGCTCAGCATTGCTGACAGCAGTTACTGAAGATTGCTCGGCATTGCTGAAATCAACATGTTTTGCTGTGATCAGAAACGCATTGGCAACTGTGAGCATATGGCCGCATCTCAATGCAAGACCACCAGACAGTGAGGACAGCTCTTTTGTGATGATGTAGTCATTTTTCAGCTCGGCATGCAGAGCGTCGGCATCTTTAAGCCGCACCACTACGCCAAGTGCTTTAGTGGCGAATGAAAGAAAGCTGTCAATGAGGGTTTCTGTGGTCTTGGCGCCAACGTAGGTCTCGTACCTTTTGTGGGCCCTCATGACCTCTTTGTCTGACAATCGCTTCACCTGATCGTGTGTCAGCTGCGTGCCTATTGCTTGTTTACATTTGCCTGTGGAAACCAGAATGGCAAGCTGCTCACGGAGCGCTGGAATGTCAGGGGCAGGAGCCTCGATGGGCTGTGCAGGCTCGACTTCAAGCATTTTCATGACATCTGCCAACTCGGGGTCGTTTTGTTCAGCCATTATGTAATTCAGTTTTTTTTCATTTCAATTTGCAAACATGAAAACGGGATATTGATACCCACTTGTTGAATTTTGCAAACCTTCATACCTGATGTAAGAAGTTTTTGCCCGTCTGGTGAGAACCCAGTACAAAGAAGGTGGCGCGTAATACATTTTCACGCCGTCTTTCGTCTCGAGTGTGACGACACTTATCGGCTTGTCGTAAGAGTTTTTACCGCCGCATTCGATTCCATGATACTTGTACGTTGCTCCAGGTTTCATTTCTCGCCAGCTCAAGATTTGTTCGGCTTTTTCGAATTGTTGCTCCATCATACCTTGATGTTACATTTCTTCAATTCGGTAAGGGGGCCGCAGTGAAAAAATCAAATGGCCAAATTTGCGTGCTTTCAGCCTTGAAACCATCTGCTTGAGTTCGCCAACAGAAAGCTCGCCCGCGTATTCTTCGAAAATTGCCTTTCTGGTTTTTGCCGATGGCGTGTAAAAAATGACGATTGCCGCCACGTTCTCGCGGAAAGGCTTCGCGATGCTCGATAGCTGCTGGGCCATCACCCAAATGCTAATGCCGACATGCCGAGCCGAAAAGGCGAGTTTTACAAGCTCCCCAGTGCGATTTTTCACATCTTTTGATGAGGCGCAGTCATCAAGGATGATGAGAGTGTTGTCGCCTTCGAAAGCAAAACTGGCTAATTTCAGCCAGGTTTCAACTTGGTGTTGCTCGCAGATGATGATATACACAAAAGGATCTTTCTCCGCAAACCGGTACAGCGTTCTGTTATGGGCGAAGGTTGGGCAGATTAACACGATGTAATCAAACTTGCCGCGGAATGGGCCGCAGAGCTGTTTCACAAGAAAATGCGTCTTGCCAGAGTTGGTCGGCCCGGCTATTAGCGCGTTGAAGGGGATGTTGCCAGGATCCATTTTCAATACTGCATATAAATTCAAAGCTGCAAAGGTAGCATCTGTCTTTCCATTATGTTGAACTGGGAGTCGGCGATCAAGAAAACATGGCAGTTCACAGTTCCTGACCCCTTCGCGTCTCTCTCGATTTCCAGCTGCACGCCGTCTGTTGAGTTCACTAGGCGGGTGCCGCTGCCATGCATTTCTTGGCTGGCCATGGAGCGCAGATCGATCAGAAGCCCGAACTTGTCGTCGGTGTAGAACTTCTCAAGATTCATGAACTGGGGTTTTCCTTCTTCTTTCATGAAGAAGCGGCTCACTTCACGCCAAATGTCACGTCTTTCGATGCCGTTGTTGTATATCATGTTGGGCGAGCCGTTTATCGTGACGCTGATTTTCTTGATGTCCGGGTAGATGTATTTCTCCGAATCTCTTGCCCCCGCGGCGTATGACTCCATGAACAGCAATAGGATCCCTTTCAATGACCGTCTTTGGGCGTTGACTTTGACGTTTATTCTCGTTGCTGTTCCTCTGTCGATCGGGATCACTTTATCACGGACCACGTGGTCGTATAAAAACTCTTTGCCGCTGGTGTAAATGCTGGTTGCCTCTTTTGCAAGCCCCTCACTTCGGATCATATCATACACAAGCTGGATGTTCCTCAGCTTGTATTTCAGCTTGGTTGGGTCCGAGCCTCTGACCACTTGGCTGGCTGGTGCGAGGGTCACTTCAAATACGAGGTCGCTGTACAGCGCCTGGGGGTAGAAAACGCCGTGGTCTGTCAAGATCTGGTGGTCCAGATTGATTCGATATTTGTTGCCGTAAACTTCGTTGAGTTTTTTTTCGGCGTCGACGCCTGATGTTTTTTTGTCCCCAGAATTTGAGCGGATCTTGCACAAATCTTCGCTCTGGATGCCCTCAGGCGCCATGTTGTCCCGCTGTTCTCCGGGCAAGAAAAGGTCGCTGAATGTTTTGTAGATGTCATGGCCGACAGTTTCTTCCAAAATGGTGCCCTCAAACTTCACAACAAGCTTGTCCACGAGTGCTCGCGAGACGTTCTGGACAAGGAAGTTGTTCGCGTGCCCCCCAGAGAGGTCGATATCAAATATCAGGGCCAAAGAGTTAGGCACAAGTACTTCGTTCACGTTCAGCTTGGGGACGTGAACATTCAGAGCCTCGCCTGGGTTTGCTTCGGAAGGATTGAAAGTTATGCGCTTGACAGCACGCGGTGCCTTCATGGCGCGTATTATCTTTTTTGTTTTTTCCGGTTGAAGGGCATCTTGCACAGACATGATATATGAATTAAAAAAAAAATTATTTCTAATTAAATAAATGGCAGAAGGTGGCGATTTTGGTTACGATGATCCTTATCTTGACTATCAGATTGACCACGATGACGATGACGACGACGATCAAGAAGTCAACAGAACCCAGCCGTTCCAGCCGGGGGCGGCGTCAACACCCTATCACGGCGGTGAACAACATGAAATGCAAACGATGATTGACGAGCAGGAAGGGCTGCCTGATACCTCGTATGAAGAAACTCCTATTTTGGGCGCCCAACAACAAATTCGAGAATCGTGGGACTCATTAACTCGTTTTTTTCCTGAAGCAACCGCGACGAATTTAGAAACATCATACAGCAAGACCGGTCGATTACAAGTCAAGATGGCCGGCATCGGTAAAAAGTATTATACTCTTTTAACAAAAGAAATCACTACAGGAAGGGAACGGTTGAATCCCAATCTTCCAAAAGAAATAAAAAGCTCTCTTGGAAAGAGCGCCCAACAAATGCTTGAACAAGACCAAAATTACCTTAAAGCTCAACGTCAACGTTTGGCAGAAGTTGAAAACCAAGAAAGAGTGGCACAGGAAATAGCTGTTAAAAGGGGAAAAATAGCAGAAGAGATTCAAAATCTGGCCCAAAAAATTGAAAGAGCTCAAGCGAGTATTGATGCTATTCAAGAAGAACAAGGCACCAATCTTGAAAATGAAGCAGAACTGAATAGGCAGAAACAGCTGTTAAAAAATCATGAAAGCAACCTTAAAGAAAAAAAAAAAGAATTAGCCGGCCTTGAAAAACAATCAAAAGAGAAAGCAAAAATACTAGCAAAAGATAAAAAAAAAATACAAGCAAAAATGGCCGAAATTGAAAGAGAAAGAAACACAATTGAAGAAAGGCTTAACAGCATAAAGGCCCTTGATGAACTGAAAAAGCAAGAAAGCGAGCTCAAGCGCCAAAACGAAGAAGACCAGGCAGCCATCCAAGATGAGAACACTTCTCCTTCAGAAAGAGAAGCCGCAGAGGCGAGGGTGGCAGAAAGAAACGAGGAGCTCTCGCGTTTGCGAACTCAGATTGAGGAAAGAGAAGCTGGCATGCCTCTCCGAGAAAGGATACGCGAGATCTTCAAAAAATATGGCGTCACCGTGACGGCCATCTTTATTGCCGCCGGTGTCACTATCGGGGCTGTTGTTGGGTCAATCACCAAAGCTCTGAAAGCCACAGGCAAAGCAATTGGAAATGGTCTAAAAGACATTGGGGCCAAAATTGGCTCGCTTCTGCCTGGGTTAATTGGCTCGGTCGTCAGCTTCCTTTTCAAAACTGCGGGGCAGGCGATTGGCTTTCTCGCCGAGCATACCTGGCTCCTGATTTTGGCGGTGGTTGTTTTCATTTTTGAAAAATACATCAAAAAGCGGCGTTAACGTAATACAAGCAATAACAATGCCGCGAATGCGAATCCGCCAACAATCACGGCGGTTTTGTTTATCTCGTGCTGCGGCGTTTCCTCTGAAACGGTTTTCTCGGTGGTCTCAATTTCTGGCCTCTGCGTTTTTGAAGCCGGCTTCGGTTCTTGCGCTGCCATGGCGGCTTTGTGGATCGGATTGGAGGGATGGCTGCTTGGCGGGTTTATTTTTGGCGGCCCCCCTTCCATGTGTCGGATTCCCACTTTTTTTGTTCCTGAATTCACGTCATTGTTCACGCCCAGTTTCATTCCTTGAACGGCCTGCTTCAGTCTGTTGTTGTATCCAACCGTGCTTTTCGTGTTGATGATCATTGACGCCGGCATCAGCCACGCTCCAGGGCACACTGCAAGATTCAGCCTGACATTCGCTTCATCAACCGCGAGCTGATACCTTTGCACGCTCTTCGCCAAATCCGGCTGCCTGATAGCGTCTTCCATCAGAGTCAAAAACTCCGTCTGCGCCTCTTTCGCTCTCCCGCCTGTTCCAATTATGCTGCTCCGGACATTCACTTGCGCGCCCAAGATGCAGTAAACGAAGGCCTCAATCGACTGGTTAATGCATGCAAGCCCTGCTTGTGTCAAACCTGATGTTTTGTTTGGCGCGAACCAGTCGCACTGGCTAAATGCTACACCATCGAGCTCAATGAAAGCGAGCAAGTTTCCATCTTTCGCTTTCCCGCCTTCATCAGCGAATTTGTAAAACCCTCCTGGATATTCAGCCCCCGTTTTCATTGGCCTGTGCCCTGACACGCCGATATATACGTCGCCCAGGCCGTGTTTTTTTCTGCTTGTGAACCGGAAATCGCTTGTTGGGTCTATCCCGAACTCTGCGCATATCCTTTTGTACGAGGCAACGTCGTAACAATTTCCTGATAAATTGAATGTGGGGTCTCCGGGTAGGGCGCTTATGCTCTGGATGCCTCCCATCTGGAACAAAATTCTCCTGACTGTGAAATACACGTGAAATCTGTAAAATGCCCTCACTTGCGGAGAAAGATCCAGGCCGCTGTAGAAGATTTCTCTCGAAATTCCGCAGCCTTGCGTTGCGCAAAATACCGCAAAGTTGAGCTGCTGCGGCCAATAGCTAATATTTGGGCCTCCTAGCCAGCGTTTCGCTTCTGCCGCGGAGTTATGCCTTATTCTTGTTTGTTGAAATATTTCCCTCAGTTTCACCACAAAGAAATAATCTGGTGTCACGTAAATGTTGATCGGGTTGTTGAAGATTTTCTTGATGCTTGGTGCCGCTCCAGTGAAATCTACTGCGGGGATTGGCAGCGCGTTTTTTGTTCTCAGCGGAGACAGTTGATATGGGAAGCCCTCCACGCCTTCCAAACCTAGCACCGCCTTCATTTGCGGGCTCCAATATTTCCTGTCCGACCCGGACACGCTATGGCCTCCCTTAAGAAAAATTTCAGATCCTGTGATGTTACCTTTATCATCAGAATATGCTTGAGCATAGAATTGGCTTTTTTCCGCGTTTGGGAACTGTGCCGTGAATTCTGCCCACGCTCTTTTCTTCGACGCGTCTATTTTAGCAAGCGTTTGTTGTTGGCCTTTCATTTAAAAGTTGTAATATATATCCAACATAAAATGGTTGTTCTCACAATTGTCACGCAGAAAAACGGAGAGACCATCTACTTTGACGAGCCCATCCCCCAAGTTCATTTCATGAAACTGATCTCGTGCAGTTTGTACAACTCTTGGCACAATTTGAAAAAAGAAGGAAGTGCAGTGTTGGGCGATGAAAAAAAAGAACCTTCTGTATCGGTTGGTAAAATAAATCCTGGACATTACACTTTGGAAAGCATGGCACAAGAAATTGCAAACATTTTCAAACCATATGGAGGAAAATTGAACACAAAAACAAACACTCCTTTTAGCCAACTAGAAATCGTAGATCTTGGCACGAAACCAATCAAACTTGATCGCGATTTAGCTGATTTATTTGGTGTGAAGCGAGAGTTAGCCCGGACAACACACGTAAAATATCTCAGATATCCGACGTCATACTTCATTCATTGCGATCTGATCGACGCACAACAAAACTTTTTCAACAACAAAAGATCTGACCTCTTGGCCAAACTCGATGTAAGAGGCAAGCCTTACGAAAAAGTAAGCTATGAAGCTTCTCCGCAGCAACCTTTACGCGACTGTTCGACAAGTTCACATGTAAACAGTATCACTGTCAGCGTAAGAGATGAAAACGGTGAGCTGTTTGATTTCAGAAGGTTGCCGCTCGAATTTGAATTAGAAATAAATTAAATTTCTATTTATACAATGTCTTCCGCGAATGTCCTGCCATCCGCGTCTCCTGAAAACATATATCCTCAAATCATTCCTACTGACTTCAGGATTCAAAAAGTCAATGAAATTTCTACCGCTCTGGCCAAAGAAGTTGACCACTATCGAGCTGTTGCGAAAAAATACAAACGTGCCAAGAAGGTTTTCAACTGGAATGCCGCCGGCTCCAGCGTTCTTTCGGCCGCTTTTTCAAGTGCGAGCTTTGGTTCCGCTCTTTCTTTTGTCGGCCTACCGGCCACAATACCACTTGGCGTCGTTGGCGGGTGTTTCACTCTCGCTTCTTCAGGTTTAATAATCGCCTGCAAAAAGCTTGATTCGAAGATAAAGAAGCATCAGGAAATTGTCACGCTTGCAATTGCGAAACGTGACACGATTGATCGGCTGCTTTCAAAAGCTATGACTGACAATATAATATCAGACGGCGAATTTCAGTTAATCATGGCTGAATTTTCGCAGTACAACATGCTGAAAGACTCTGTTCGGGCGAAACTCACGCGGCATTCGTCTCGGCCTGATGTTGAGAAGATTAAGAAAGATGTCCGAAGCGAAATGGAGGCAGATTTCCGAAAAAAAATAACCGCTCTAGCCGCCGGGTCGAATTAACATTTGAAAAATTTCATTCAGGCTTTCATTTGAGCGTGACGCGTTATGCGTGACTTTAACTCCCACGCAGTGTCTTATGGCATAAGACAATTTCTTTGTTTTAACTCCCACGCAGTGTCTTATGGCATAAGACAATTTCTTTGTTTTACTCCAACGCAGTGTCTTATGGCATATGACAATTTCTTTGTTTCAACTCCCACGCAGTGTCTTATGGCATAAGACAATTTCTTTGTTTCAACTCCCACGCAGTGTCTTATGGCATAAGACAATTTCTTTGTTTTGACTCCAACGACGTGTGGAGCACTCTTTTTTCTTCTTTGCAAAACGCATGCGTATTTGAATAAATCACGAATTTATAAAATGATCGTATTGATTCACACAATTTGGCACGCTATCGCCGAACTTTCTTTGCCTTCTTGGCAAAAAGAAGTCAGAGATATAACATATCAAGTCGTAAACGCGATGAAAGAGGCAAAAAAATATGAAACTGCTGTGTGACGTTATGCTTGAAATATTTTTGCCTCGTCACAAACAAACCTGAATTTGCATACGCGCAAAAACGGTCGTCGCTTGTTTCCTGCAGCTTCAAATGTATAATGAAGAACTCTTTTCCCTTTCGTTCAAAATCTTAAGCAATCGTTTTTCGGCGCGAATTGATAAGATGACTTCTTTGTCGCCAGCATCAATAACAACTGTGTCCATATCTGAATCTTCATAAATGTCATCTGGCGAAGCAGTGATATCTTCTCCATTTTTTGGGTCAAAATAGTTGGCAATCAGCCCCAACGAGGCCGAAACCGAGATTGATATCAAAAGGCACGGGGCCGAAACCGAGATTGATACCAAAAGGCACGACGCTTTTAAGACGAGACTCATATATTTCAACACATTGTATCCCTTGAATAAAAAATATTTTGGGCTCGCCACATGCAAATTTGCATATAGAGAAATTTTTAATATATAGTGATGTGCGAGAGTGTACCCTTCGATTCTGAGGTGTTAAGAGAAATAATTCGGCAGGGGGTGACAGATGAAGAATACAGAAATTTCCAAAATCTTGAAGGTGAGTTTGACGAGGCCCAAGATATGACTGAAGAAGACTTCGACGGGGTAGGAAGATCGTGCTTTCGGTTGTTGTGGGCCGGGTTTTGTAAACAGTGGCGAAGACTGATAATCAAGCATCCGCGTTAAATTTACATGCCAACCAAAATATTGGCTAACTCACGCGGGTCGATCTGCCTCAATTCATTCAAAACGTCTTCTGGCATAACAACCACTTTTTGTTTGCCTTTTGTCGCCCCAAGTACAAAGATTTGTTTGTCTTTCTCGGAAATAAGCCACTTTCCATCTTCTTTTTTAGCGCTTTGACTAAATACTCCTTTACGACCGCGACCCATTGCTTTCAATATAGACGGCACATTTCTTCAATAGAAAATAATTCCATGACTCAAAACAATAACCTGTGTTTTAACCAACACACATAGACGGGGGGGCGTTCTGTGACAACTTTTTATAGTGGCCCCTGGCGAGGCTTTGGGAGTCAGGGGCCACTATAAAAAAGTTGTCACAGAACCCCCCCCCCCCCCCCCCCCCCCCGTCTATGTGTGTTGACTCATTGGCGTGACTGCGTTCACTCGTGATTGATCAAACGTATGATCTGGAGTCTCAAAGTTCCTCCATGTTTTTCCGGGCTTTAGAACTGGTTGAATGTCTCCGCAAATAATGCATTTTGCATCCTTAGAGTCAAGAAAGAAAGTATTCGAATCTTCCGCTGCCGAATCAACAAGATAATTAACATGTGACGAAGTCCAGTGGGCATTCGGTGGATGAACCTTCTCGGAAGTGTTGGGAGCTTTGTGGAGTGACACGTTGGCATTGACCTCTCGTCCGTGATGGTGTCGCTTTGCTTGAATCGTACCTTTCCGATAGTTGTTTGTGTAGGTATACAAGCATGAAGTAGAAATCGAAAATTCAGGCTTAATATTGTTCAGCATTTCCTGTACGTGACGCATAACAGTGGCATTGTCAGCCGCCTTAAAAAGTTTAGTGTCTAAGAGTCTTCTATCAGCTTGCAGCCCACCTCCTCCACGAAGTATTCTATCCCCCTCTCCGAATGCAAATTCAATGTAGCTTGCCAGTTCAGGGAACTCCTCGCATTTCAGCTTTCTTCCCCTTCCTTCCGCAATAGTTCTGATATTCTCTTCTTTCCTTTTCTTCGTTGTTTGTTGAACGTGAACATGCTGCTGAGGTACAGTCATGTCATTTCTTACGGTTTGGCAATTCTGTTCAATGTTCTTGAACTGTTTTAGCTTTGCATTTAAGTTTGCTCGGTGCCCACTCACACTCCCCTTGAACTGGGTTCCTTTGAGCGATACTACATTTTTAACACTTGTTATTTTTGCAATAATAGCTTCCAAGACATCCCTGTCCCTTTTACTGTCGAGGTATTTTAGAATATCATTGAAAGTATCCTTTAAGTTAGAATGTACTGCGCCTTTTACAGCGCCATTCTTAACTTTTGTCAAAGTATCGCTGACAATTTCTACAACCCTGTTGATGTCTGTGTCCTTTCCCTCCACTATGAATGCTTTCTGATCAATGTATATTTGAACAATATTTAGAAGTTTGGACAGTTTTTCATAGGTGTCAACAGGACAAAAGTAAGTTGCTTCTTTCTCGTTGAGAAGCGATGCTTTCCGTTTACTGTAAATTTTGGCAGCCTTTGATGTCTCCAAAAGAATACTCTTTTGCAATTCTTCTCCAACGCCAACTACTGCCTGAAGTTCAGCCTTACTCTTTCGATTTTGGCAGCACATCAGTTCTTTGTTAATGTTGCTAATGTTTTGTTCTAAGGAGCCATCAACTCTATTTCTTTGCAAACCGACAAGTTTGATTTCATCGCGTGTAACCGGCAACTGCTCACGTTGTCGAGTTCTTTTCGCGTTTGAAATAGCCTTTTTATTCTGCTTGGCATAAAAGCCTCGAGATGCACCCGGAAATGGTAAAGAAGAACGGTCTTTTATATACTGGATTGCCGCATCTGAAGGAGAGCGTACGTGACATTGATGTTGGGCTATAGAGGGCTTCCTTTTCACTGGTGAAGTAATACCGCTGTCCAAAACACTGATGTTTCTCCTCTTCCTGGTGTTTCTACTTCTTTCCCCTTGTATCACTTTTGGGATTCCTTCCCCTGTTTCTTTGTTTCTCTTCTCAGTTGCACCATTACTCAGTTGACTACAATCCCCCACTTGCTTTTCTTGTCTGGTTATGCCATGGGATTCGCATTTCTGCTTTCCATTGTCATCCTTACTGATACGTTCCTTGTGGGCTTCATTTCCGCTCTCAGCATTTCCCCTTCTTTGGTTAAAAGTTTGGGGTGTGTCCATTTTATCTTGGCAAACATTAACCTTATTTCCTTGCTCTCTCACAGAATTTTGCTTTTCTTCCTTCTTTTTCCCTTGATGTTTTCTCCTTTCTCCTTCCGTTTCTTCCTTATTGCTCTTTGCTTTACCATCTATTTCATGCTTTTGTTGTTCCCTTTTGCACTCTTTCGCTTGCTTTTCTGAGTTTCCTCCCTCACACGATTGACTCTCTTGCTTGTCTTTTTTAATTTTGTCAAGTTTAGTTCTCTCATGCTGCTTCCCTGTGTGTATTTTGTCCTTTTTTTGGTTCTCTTTTTCGCACGTTTGTCGCTTGTCAGTTTTGACTTTCACCCTTCCAGAACTATTCCTCTTATGATGATGCTTTTTGTGATTTTCGTCCTTTGGTATCGTTTTCTTGCTGTCCTGCCTCTCCACGCGTTGTTTCGACGGTCGTCGTCTTGTGAAAATACGCCACGGGTTTTCAGTTTCTTCAACTGTTGTTCTCGAGGTAGTTGTTTCTGTAGCTGTGTTTTGCATTGAGCATACTTCATTACCGCGTTTAAATAATGGCACAAAATGATTCACTACAAACTCCTTCGAGCGATCTGGCCAACCAAGCGTACTAGTCCACAGAATTCTCACAACTGCGGAGTCGCCAGGATTAGACCAACACCTAGGCTTAAGAAGGTTCTGGTAAATCGGCAACAGTTTATAATTCTGATCAGGGTATATTGTCTCAACAGGAACCCCAAGGACACTTGCAAGAGCCATGATCTGCAAAATTCCGCTGTATGAATAATTTACGGATGTTCGCATAATTTCACTGTTGAATGCTGCTTCAAAGCCCTGTTTTAAATGAACATCCGACGAACTTGAAGAAAAACAAGAGAGATCACACAATGTTTCCATCGACATGATACCACCAGAGCCTTTGTTCCCGACGTAAGTAATTTGAGAGTTGACTAACAAAGGATGATTTCTGTAGAAGTCTCTGTTCCTGGCAAGCTCAAAACATGTACGTAGTCGAAGTTCATGTGCTAAGTTTTCATTTTGACAGACCGCCAGGCTGACAGAATTAAACAGACAGTTGCCGTCTCCGGTAGTAGCCACTGGAACATAAGATTGACTTGCATAATTCGGAGGGATGATACGGTAAGAGATATTGTCGACTTGACTTGATCTAAAATGCGTGTTGAAATGGATTTCCTCAACTTTGAATGCAGGATTCACACTCCATCGCCTTTCCATTCGCTCGCACATCGCACAGAATTTACCAAAATCATTGCGGTTGGTTTCCAACCATTTAAGATCTTGAAACGCCATGATAGTTTCCAGTAATCACTCATATGCCAAGCACATACCAGGTAGCGGAACGAAAGCATATGAGCTGTGTTATACAAAACGGAAGTTAATTAGTGACAAAAGGACAACAAATGGCCCATTGTGTTTCAACAGTTAAATAAAACGTGTGATAATAACAAACAATTTTGTTAGCGGAAATGAAAAAAATGAGAGCTGCAAATACACTTCACTGAACTAAAATAATTATTCGTTTTTCTTTCTGCGTTATCGCTTGTTTTGTAAGTTCGAGCCTGACTCTTCTATTTCACAGAAATACTGCTTTTTACGGTTCCATACCTTGTGAAATGATCTTTACGAAAGATGTTTCTCTACAGTCTTTTCACAGCAGCCTCCCGCGGTTCATCCAGAACGCTTCCTTTTTTCTTTTGAGCGTTACCTGAATTTTTTCAAGGAGTCAATTGGTATAAATTTCCCTGGCTTAAAATGTAAAGGGACCCATTCTAGTCCCCAAAAAATACCACACAAAGAAACAAAGGATAAAAAGACTGAAAAAATTATAAATCCCACCTGTTAGTCAGGCTCCCCAGGGGTGTTTAATTTTGGCACTTGGACATCAATACAAAGCCTACCGGAAAGAGTAACACCTTTTGTTTGGGAGTGTAGATAATTTAAAATTGCATGCATTCAATCTGATCATATCCTACGAAGCCATCGCAGACGGTACATATCATGTCGGATCTACTGGTTTACGTCAATGAAACTGCATCTTGTTCAGTGGTCATTGATAATTCTGATGTCACTTTACACACGTTTCGCCAAGAAATTCTGGAGGCACAAGTTGGCGATGTTCTTCGCTTCCCGTTCAAGTTTACCAGAATAGTCAACAACAAACGCGTTGTCGTGGGCCTTAAGCAAGAAAGCATTCTAAAACTGAGACAGTGCATGGAGCAGTCAGAGGAATTGGCTGTTTATTTGATTCGCGAGGAACCAATTCCAACAATTGTGGAAGAACCCAATGCTCAAGATGTGCCAAGCACTTCCCAAGACACCAGGCAAGATAGTGAGCAAATCCCGCCGAAGAAGAAGGCAAGAATTTCTCGGCAGCCCACACTTGTTGAAATGTATTCTCCCAACAGATCAACAGCTACCAGTTCACCTCCACAACCGTATTCAGCTGCAAAAGCAAGAAATATTAAGATATTTAGTGCCAGAGAAATAGCTGAGAGTTCAGGGAGTACAAAAACATATCGAGAGTTTTGGAACAATAAAGCGGAGGAGCTTTGCTGTACTAATGTCCTTAAGAGTTTCAAGCCTGGCGAAATTCAGGGTGCTATTAATGTCGCCTGGACAATTAAGAAAACTGACCTTTTAAAGGAGCAAATGGAAGAAGTCAACAAAGAAATAGTCTCTAAATGCCCAGTCGATCTAATGAAGAAGTTTCAACTGTCCAAAGCAACTCTTGCGAAAAACACGCAACGCGTCGAAACAGCCGCAACGTCATTACAAGATATTCAGAGAGAACTAACAAGTCGCAGACAAGATTATTTTGACAGCAGAAGCAAGACTGAACGCAAAGAAGCATCAGTTAAAGTTGAGCAGCTAGAAAAATATCTGGATTCGCAGCTGGCCGAGTTACGTAAGGCACAGGACGCTCTGAGGAAGGCGACGGACGCTAGAAGAAAACTGTTGGAACAACAGGATTTGGGCCAAAGTGAACTCGAGTCGACTTCTAGCGAAAGAGAAGAGAGCGGGGAAGAAAGTGATGCTAGCACAAAAGATGATTGAACTGAATTCCGAAGATTAATGGAATTGCTTTACTATTAACTTTTTAAATATGAGAACACTGATTTTTTTGCAACCTAAGTCCTTGCTTGAACGATAAATAAAAATGCATGCGTGTAATCGCTTAATTTAGCACCAAAGTTAAAGTTTCCAAGTTTCTACGTTTCTAAGCTTTGTTGCAAAGTGAGCCACGGCTCGCTGCATGCGTAAGATATCTTTTTTCTGGGCTTTTCGCTGAGCCTTGTTAAAAAATTGTGTAATAAATTGTGCTGTCTCAGCAAATGTACTTGTGTTTGTTTGTTACTTTTCGGGTGACCTCACGTAAACGAAAGTGGCGTAAGCATGGGTATGAGTACGAGGCACTCGGCCAGGGATCTGGAGATCAAATTTTGCTGTCGGCCATTTTGTATCGGTTCGGTTTAGTGCACGAGAGGCCACATTCTTCTGGGGATAATGACAGGAAAATCGCAGCGAAAACACAAACATTAATGGCAAGGCACATTTAAGTCCAGGTGAATAGAGAAGTAATTTATTTATTTCAATTCCTTTTTTGATTGTGAAAACAATTTACGTAAGTATTATTTCGTTCGTTACGAACTGTTTGCCTCCCTCTGGAAAAAGCTTAGACTTGAGCCCCCCACTACCCTCGGAAATTTTAGCCTCTGATCCCCCCCTCCCCTTCGGAATTTCCAACGACCTTCCGTGGGGGGGGTATGGATATTTTCTGGAACTGCACAATCTCCAGTATGGCTCAAGCAGGCTAGTTATTATATTACACTAGCTTGGACCATGCCTGTGTTTTGCATTTGCGACTTTCAAAAACATAAAAAAAAACACAGCTTATGATAATTTTGTTTCCATGGAAACAGTCTACAGGTATGATAAAATCCTGACCAAGAAAGAACCAATCAGAATGCTCAGATTTAACTCGAGACTACCTTGCCATGTAATAATGGGCTATATTTGTTTTTATGTAGGGCAAAGAATGAGGATTGTCAGCTGATAAAGTCGCGTCCATGTCATGACTTTGTGTACAGGAATTGCTTTACTGGTCGTGAGCTTGTAGACTGGCTAATAGAAAACAGTGAAGTTTCTGACAGAGAGCAGGGGGTGATACTTGGAAGAGAACTTTTAGACCAGGGGATCATAAAGTACGGTAAGCAGGGATGGGAAATTGAAAGTTAGGAGTGTGTAAACATGCATTGTTCAAGCTGGGTGAATTACATAATTTCAAGAGCAATTACAATTGCATGATTGTAGTGAATGCTTTCTCTGCCTGAAGAATAATAATTGTGTTTATTTTATTCTACAACATCTTTTTAATTTGTTATCAGGGCTGTCATTAAGTTTTGATTCACCTGTAGCCTTGGTCTTCACACCTGTAACAAATTTGTTATTTTCTGGGTGAATTCTATCAACTGCAAGCAAGTTTACCTGTAACATCGAGGGCCTATGAAACATACTCAGTTGTAGACAGGTGTTATGGGTTGCGGCCCTTATTGACAGCCCTGACTATTACTTGTGAATAAATATGTGTACAATAATTGCATACTATTATTGTCAAGGGACTTTGACAGGATGCTTAAAGAAATCCTTCTAGGACTTTGGGCCATTGCCAGATGTTCATTGTTGTGAATTATGACTTCATTATAGAACTTTATTGTATGGCTAGCTCCGTGAGTGGGCAAGATGAATCAAATCCTGTGCTGTGATTGGCTACCCGAGCGGGCAAGATATCTTGCCAGCTTGGGACTACCCGCCTTGTCCTACAAGAAAAATTTCCCTGAAAGCCATATGATAAATCTTTTATTGGCCTCGTTCTTTTTTTGCGTGTTTATGGACCTCTACTCCGTCTCAGTCCATAAACACGCAAAAAAGAACTCGGCCAATATCCAGCCATCTTGACCTCACACTTGGTCAATAACCCATACATATTAGATTCCTTATTGTTTAAGTTTTCTGAACTTGCTTTTTCTAAATAATTGCAGTTACAGATGAATTTCACTTCAGAGATGAAAATGTCTTTTATCAATTCATGATCGACAAAGAAGTAAATAAAAAGATGATTGATGCACTGGGGATTGTTGACGACAAGCTAGCAAGCTCCCCAAAGAGTTTGAGACGGAAAAATATCCCCTCTCCTCTGAACACTCAAAAATCCAGTCCAGTCCCTTTTGCAAAAGAAAGGCCTCAGTGGGAGGAGCCTTTTGGTAAGGATAAAAAATGTTTACAGTATTGACATCTTTTTTTCTCAGACATGTCTAAATGAGCTGAGATTGATGATTTTTCTAAATGCAGGGCTTCCGGAATTATGCGCCGATGCGAAATCGCATAATTCCTCTCTGACTGCATAATTTGCATAATTGTGGAAAAAAAACGCATAACGTTGGAAAATTTGGAAAAATCTATTTATATGCTATGCTTTTTTCATACCGTGAGAGATGCATCGAACAGTATATTTTCGCAGCAAATCAGTGCTCCAAGCTCAAGTTTTTCAGAAGTCGCCTTTTTGCAGCCTCTCTCTGTAAAATGGTCGCCACTACAATAAATTTGGTCACCAAAATCGAAATCAAAATCAGGTCAAATTGGCGACCTGCGTGTAAAGTTTAGTCACCAAATTATTTTTCACTCGCCATGGCGACCAAAACAGTCGTTATTTGGAGCGCTGCAAATAGCCACCACTTTGTTGCATAATTCAGAATTTTGGCTGCACAATTCGTCAAAAAGTAGTGCATAATTTGCTGAAAAAACACATAATCCTGGAAGCCCTGTAAATGAGCTGAGATCAAGGAATCAAGTTCAGAGACCAGCTACAGCTGTATTATCAATGTGAATGTGAACAGAACTTAACTAGACATTTACCCAATAGTCAGTAGTTCTCAGTTAAATGACACAAAGTACAATGTATAACTCTGCTTATTAATGTACGAGATTAGTTTAAAGAACTTCTCTCACCTGGTTGACCAATCAGAAGTGGGCAAAACCAAATCCAATCAAGTCTTGGTCATGTGCATTACTTCCTTGTACTTGGTGCATATAGCATGTCCTTATTTCTACTTATCATTGGTTCAATGCATCATTTACTTGTATTATCATTAGCCATTATGTGCTCTTCTGTTAAGATGTTTTGGATTATGAGCACTTCTGTGCATCTGACAGTAGAGTTTCGGTCAATGCTATTCAGCCTTATGCGCCTACTGGCGTGCACATACTGGATGATGAATACTATCAGCTGATATGTCAACTGACACTCAGCTGACATATTGACCAAGTATCAGGCGATATATCGACTGACAGTTGGTCGACATATCGGCCAATAGTATCGACTGATACTTGACTGACAGATGCCTTAAGTACACATGATCCGATGTTTTTTTATGGCACACAATGGAAATATCAAGTTCTTCATCTTGGGCCAACAACTAATTAGAAGGTAAATGGTTGACCAGCATTGCATGCTGTGGAACAGTAATAATCCTGGTCACTCCATATAACAAACTGAAGGCAAAAAACTGGTATTGTACCAAGAGAAGTGTCTGTAAAGAGATTGTGTGAATTGTTTAATAATATTTTAAGGACAGCTCTGCTAGCACAACCCAGGCCCCTGCAATTTTTTTTTTGCATTGCTGTTTGCCTCCTGTATTTGGTGAACACTTTAACTTTATAGGGGCATAAAGTGATAAATTTGCTACTTTTTACAGATTACCAGAGGTCGCCTGATAGCCCAGATTTCTTTCCATCAAGTGGCAGTCCAAACAACCAGTCACCCAGACCAGGTTAATCAACATGTCATGGTGTAGTGTGTTCTCATACTTGCTGTTCATAATGTTATTATCAATTCCAAAACTTTGTTCACCCAGAACATAACTGTGACTTTGGTTCTGTTTGTTTGAAGTTATTTTAAGAGAAATCTCAACAGCAGAACTGTTGGATCCAGATGGACCTTATATCACAAAGAATGTCATTGTAAGTTGTCATTTTCCTCCTAATTTTGCATTTGCGAAATAATAAATTACAATATCAGCCTTGGCTGGTGTGATGGCAAACCATCACGTTATGACATTATGAAGCAAATAAAGACAGCAATTTAAAGTTTATTTATGTCCACAGAGTTTGTTTACACACATGCACAGTCGATAGAACTGTACATAAGGTAGAGCATTAGGTAAAGTGATGTACAACAAGGGGCAAAGCGGTGCGTCTGTGTGTCGTTGTGGTAACAAAAACTAGAAGTTAAACCAAAGTCTAACGTTACAAAAAGTGGGCGATACGCCGTAACTACAGTGATACAAATAAAGAATCAAAACAAATTGCTGAAAGTAAATGGGAAACTTACATCTGTGTCCTTGAAACCTTGGAAACACCTTATAGAGATAGTAAAGTCCGTAAAGCCATAATAACCATAGACAGTTCCTTGAACCTTGAGCACAAACTTAAAAAAAAATATAATGAATAAACTTTCACTAGTGGTGCAAAGCCAGCATGGTTGTCCAGGCTCTCAGAGCCATCAGCCTGAGACCACCGCAATGTCATGCAAGAATTAAATTCATAAAGGCACTCACAGTTCTGGCGTAACAGCTGGTTTTCATGCGCCGGGTGCCCTGTCCTGTTGAACTGGAATTTGGAAATGTGGAGGGAGGAAGACTGGAGAATCGGGAGAAAAGCTCTTGAAGCAATTCGAGAACCAACAATACACTCTTAGTAATGAAAGCTCCCCCTCTGTTCTATTGGCATGGCTGTTTTTTTTGCAAAATTTTGAGCTGTAAGATATGTATACTGTGTGGAGATATCCTGTTGTCCTCTCATAGGAAAAGAATCATATTGTCTCTTGTAATCAAAAACATGTAGAGCAAACATTTTTCTTTTTATTTATCTATTTATTATTACAAGATAAATAAATACGTAGAGCAAACATGTTAGCAACAGGCTGAGAGCAAATGACAAAAGACAGCTGTATCTATGGGCTACAAATGATTGCTATACAAGTTAGTTAACATAACTCTAGTTCTCTCTGTGTAGGTAAAGAGTGATGCAGTGGGCTTTGGTTTTGTTGTTCGGGGCTCCAGTCCTGTCTACATACAAACAATAGATCCCAAAGGACCAGCAGCTGCTGCTGGTTTAAAGGTGGGTGGAGCAATCACGCAGTCTTCACCTTTGCAGGTGCCATTTAAGTTATTCTGCTTCTTTGCTTTCCTCTCTCTCCTCACTTGTTTGTTGTCAACTTTGTATTGCTTGAGAGGCACAGTAGCTTCATTATTAGCACGCTTGACTCCAGATCAAATGGTCTGGGTTCGAGCCCTGGATAGTGTGTTCTCAGGCAAGACACTTTACTTTCACAGTGCCACTATCCACTCAGGTGTATAAATGGGTACCAGCAAATTTAATGCCGGGGTAACTTTGTAATGAACTAGCATCCCACACAGGGGGTGAGAAGAAATGCTCCTAGTCGTTTCATGCTACATACAAACTGGAGATAAGTACCAGCCTGATGGACCTCTTGGCTAGTCATATGCACGCTTTACCTTACCTTCCTTTTGATTAGCAATGATTCCCATTTTCTTCCGACAATCTGAGAATATAACAGAGGGTAAACACTGTACAACAATTGATGAGGATATTTCCTTATCATGCAGGTACGGATGTTTCTAAAGAACGTGAATGGTAAAGATGTACTCTGTTGGAACCACAGACAGGTCTCTCAGGAGATTTTGAGGGGACAGAATATTGTTCACCTGGTAGTAATGACCCACTACAAGGGTGCTCAGTAGCTAGTCTCTATCACTCGCTAAGTTAGTGCTTCCTTATTTGAATCACTCAAAATAAATAAACTAAATGAGTTTCATTTTAACGATAATTTTTTGTAAAAATGATGAGTATATTGTATATGTTTGTATAAACAGAATTAGATAATTACAAATTCATTTAGATGAATGAGACATTTTTTGAATGAAAGAGATCCTTTATTTTATTTGGCAAACAATTTTTAGAGACTTGATATCAAAGTATTTATGTATGAATTAACATATAAAATGAATAAATAACAACAATTATCCAACATACGTGTTCTGTGGTTATAACAAGTTTATTATAAGCTCTAATCCTATTTTTTGGTGCACTAAAAGGGGTTTTGAGGAGAAAGTTCTCCTCAAATCCCCTTTTTTGGTATTTCTCAGTCTGAACCTTAACGTGTGAAGAACCTGCCTTTCACATTTGTGATATAATGTAAGTGGAAAAGAGGTTGCACAGGAAATTATACCCTGTTCTACATTGTGGACAAGTTAAAGTACACAGAAAAATAAATTTCTGCTCCCTCGCGACAACCATGTATTCAGGGGGGTCCCCAAAGTAAGTATTTATTTTTTTACAGCAAACAACAAGCAAGAAGTAAAATTTTTTAACTTGCTGTATCAATCTTGGGAAGTAAAAGGGACTTCAAACACTTGTATCAGAAAAAGTCCCTCACTAGAGTTAATACATAAGTCATATAAACTTCACCCTGAACTTTTTTAAAAAGCAGATATAAGAAAAATAAGTTTTGTTGCGGACGTTACATAACGTCCGCAACGTTTTAACCATCTTTTTTCTTTTCCAAAGTAATATTTAGTCCAAAAACGATTTTAAAGCCATTCTTGTCACACAGCTATATATCCAACAGAAACACTATGGTAAAAAGAAATCACTGGTAAACAACAACATTTTCGAAATAATTGCAGCAAAACCTTGTTCTGGACATAAATACATCACGGATGTTACACTTGTTGAAGTTACGTAAAAACATTTTGAAATGGTTCTCAAAAGCCAAACCATTACACCACAAGACCATATATGGCCTTCTAGATTTGCTCTAGTTTCATCTAACAAACATTTTGACAAAGACGGCAGTCTTCAAGTGGGTTGTGAACTATTCTGAAATGACAACAATAGTGGAGGTTCTGCCATTCTGATTATCATAGTAATTTCTAACAATTCTAAGACCCTTTTATGTATCCTATTACTTTCAAGAGTTTTTTTTCCAGAGCCAGTTGCTGTAGAATTTCAAATGGTCCATCGATAAAGTGAGGAACAGCAACAGAAGTAGAAAAAATGTTTGAAAAGTGGACCCTTGTCTACACCAATGAGTTGTGCCAACTCATGCCAACTCTGTAAAGAAACCTTGAATTTAACAACACTGCCATTTTTTTCTATTTTCTGAAGAAAGAAGTTATTATCCAGGGCCGGGTTGTTCAAAGCCCGATTAAGCTAACCCAGGATTAGCGAGAATTTTGATTTCAGTTTTGTATTTTGTTGGTGAGGTTTTCTGTTTGTATTTTTTGTCCTTCAGTTTTGAGCTTGAGCAATGTCAAACTACACAAAAGATAAGAAGTGAAAAACACTTTTAAACAAGAAAAATTGATACTTCGGTTATCTCTTAATCCTGGGTTAGCGTTAACCGGCTTTCGAACAACCCGGCCCTGGTGATCAACACAAGTTTCCAGGCTCAGAATACCAAAAGCAAGCTCAAATGCAGATCATACTTGATGTGGAAAGCAAGCTGTGTCCCCCAAACTTTGCTGATATTTCAGGGGTTTTACATGAAGTATCGACCAGTTTCATTCATAGTAACATAAAATATTAGCCTGTCTTGCCTTATATGACTGAGAACCATGCAAAAAAAGCCGATTTATTGCCTCTATTTGACAATGATTCACACAGCATGATGTCTGCGACGTTAAAGTTCAAGACCCCTTGTAAAATCAGGAATGTCATTTAAAATGAAATCAAGCTTTTTGGTTCACGCAGTTACTTAACTGTAGATATTTGGAGCAGTTCATATACAAATCCCTGACACTTCACAGGAATTTTGAATAAATTCTTTGCACTCAATATGGTGGTTGTTTTTTATGTAACGTCCGCAATGGTGCTTTTTTATTCTACATCTTCAACAGAAATCAGTAAAGTGGGAAAATTTTATAGCCCAATTAACATGTCAGTAGGCATAAACACGGCAGGTATTTTTTGCAGGTCACATTCCACAGGTTACAATTACAGGTCACTCAATATTTGCCCGAAAACAGCATAAAAACAATCTAAACAGTGCTAATAGAACGAGGCTAGCCCTAAAGTATATCTTCAGTAAAAACATATTTTGTTTGGGTGCACAATATTCTAGAGACCTGTGAATGTGACCTGTAAAAGAAACCTGTCGGCATAAACATGTTCATGAATGGAAAACTGGACAGCTCTTTTTTAACATTTATTTGTGCTTGATTAAAGTTTCAAAATTGAGTCTGAATGTAATGTCCGCAACGGCGGAATTGCCCATAAACGGAAAACCTCACCAAAAAGTTACAAAATTCAATTCAAAATTCTTGCTAGTCCTGGGTTAGCTTAATCGGGCTTTGATTAACCTGGCCCAGGGCATGTGGTTTATTTTATAGGACAATGCAGTCATCAAAGGGTCTTGAGAGAACAAATCTTCTGTTTTCAGTAAAAAAATTTAACAGGGACACTAACTATTGACTGTTAGCATTTAAAACATGACAAAGAACTGAAAAGCAAATGACCTCAACTAAATAATAAAGGTGTATAGTTTAAGTGACGATGATCTGGTGGATAAGTTTTGCATTTCACATGTTGAAATGGTTTCCTTGATGATGACTTTGGGAATCCTTTCCTTCTGAAGGAATCAGTACAGTTGACTTAAAATCAAAATGAAAAATGGGCTGTGATGTGGCCCGCTGTAATTTTTCAACAGGTACCGGTAACTGATAAACCAGTCTGCAGAATCAATTTTTTTTAAATATTAAGTGATGCATTGACAGAATCTTACAAAAAGCATGTGTCCTATAACCTTCCAAACAAACCACTAACTTTTTGAGAAGAATATTCTCTTAACATGATTGTTATTAAATAAAACTGCAACGCTTTATCAGCAGATTGACTCAGTTCACTGGGTAAAGTAGTTCTTCACCTTTAATTCCAGCCTTCGCATGTTCAAGTCCAGTAAAATGTGATTTTGCTAGAATGCTTGCCGTATATGTTGCAATGTGTGGACTAAGAATCACATTTCGCATGTTCAACAGTGGATGATCTCTTGGAAGTATCGGTGGTTCTGTCAAGTCCAGAGCAGCTGCTTTGATGACTCCATTCTGTAATGCTGCAGTGAGATCATCGTGATTGACAGTGCCCCCACGGCCTACGTTGATCAGGGTTGCTGTGGGCTTCATATAACTAAACTCCTTAGATGAAATTAAGTTCTTGGTTTGTGCCGTGAGTGGCACACACAACACTACAAAGTCTGATTCTTTCAAGAGCTCCTTCAGTTCTGCACAGAATTTAACCCCTGCAAGAAAATCAAAATTCACCACTGTTCTACTTTCTTGATACGATAACAAAAATGCGTAGGATTTCTGTAGCAATATAATTAGTATCAGTCTTAATTAATTAATTCCAAGGGTCGCAGGGGACTGTGTATTTTATGTATGTCTATTTATGCTGTTTGGTGCCTTTCATGCTTGGGCACGGCCGGCTAATGTTATCCTACTTTTTTTCCTCATTCTTTGCCTACTGCCAGAGTAGCTATGATGTATCTTATGATGACGATAATAATGGTTGATGATGATCAATGATGATTGTCATTATGATGTCATGATGACAAGGATCAATGGAGGTGGATAATCAAAGTTACTACCTAGATATTTTTCCTGTTCTTCTTTCCGAGTCCGACTGTGATACAAGATGTTCATTTTAAAACCTTTTGCCCGTTCAGCAACAGCTCTTCCAATGTTTCCAAAACCAACAATGCCAATAGTAGAACCAGTTACTTGATGACCAGGAGGGATGTACTGAGCAACACGCTGGAGAAAAATAAATTAAAAAGAATGGTATTATGGCACTGGAGTTATTTATAAATCAATCTATTCAACTACAATTTCAGTTAACCAAATTAGGACAAAATTCTATTTTTACCAGATGAGTTGGCACACTGGTAAGGTTCTTGAGTTTATAAAACTGTTCAAAAAGATCCTTCTAAGTGAAATTCTAATCATTGGTGTTTGGTGAAAGCTGTCAGGCAGCTAACTTTAGCATGTTATTCAAGCTTCTGAGACTGACATCTTTCCATGATTGGCAGCTGAAGGATTCTAGTCAGCCAAGTGGCAAAACAAACCAGTGGGAATTGGTTCAGATTACAGCTCTCAGCTTAGAACTGTGAGAGTACTGGCATATTTCTGTTGTGAGATGCAAATGCATGCAACCCTGAGGGGGTCTCGCATATGAAAGAGTTGGGGATGTTTGTCGTCTCTCTTAGGGGGTATAAATTTAGTATTCTGGTCTCACTTAGGGTGTTCATGAGGAAATACCACCATTTTTAGCTGTCAAAGGATCTTTTAGGGTGTGCTTGAAGAAATTTTCAGCGGTCTCTCAAGTTCAGTCTACTAGCAAGGGCTCTTTACCCAAACAGCAGCTAGTAATTGAGCCTGTTTCGTTTTAAGTGATATCTTTTAGGGGTCAAATAAAGCTCGAGCCACACTCAGATTGCTCTCTTTTAGAGGCTCAATTCAAATTTTGCAATAAGCATCTCCAACCTTTTAATATGGGAGTTACCCTCCCCCTGGGCATGTACCCTAGGCAGTACATAGTCAGTCACCTGTGCATTAATCTGTGATTTAAGAAAGACTTTGCTTAATTATGGTCATTGGTAGTTTCATTACACCTGTACGCGTTGCGGACCTAGCTGTAAGTCCTACCGATAACTGAGTAGAAGTAAGATCCGATGACTTGGCTAGTTTGTCTGCATCTATAATAGATCTTGCAGATGCCAAGAGTAACCCGAAAGCAAACTCTGCGACGCTGTCACTAAGAAAATGTCCAGGCGTGTGGCCTATACGGATTCCACGTGCAGAAGCTGCTTCAACATCAATGTGATTTATGCCTGTGCTCGGAGTACTAATCACTTTTAAATTAGGCAGCAAATTCATGATCTCTCCATCCAACATGACTTTCGATTGTCCAAAACCTCCGGTACACAGTATCCCCAGTACGTTTTCTCGTTCCTTTTCGCTTACATCAGTCAGGGGCACTTGGTCAAGGAGAGTGAAATCACCGGTGAAGTGTTCGGCGTAAAGTCGTAAAATATCAGAACTAGCCGGTGTAGGGGGCGATGAAGTGTTGTAGCACCACACGATGGGAAGTGAAGACATCATTGAAATGGTGGTGCAAGGACCTCCCAGACAATGTTGCAAAATTGTACCCAGATTCTTCAAGACGTGGTGATCGGAAGGAAGCTGGGCCAGAAAACTTGCGATGCCTGAAGACGATGTTTTAAAATCACTCACCTCATTAAGGTTTAAAGTATCAAGGAGTGCGTTTCGTATACAACAAATTAGGCAAAAAAAGACCGTGTTTCATATCAATACACAAATATAAGTTAGCCGTCACCAACCTCGTCCCCAGGGTCTCTCATCTTCTCGCCTCCCTCCCAACTGGAGTGTTGATCAATCTATGATGAATGGAAATGTACAACGCCGCACCACCGGAAGGGGTTACCCCAAGGGTTGTAGTTAGCCCAGCTGCGCTAAGATGCATACGACAACATGCTTTTGTGATCACAGAAGGGCCATTGATAGTTGTTGATTATTGTTTTCATTTTAATTCAGCCAAGGGCTAAGTAGCGTGATAAATTAGTCACGGAATTCTTTCCCGCGCTTTTCGTAGAAACCACCAATCGAGCCAGTTTTTCTCGGTTATCTTCAACGATTTCTATATTTAGAGTATTCTTATACTTTTTGAGAGAGATAGGAATCTCCCAAAAACGACAATTCCAGCAGATTGTACAACTCACAAGGCCATCTGGACTATAATCACTAGCAACGCGATTGTTGATATCCCAGGGTCAGCGAAATCCAAATAGTTGATCATAGGTTCACACGACCAATATAAAAAGGAAACTGGCATATTATTTATCTGATGATTAAGGATATGAATAAGTTCGTTTCCCTTCAAGAGCTATTATTATTATTACAGGATATCACGAGCGTACCACTGAATCGTGCCCTGAATCCGAATTATCTCACAGCTGGAGCTCGCATCAACTACCCTGAAAGGCTGAAACATGCCTTCCGTCACGAAAATAAGAATTCCAGAGTTGATTTAAATATTCTGGAAACGCACTGATTGTTCTGATTGGGTTGAACTAAAGAAAATTTTAAATAATCCGTGAACAATAAATGTTTTCAAACTCCTTTTACTTTGTTGACGGAAACTAGCAAGTGAAAAAGTATGACGCAACGCGGGTTCGTGATTTTCTATTTCCGGTTCGATTCAAGCCTCCTTTCACTTTTCTAATGTTTATTACAATAAGCGCTGTGATAGGTCATTCGTTCTCAGGTTATCTAAACGTGCGTTCTAATTGGTGGAAATGAACAAAAGCCCAGCTTGTTGTCACGTGTGTCGGAAAACAAATTTTCAAAACAACACTGAATGCGACAGAAAAAGTCTACCTTGCGAAGGAAAATGTGAAAGTAGCGCTTTCGATTAGGCTCAATTATTTGACCTACCGCTGCTGAACTTTGTTAACTGAGAGCTATACGCGCTTTAGGGTCATTGCTGTCGTCCTCTTCGTTGGAGCGTTTCATTTTCGAAACATTTAGACGTTTTGGAAGAAGTCTTTTTCATTTCCTTTGCCATAATGGTGAAAACGTTTCAGGCGTATCTTCCTCACTGTCATAGGACTTATAGCTGTATTCACTGTCGAGCTCACCTGGCAAACCACGACGAACTTATTTCAAAGGTAAGCGCAGTATCTTTACCGAAATTAATTGACTTACAAGTTTGAAGAGATCATCCTTCGCGGTTCGTGACAACAACAGCCATGTTGATTCAATTCATTTTATTTCAGTCGTTCCAAGGTAGCCAAGGCCGAGCTTACTTGTTCAATAAAGTGTGAGTATATTCTACAGATATATCAGTGGTGAATTAATAGTTTTATGCACGTATTTCATCTCTTGACAGTCGTTTGGGGTTTGTTTTCCTCGTAGAGTGAATGTTGGTTGCGGTCCAGCCGAAGAACGGGTTTTGTTGACAGGACTTCACGCAGTTGCCGACATTTATTGCGAGTGCTGTAAAACAACTTTGGGATGGAAATACGTGAGTAAATTTTTCAATTTCATTCTTCTTTCACTACGTTTCGAATTCATTGCGAGATTTGAGTCGATCTTTCTGCTGGTACTGTTGCGTGGGATTTTCGCGGGGTCGGATCAAAACAACCTTGAAATGCAAATTTCTCGCCATGTTGAAAATATGACACTCGCTGCGCTTTTAAAATGAGTGGTCTAATTTTTTACCTATTTTCTTTTCTTTGCCTTTATAGGAACATGCCTTTGAAAACAGCCAAAAGTACAAAGAAGGGAAATTCATCATCGAAATGGCACACATGATAAAAGATAATGGCTGGGAATAGCAAAAACAGGATCGACCAGTCGACTAAAAAATTTTATATGTCCAGTGAGCCTGCATTGGATTTTGTACAGAGATTATGTTTTATTCATAATGTTAAAAGAGCTTTTATACTTGGACAAAACCACACAGACATTCTGATATACGAACGAAACAATTTAGAACTCTTTCGTAAGAAATCTTCGTCCGTTTCTTTGTAAATAGCAGAGAAATTCTTAGCTTTAATCTGCGGCATATTGCGTTTAAAGATATCGAGATCGTTTTAAGCTTTAAAGTAAGCTTATAATGTCCGATCCAGTAAAGCACTGCTTGTACAGTTAGGTTCGTTAATATAGTTTAAAGTTTGTACATATGAAAATATCTTGTAAGTATGATGTTTAATTTGCTTTGAGTGAAAATGAAAGACGGAAAAATAAAATTGTTGGTGATACGAGGGTAATCAGTCATCATCGAATTTGCATGCACTTTGTATCGGCGAGAAAATTATACAAGATGTAAAAAATTTTTGTCGACACGAAAACCGAGCTCTAAAATTTTGGGGTCTTGATGAACTGCTTTTTGTTCATCGATTGAAATTCGTTTTCGGAACATTAGCAAATTTACCCCTTGTCGGCAAAGGTTCAAAATACGATATTTTGTGGTTGGCAGCTACTGTTTTCAAGCAGATTGTTTACAACCTGTCCAAATGCGCGAGGTTCGTAATTTGCATGTTAAATTATTGAAATATGAGATCTTTTAAATACCTTCGTTTATATTCAGCTAACTGAAATTGACTGAAAAATAATTTTTGCCGAGACTGATACCTATAAGATTACTTCCCAAAGCACAAAACTGTTTTTGAGATCGGAATTATTGTGCTTGACAACAAGATGAATCTACCAACGTGTGAGGCTGTAATTTAATAAGATGTGATTTTCTTTTTCTTTTCAAAAATGAAAAAGAAATGTGCCCATTGTAGCAGATATCCCCCTGGAAAAATGAAAAAAAAAATTCTTAATGCTGTTTTGCATTTTAGATGGCCGATATTCATCTCTTCCGGTAATAATAACGATGTCCGTTGCCGCAGGATCAATACATCTCAGTTTCTAATTTCAGAATTGCTCGAGGCAGGTGTAAAAAGAACGGGAAGGAGGGGCGAAAAAACAAAACGTGGCACATTTTCACAGATTTTGCGTTAAAAGTGGAGCCGTTCAGTCTTTTCTGAACACTGCACGTTATCAAAAGTTTTAAAATAGACGCGCGCTACGTGACTGGAGGAATGCATGTTCGAGAAAAACGCGTATAAAATATTTATTGAGGGTTTATCGAGGACGTGATGTAAACAGTGAGCGCTTTGCAATCTCTAACAAGTCTAGTTTCCGGGCAACTTCATTAACCTCCAACCAAGATGGAGCAATGAGACGATGCAATATTCATACCCACGTTCAGTGGATATGAAAAAGACAAAGCGCGGGATAAAAGGAACAGTATAGTCAAAGATTCCAATGAGTTTCATCGAGGGAAAGAACATTGCTTGAAATGGTTATCTGAGTGTTTTAGGCTGATTTCTTAAATTTTTTTGCGCTTCCTTGTTTGAATAAGGAGTCACGAGTTTATAGGATGGAGTGAGAACAGCTTCCGGTAACTCTGTCGAACAGGAGTACTTCAGTGAGGAAGTTATAAATCAGTGTTCTTCTTCCATTGCTATCCCCTTTTAACAACACCATTTTGCATTCTTGCTATTGGTCTCCGTTACAAGAGTGGGGGTTAAGCCAAATTCCTGACCTTCGGGACTTGTCGGGTCCTGTTTCCAGTAGAGTAATTCTAAATCGAGACAGATTCCAGATGTTTTCTCTTTCTCTTCTTTTTTTTCAAAGACCTGTCAGTTGCGGCTGAAATTTGAGATCATAAGATAACAGAGAAAACTCCGCAACGATTTTTTAAAAATAAAAATGCTGATTCGAGCGCACCACTGCGATTGTCCCTATTCTCTTTTAATTATATGATAACTAGTGTATTTTTTGGAAATTTGTTCTCTCGATACCTTATATAGCCTTGCTCAACATAATTAATGGCGCCAACTTAATTATAGGTTATTTTCGTAAAACTAGAGATCCTATAAGCTGAAATTCAGGTCCAAATGTTGGAGGCAAAATGTATCAAGGAAAATCTCTAATACATAGGGCCGAGTTGTTTGAAAGCCAGCCGAAGGATTAAACCGAAGTATTTGTTTGTCTTGTATAAAAATGTTTTTCACTGCGGAGTTATGTTTTGTGTAGTTTGAACTGTTCAAATAGTAATTGAAACCTGAAGGAGAAACAAAATAAACATAAAACCTCACCAAAGAGTTACAAAACTGAAGTCAAAATTCTCGCGAATAGTTTTTATCACAATGAATACAGTCGTGTAAATAAATTCAACCGAGACAAACAGTGCGGCTAAGAAAAAATCACACTACAGAAAGCAATGTTTCCGACCTATTTTTAAGTTTTCTGATATAATAAAAATTGCATTTTGATTTATTGATTTATAAGTGAATGTAAATAATATCGATAGCAAAATATAGCTACTTATCTGGTTTTTTTTTTGTCACCAAAGTAGTGTATGTTACACGACGGACTCGGTATCCTTTTTAAGCATATCTAGCACTTCACAACGTCATAGCTGTTTTTATAGGGCCATTAGGAGTGGCAACTTTTGTACATTTACATTGGATTCTTGCAATTTTTTAGACCTTTTTTACCGATACGGCGGCCATCTTGA
The DNA here is from genome assembly GCA_964020085.1 of Micromussa lordhowensis. NCBI lineage: Eukaryota > Metazoa > Cnidaria > Anthozoa > Scleractinia > Lobophylliidae > Micromussa > Micromussa lordhowensis. The sequence goes on from OZ026596.1 coordinate 43,786,175, forward strand.
ATTCCGAGGAAATTATGGGATGCCCAAGGGGCAGATGAGAAATAATTAAAAAGAATACCGTGGCGTAATAACTTAACAATAATTTTTCGATAACCATAGCAACAACTGCCAAATATCGTGACGGAAAAGATGTAACGCTTGTAATATTTGTTATGGAATATGAGAGACAAGCAGTAAAAATTTATCCTGAAAGCTGTGTATACGATAAATTTTCCAGCGATTGCCCCCTCGGCAGCCCATAATTTCTCAATCAAAACAATAGAATTCAAGATGGCCGCCGTATCGGTCAACTTCTGCACCCTCGAGCTAAATCGCGTTCACGTGGAACGTATCTGTAGTGTCCCGTATGTTGATGAATACTTATTATGGGATGTATGGTAGCGAGCGAGCAATGTGGGGATTAAACATGTTGTTGTTGTAAAACGGAGTTATCGAGTCTAATTACTACAAAGACACCACATTTGGCGACGAGGAAAACGGATATTTAACTCGCCGAACGGCTGCTGAAGTGGAAACGAGTTTAAAAACTGGACGAAACTCGCACAGATGGCCGTAAGCTTGAGCGGATTACCTGGATTGCCTGCGTTCGACGCTGTCAGTGAACCAGCTACACTTCAAGCCACTAGGGACAGCGCGTCACCCACACACTTAGATTATGTTCGAACAAAGTAAAAGAACGAAAAATATAAAGTTACAATAGTTGGATAGGTGGATTCGAACCCGAGTCAACAGCATGGCATGCATGATCTATAACCACTAGACCACCAGCACACTGGCTGCCAGATCCGGTAATTTTCTAAGTATATATAGTGTCACCATTACATACCTGATAGCCAACCGTAAACAGGCTAACCGGAGTGAAGTAAACAGGCTAACCGGAGTGAAGTAAACAGGCTAACCGGAGTGACTGTAGTGGAAAAACAGCTAGAAAAAACACCTTTTGGAGCTTGGGAGACGCGCTGTCCCTAGTGGCTTCTGCTACACTTGCACAACGATGGTTAACTTGGAAAGACGAATTTGAGCTTTATGTTACTGCCTCTGGAATCAGCGACCCTACACAAAAAAGAGCGCTACTGCTTCACCTCGCTGGGCCGAAAGTCCGAGATGTTTTCAATAATTCGATTCCTGTCGAAGCACGAGGCGAAGCGAAAGATTACAAAAAAGCTATGGACTGCCTCTCGGAACACTTCAAGCTAAAAAAAAACACTCCGATGGCCCGACAAACATTTTTGGCGGCTACTCCATTAGCCGGTGAAACCATCAACAATTTTATTACTCGCCTGCAGAAACTAGCAGAACATTGTGACTATGAGGGCGAAAGGGACAATCAGGTGAGAGATCGCACCATTTCTTTCCTGAAGGACAAAAATCTCAAGTCAAAATTGTACCGTGAGGAAACACTGGCTCTCAGCAAACTCATGGAAATCGTTAGTCAATACCATGATAAAGAAGCGCTTATTCTTATCCCCGAAAGCCAAGTAAACAGCTTGTCCAGTGGTCCAAAACAAGGGGGAAAATGTTGGCGGTGCGATAAAGTGGGTCACTTCGCGAAAGATTGCCGTCGCTCACGTGACCACAAGTGCGGAAAGTGCGGCCACGTGGGTCACTTTGAAGTATGTTGTCACTCCAAGCAGAATAAAGGACGGGACTCTAGCCGCAGTACAGGTCGTGGTCGTGGAAACTTACGAGCAAAACCCAACCGTGGAGAAAGAGGAGGAAATTCAAAGGATCAACGCGATGTACACAACGTGACCGGAGACACGAGTGCCGAGAACCGCGTAAGCAATGATGAGGCAAGCAAATCAGGCCATTGTACGGGAGAAACACCCAGTTCCAACAGTTGAAGAGACACTTCAAGAGGTCTCCTATGCCAAAGTTTTCTCCAAGCTAGATCTAAATATGGCCTTCCACCAAATTGAGTTACATCCAGACTCTTGGGATATCACAACATTTGCTGCGCCTGATGGTTTATACAGGTACAAACGCTTACTCTTTGGAGTGAACATGGCCACGGAGAAATTCCAGCAAATCGTGTGGCAAGTAATTAAAGGCTGCCCAGGTGCATACAGCCTCCATGATGACCTGCGAGTCGTTGGGGCAGACGACAAACAACACGATGAGAACTTAGACAGGGTCATGCGCAAACTAGAGGGATCTGGTCTCACCCTGAACTATGATAAGTGTGACATTGCTGTTAGTAGCATGGTTTACATGGGTGATGTACTCTCCGGTGAGGGATTGAAAGTCTCCAGTGAGCGAGTGAAGGCTATCGTTGAAGCACTAACACCCCAAAACCAGTCTGAAGTAAGAAGTTTTCTCGGGTCAGTTCAATTCTGTGCGAAGTTCATCCCAAACTTTGCAACCATATCAAGTCCATTGTGGGACCTAACCAGCAAAGATGGTAAGTGGCAGTGGGGTGCAAAAGAGAGCAAAGCCTTTCTGGAAATCAAAGATCTGCTCACCAGAGCACCAGTGATGGCCTACCACAGACAAGGTGCCACAACACGGCTCACAACCGATGCCTCTCCTGTTGGAGTTGGAGCGATCCTGGAGCAAGAACAAGAAGATGGGACTTACAGGCCAATATATTACGCTAGCCGGAAGCTTAGCAAAGTTGAAGCAAGATACTCCCAGTTCGAAAGAGAAGCTCTAGCTGTCAGATGGGCTTGCGAGAAGTTTTACCTGTACCTATATGGAATTAAATTCGAGATCTGCACTGACCACAAGCCGTTAGTCACAGTACTCAGTGCAAAGTCCAAGCCTCCATCTGCCCGGATAGAAAGGTGGCTCCTGTACTTGCAGCAATTTCAATACAGGTTGACCTACATACCAGGCAAAGATAATGCAGCAGACGTCCTCAGCCGCCTGCCTTTTGGCCCAACTCAAGATGAGGACGCCCGGGAAACTGAAGATTTTGCATACAGTGTGGCAAGTGCAGCCGTGCCAGCCGCTTTACTGCCGAAGCAAGTCGAGACTGACACAGCCAATGATCCAACCTTACAGACAGTGCGCAAAGCTGTGACGACCGGTGACTGGACCCAGTTGTCAGGCACCACCTACAAAGCAGTTAAAGAGGAACTGTGGGTAGTAGGACAAGTAGTGATGAGAGGAACTCGTATCGTGATGCCTCAGAGCCTTTGGAAACAAATCATCACGTTGGCACACGAAGGTCATCAGGGCATGGTCCGTACTAAAGCCAGGTTGCGAGAGAAAGTGTGGTGGCCACAAATGGACAAACAGGTGGAGGATGCCATACGTTCATGCCATCCCTGTCAACTTGTAGGACCAAGAGCAAAACCAGAACCTGTGAGGTCAAGCAGCCTACCTGATGGACCATGGCAGGAGATCTCAGTTGATCTTCTTGAGATCTCAAACGGTGAACCCCTCTTAGTGGTTGTTGACTATTATTCTCGTTGGCTAGAAGCCATTCTCCTGAAGAAGACGGATGCTCAACATGTGATAAAGAGTATGGAAGCTATTTTCAGAACACATGGATTACCAGAAACTCTGCGCAATGACAATGGACCACCATTTGCGTCAAAGGAATTTGAGGGCTTCCTAGAATACCTGGGGATAAGCCACAAGAAGGGCGTACCGTATTGGCCACAGAGCAACGGAGAAGTGGAACGTGGCAATGAAACGATTCTGAAGATAGTGCGCATTGCTCGCCTTGAAGGGAAAGATTGGAGAAAAGCACTTGAGAACTTTCTCTTCCAGTATAGAGTTACCCCACACACTGTTACTGGATTGTCACCAGCAGAATTATTGATGGGAAGGAAACTGCGTGACAAGCTTCCTCGAGTTGAATTCTCCAAAGACCGTGCAACCGAAGCATATTGGCAACAGTTGTTGAGAGAGAGAGACAATCGTGCAAAACTTCGCCAGAAGGAATATGCAGACAGAACACGAGGAGCCAAACACAGCAATATTGAGGAGGGCGACAAGGTGCTGTTAAAGCAGACACGCGAAAACAAGCTCTCACCAAACTATGAGCCGGAACCTTACATTGTTACTTGTAAAGATGGAAATGCTGTCATCTTACAAGACACAAACGGGAACAATAAGATGCGCAACATTGCTCACATGAAGAAGTTTGTGGATCCTGAAACTGTTGACAAAGGACAAATAGATCCGCAGCCACCGTTACCCGAGCAGCCAGTGCAGCCCGAACAGGATCAGCCGAATCCCTCTCCTAGTCAACCAGCAGCGGATACAACAGAAGCTCCATCTAGCCCCTTACTTCCAGTTGTTTTGCGCCCCGTGCGTGCCAGACAAGCGCCCGCCTGGATGCAAGATAATGTATGCACATAGTTTAAACTATTCAGAAGAAAATAAGGGACTCTGAACTTTCTTTTGAACACTTTATTAGTCACTTCGAGTTGTTATCTTTACCTTTATAGATTTACTTGTTTGTTTTTGTAATAACTTAGGGGGAGATGTAGTGTCCCGTATGTTGATGAATACTTATTATGGGATGTATGGTAGCGAGCGAGCAATGTGGTGATTAAACATGTTGTTGTAAAACGGAGTTATCGAGACTAATTACTACAAAGACACCACAGTATCTAAATTAAGAAATCAACAGTACGGATATATTTCCTCCCAACTATATTCATCCACCACGTACCAGCCTGCGGGAACAGGAACAGTTTGCGTGAGTGCGCGATGCGACATTGAAATTTGAGGTCATTTTACCCTGTTTTATGACGCATGAATTCAAACCAGCTGAATTTCATGCACGTGTGGCAGGGACAAATTTTGCCCTACCCTATTTTGACTATTTTTTCGTGGAATCGTAGGAGGGTTGTTTCTTAGGGCAGTTTTCTTAGATTGTTAATTCCGCGCACGCTTTTGCTATTGTCGCACACGCTTTCGCGATTGTTACATTCCTTTCCCTCAACACGGGTCACATTGTCGCTCACGCTTAAAGAACGAGGTATACATATTTGGCTTGTTTGTTGTCGCCCACGCTTTTGCTATTGTCGCCCACGCTTTCGCTTCAAACGGGTCCCTGGATTGATGTATATATGAAATAATTCATATGAACTGCGGTTATAGATGAAAGTGAAGAATGATCCTCGCAGTGAATTTTCCAATTTAAGCAACTGGAAAGAAGAAGCCTGAAAAAAATCAGGGCTTCAACGGAATTCGAACCCGTGACCTCCGCGATACCGGTGCGATGCTCTACCAACTGAGCTATGAAGCCACACATTGGGAGCGAGGTCAATTTGTTGAGTTCATATCTTCCCGTGAGGAGTGAAATGATGTATATATGAAATAATTTGGTTTTATCAACTGGGTTGATAATGTGAATTGTCCACCGTAAAGAGATTCGGAAGCTGACGTTTCGAGCGTTAGCCCTTCGTCGGAGCGAATCAAGGAATTGTGGGTTGTGTGTGGTTTATATACAGAAATTTCAAAGAATAATTGTTAATTATCAACCCAGTTGATAAAACCAAATTATCTTGTAATACTCCCACCGACGCAGCACCACAGTTTCTTTAGAAACTTACCCCCTTTATTCAAAAGTTTTGCCATCGATACACTACTACTGCTCTATTTATTTATAAGCGGTAAGTATTCCTTTTTTGAAATTGTCTTCTACTACATGTACGATGACCTGGCTCGAAACCTGGGCGATGAGTTCACTCGAAGAACAATCCAGTGTTCGTGGTCTAAGCTATAAATATCAAAAATCAGAAAGATATGATACAACCACGCGCGTTGCTTTATACACAGATGTCAAAAACATAGCCCTTTGCAGCTATATAGATTCAGGGTAGATCTGTAATTTGAAATTACAAAAACTCTTAGACTCGAGACTAAAAGAGGCCTACTCTGGGATCTTAAGGCGACCTATCTTGGGCGACTTGAGGCGACTTTTAAAGTTAGCAGCAGTCACTCCATATATCTCTTGCAATAAACCAATATTGTGCTAGTATACTGGTGCACAATTAAGTCACCGTAGTCTCAAATATCCAGGGACGGTTGTTCACTGAGCCTGATGAAACCAACCCCGGATTAGAAGGAATTTTGTTTTTTTTTTAGCTTTGCAACTTTTCTCTCCAGTTTTCTGTTTATGTTGCTTGTCATTCAGTCTTGAGTTTGATTAAACTACACAGCCATAAGCAGTGGAAGGTATTTCTAGACAAAAAAAAATATAGTAAAAAAATACCAGGGTTAGCGGCTTTCGAACAACTCATAGTAGCCAGTATCCATTTATACATCTGGGAGAGGAGAAGCACTATGAGAAAACAAACCCAATGCAATGATTCCATGGACAATAGGGGTCCCCAGTGCACCAACCACTGAGCCATGGCGCCTCCTCCATAGGGTTGGAGTGGAGGCTGGCCTACCATGACAGTTATAAGTCTAATAACCTTCTACAGGAGCAATCTGAGTCTGTTGAAACCTTTTTAACATTGCACAACCGATAGCTACCTTAGACGACTTGTCAAAAGATTGTTTTACTTAAAAAGAGGGGGAAGATCACGATTATTCTCTTAGTTTTTCAGTGTAGTGGCATTACTTTGATAGAATCACAATGCAAATTGAAGGATAAAGATTGTGTGCTACTAGCCAGGTTAAACAAGGCGCAGACGGACTGATTTATTTCATCTAAACTTTCTAATCCGTTGTCCGTTTTCGAAATGTAGCAAATGAAAAAAAGAAAGAAAAACAAACAGCACCATTTACGTAAAAGACGAAGTATTTAATCTGAGTAATTGTTTTAGCTCGTAACGGTAAAAAAAATAAGAACAATATATACGAAGCTCTATATCGCTATAGAAAACAGTCCTAAGAAAGCACGAGCGCTGATTGGTTGAAAATCGTGTTTGTATAACTCGATGGAGACACAGAATTAGCGCGCGCTGTTGAAGTTTTGATGGCGTGAGCAAAGAGAATTTACATTTTGACAGGAGCCATAATCAGGGACGGAGACCGTAAGTCTTGGGATGCGCGCGGACCCATGATATGGGACAATTTTTCTATTTTTAGAACAAATTGCGCCATCCTGACGTCATATATCCGCGCTGATCCACGCACGTGTCGTGGGCTCTCGCGTGGATGCTGTCACGTTGTGTGATGAAATGGTGAGAGTTGCGAGATTCTCTTGCTGATTTTTCACAACGATGACAGGAAATAAGGCAGAGAGGAAGAACCAGAGCCCTTCTATGTACTTCTATGCCCCGATTTAATGGAAAAGGTGTGTTTTTCAGGGTCGAGAATTTCTTTAATTTCGCTCTGTTAATGAATAAAATCTGCTCGCCAGCTAGTTATACGAGTATAAAACTTTTGTGTTTGTTCTGTAGAGAAAAGTTCTGTAAGAAAACTGTTAACTCCGGTATCGAGTTAATTTGTGAGTTTCCCAAATATGATTAATTACCAAAACGTGTTTTGATAGTTTCTTGTTGTTTCTGCTCGTTTGACTACTTTGCAAAAGTTTTTGAAAGGCAGTCTGATTCGTACGAGTAGTTCATTTGCATACTGTAGTGCAGCGCGTGCACTGTCCTAGTCGGTGTTTTCAGATTGTCAACAAATCGTGAAAACGATTTGTTTCGTTGTCTTTTGTGCTGAAATACTACAACAATTTCCAGCAACGTTCGCCAAAAGACAACTAACATCATGCGTGTTTCTTTCACATAGTGAAACTTTACACTGCGAAAATAAAATAGGAGTTTTGACTCAATCGAAATCTTTACTCGAGTTGATTAATAATGGTAATTGCACTGAGTGGAGTGCGATTTGGTCTGAAATCACAAGTATGATTTCAGACCAAAATTGCACTCCACTCAGTTCAATTACCACTTTATTAAATCCATTTTGAAATCGCCCAAATACAGGACTTGGCCAATTCAAATAATTTATTGATGCAGAACTGAGGCGGTTTTGAACTAAAAAGCGGAATCGGAAACGCTTTTACTTCAATACGCAATAGAGCAGCGCGCGACCTCTAATCAAGTTGCGCGCGCGCGCTATTTTTGGTTACTAGAAAGTTCTACTGTATCGCAAGCGCTCACGAGAGCGCCGCGACAGCCCGCAAGTGTTATTACATCCATTTTGAAGTCGCCCAAATACAGGACTTGGTCGATTCAAATATTTTATTGATGCAGTACTGAGCTGGTTTTTAAATAAAAAGCAGAACCGGAAACGCTTTTACATCAAAATACGCAATAGAGCAGCGCACGATCTTTAATTGAGTTGTACACGCGCGCTATTTTTTGGTTACTGGAAA
>OZ026596.1:43796910-43806910 GCA_964020085.1 Micromussa lordhowensis
ATCTTACCATAAATATGATCTAAAGAATCAACAAATAAGTTTATTAAATCAACACATTCTGTGAGAACTCATTCTATCACATGATACTCTTTACAATACTCTCATGAAGAAGTGCATTCTGGAAAAAAAATATCAAACCACTCTGTTGTTCTAGTTTGATACTAAAACAAATCATTTGTCTTGTTATACGAGGACTCTACGAGCAAACGTATCTCAAAAGCAGAACAAAAGTCGAGGTTTATTTTCCGAGATGTAACTGAACAGAAGCATCGCGTTACAGTCGCCATATATGCAAATTTTTACATTTGGATCCATGCCAGTCAACCCGGCCGTCACATGGGCTCTATGCCACGTAAGATTACTCAGTAAAAATAAGCGATCCAAATAAACGTGATCTATATAGTGTGGTGTTTGGGTGGAGTCTGTCGACCCCGTTGCTGATTTGTGTCCGACAAATCAACTTCTGTACCAAACAGTTCAATCATGTACTGCTGAATAACCTTTGAATTCAAGATATGAAAAAATCACTGTGATGACAGATACTCGCCCTAAAATATATTTTGGCAAGATCCTCTTCTCCTCGGGCATGCAGCAAATCGTGGTTGGAAGAATTACCCATGTAGCATTGCCCTGCGAGCTGACTGAAAAATTAACCGGTACCACCGTGCGCGCCTAGTTTCGTCAAATCGATCGGGATTGATTCGCATACTACAGACATACTACACCAATATTCACACATTCTTTATACGTATACGCGGATGCCTCCTCGGGTTTTGGCCGCTGGGCCAAAACCCTGCGGGGGCAATTACAGCCGTGAAAGTTAAGCTAATCCAGTCTTTCATGAAAGCTCAATGCACCACTTCGACGATCAGTCAAGCTTTTCAGAATCTTTTATTAACACGGGTAAATGTGCGGCGTTTCATAATTGTTGGTCGCAAAAGGATGGGAAAATGCGACCCCAAACTTGACAATTCTCACACAGTAGTGTGTAATACTTGCGTCCTGGCATACATTTCGTTGGCAGAGGAAATTGGTCTAAAGGTGGCTCAAAATAGTTTCCAGCACTTGTATTTGGATGGGTCGTTATAACCAGTCTTTATCACTTGATGGTAAAACGATGGCATTAATTAACTGCCCAATCATTGGTTAACACGTTGTTATCATTTTCCTGGCACAAAAGGTCACCCTAGCAACAGTATCCTGAAACTGAAAACACCCCTAATTACAGCTTTAGCGGCTTATAATTCAAAAACGGCATGACGAAATTTGTTTCTATTATCAAGTTTCCATAAGCATGATAAGACGGAATTTTTAGAAAAGTTTAAAAGAAATCTGTACTTGGGGTTCAGAGCCACCTTAACGTTTCGAAAATTTAATTTCCATACAAAAAAATATTTTGGTGTGACGTGACATGGGCGAAGTGATCCGTTTTTAAATTGTTTAGAAAATCCTGACTGTATTTCTAAGTTATTTAGGTGTATCGATTATTATATTGCTAAGTTGTTGATTAACGTATCAATCGAGAGATCTGAATTAATTTACAAGCAGAAACACAACATAGGGCTTATTGAGAGAGCCAACAGAGTAATTCTACCGGTAATGTCTATTGCCCGTTTACAGGCATCGAAATGACCATGTTTAAAAGCATCACAGGAATATCTAGAAGACTATTAATTTAACTGTCATATTTAGTAGCTGTCATATTTTTGGAATCTACCCCTTCAGGAAAGGCTATTGTAAGTTTCTCATGGTAGCAGAGAATTATGTTTTCTTCTACTTTCTTGACTTTTGGTGTTTGTTTTTCCTCTTTTTTCCAGTATTTCACCCAGTTGCCCGGCCCAACAGTACAATAGGCGCCATCCTTGTTTTCGTTGACAATAGTTACAGCTTTTATGTAAGCTTCCTGAATTCCTCCACACTTAACGTGTCCCTGTGGACGATCACTGTCAATTGGCATGAAACCTGGGGAAAATTTACTTGAATAACTGCCTCCCATGTTCGTGGTCTGAGCTAAGAATACAAAGATTGAAGGATACATTAAAACGTAAGGCCTTGCTTTAAAAACAAAACTATTAAAGGGACGTTTGCGGCTGGATAGCTTCAGGGTGGACGTAGAATTTTAAAGTACATTTAGTCTAAGTCCTAGCTAGGCTCAGGAACACTAAGTCGTATCAGACTGATCATCTGAATACTGAAATGCAGCAACAAGTTCTTTGAAGCCTTTAAACCTCTTGTAAAAGACCACATTATTCCCAAGCTGCATTTTCAGTCCCATGAAGTAAATCTCAATGCGTGTTCGCGTTCTCCCAATTTCTAGTATGCAGTCAATCGCTCGCCACCAGTTGGTGGTTATCCTTTGACGATCGCTCGTATTGACGGTTATTCGGTCGACGTTCCAAGAATACTCGGGAATAACATCGTGTAAGTGGGCATGTTACTACAGAGCAACTCTTTCTTTATATTAATGAATAAGGTAAGCAGGGAGATGGAAAAAGTTAGTGGATATTGAGGAAGATCAATTAAAGACCCGAATTTGTAGTGTAGGGGGAAAAGAGTTTCCTGCACTTCAAAAAGTGAAGAGATATCATTTTGCCTTAATATTCCGTAAGGACCGTTGATTTTTACATCTTTTTTGAAATTTATGCAACAGTTAACACAGAGGTAACTAGCAAAAAAATTAACCGGAAAGTTCTAATTTTTCGTTGTGGAGCTTCTCTTGAGGCTGATCTGTATGCTGAGGGTAGAAATCTCTACGGACCGGCGGACTAAATGCGTAATGCATGGGGCATTGCTCCTTCTGTCATGTACTGTGTACACCCAGAACAGGTATCAAGGTTCTTATACTGTGAGATATTTTGGTTGCTGCACAGTCTTCTAAGTTAGTAAAATGGGTAACGTAGTGTCCGCAATTAAATTACTAAATTAAATTATTATTATTAGTTTGAATTGCCGCTCAAATACATACCTTATTTTCCAACAAGTGTGATGTATCCTTTTCACCACCCTTTCAAGAGCGAATTACAAGAGTGAATTAGGAATTAAACAAGAAAAAGAAGCACACTTTTCTCGTTGAGATTTATTGACTTCGTACTGTGGATCAATGACCAAAAGCACTCGTTCATACTGTACCTTTTAGATACACATCTTCTTTCAATTAATGACGATTTTTAATGTTTACATTTTAAAGGCATTGAATCAATATATTCTCATTGGCGCCTGTCGTGGCGAATATGGATGACTCAGCACTGATCACTATGACATTTCGGGCACAGTGAGGAAAATGTTTATCGTTCAAAGGCAAATAAAATGAGAGAAAATCGTTATCCTGTCATTTGTGCCAGAATATTACTGAAGCAAAACACTATCTTACCTTATGGAATCAAAGGTTTCCAGTGTGCGAGGATTTGGTGCACGTGGGTGTTGATGTTCTTAAAATAGCCACAAGAGGGAACCAAATGTCAATATGCTCATCATAAAGGGGTAGGACCAATGAGAGTACAGGAATGAACGGCCACCCTTTTTGGTAATGCTGCTGATTGTTTTTATTCCTTGCTTCACGTTTGATCTCGTGATCAATTCATGTTCAAATAATGACAGTTAACGGTGGTGGTATACTAATTGCCTTTGATCTGGGTTGTTTTTATTCCTTGTTTCACGTTTGATCTCGTGATCTATTCATCTTCAAATAATGGCACTTAACGGTGGTGGTATACTAATTGCCTTTGATCAGGGTTGTTTTTATTCCTTGTTTCACGTTTGATCTCGTGATCTATTCATCTTCAAATAATGGCACTTAACGGTGGTGGTATACTAATTGCCTTTGATCTGGGTTGTTTTTATTCCTTGTTTCACGTTTGATCTCGTGATCTATTCATCTTCAAATATAATGGCACTTAACGGTGGTGGTATACTAATTGCCTTTGATCTGGGTTGTTTTTATTCCTTGTTTCACGTTTGATCTCGTGATCTATTCATCTTCAAATAATGGCACTTAACGGTGGTGGTATACTAATTGCCTTTGATCTGGGTTGTTTTTATTCCTTGTTTCACGTTTGATCTCGTGATCTATTCATCTTCAAATAATGGCACTTAACGGTGGTGGTATACTAATTGCCTTTGATCTGGGTTGTTTTTATTCCTTGTTTCACGTTTGATCTCGTGATCTATTCATCTTCAAATAATGGCACTTAACGGTGGTGGTATACTAATTGCCTTTGATCTGGGTTGTTTTTATTCCTTGTTTGAATACTGTTCTCAGGAAGTTAGTTCTGTTAACTCGTGTTTACAACATTTTTAGTTCTTTCCTTTCGTTATCCGGGAAACTAATGATGCAAATTCCAAAGTAAGGTGGCCTGCCGTAAAATTTTTGCTTAGATCACGTAATCGCTGACAGAAAACTCAAATATATCATATACCATATACCGTTACGGTATACAGCCATGAGAGACCAGATGATGATCGTTAAAACAAAGAATCTGAAACTAAACAATACAAAGTTTAGTCTATTAGTACCGCTTTAGCATTTAAGACAGAAAATCGAATTAACTGACCAGGAAATATGTTTTGCTAAGTAATCTTTTTGAAAATATCACAGCTTTTTATCAGTTCTTTTGCCGAAAGCTTACCAAATTGATACTGGTGCAAACTTAATAACACAATAACTAGTGATCAGTAAGTGTAACAAAGCTTTTGTCTTTAGAAGCGGAAGCGAATTCCAGGGTAAGTTCGGCTGGCTTAAAATTTTCTCTTAGATCATGCAATCGCTGACAAACAACTCAAATTATGTGACTACCACTGTCAAACTTAAGGCAAGAAAGAACCTTTCTCATCGAAATGGCCATGACTTACCAATTATGATCGCTTAGTCTGTTAATGCCACTTCATTGACTTTTCGACAAATGAACCACTCTTAAATTCGGTGAAAAACATTTTGTTTTGTATAAAAGAACGCTTCCCTCACTGAAAATTAAACTAACCATCGCAAAGGCTGTTTCATTAATCCGACACTAAATGATGACAGTCTTTTTTTCCTTGTGTCACTGCGTAATCATTCTTCGTTTCCAAAGGCGGAGCAAAGGAAGCGAAGCGGTTCAGCGGAATCATTGACAGTTTGATTCTTTGTTAAGATTATTTAAACGCTCTGCCTCAGTTCATTGAATCACTCGCATCTCAGACTCCAAACCAAACGGTAAGCTACACCTTCTTCTTCACTTGTTCACTTTTCAATTCTTTTTCGTTGGTAAGAGCCTACCTTATTAAGCATATTTTGTATCCTTTTAAGGTGGCAAAGACTTTCTTTATATTTCATTCGTCAACTGGAAACAGGTATGATCTTGGTTATACTTTAAACTGTCGGGAAGCAAACCTTACACAATTATGATATTACACAATTTCATGTATCTTCAAAGGTAATTTAGGATACAGGCAACCCTTTGTAGGTTTCGCGGCTTTTTATATTTCGTGAATGAAAACGAGAAGTGTTTACTATGTATTTGTTTTAAGAAACAACACAGCAATGGGTTAAATTAACATTTTCTGAGGTGAAATTAAATTCAAGTTTTCATTACAGGGACATTTAGTTTAAAAATGTCCAAAAATTGTTGGAGATCATGTCAAGCATAAATTTTAATTTTTTTAATTTTCAATTCTAAGTTCAGTTCAAAGTGAATGGTTCAAATCGTTATATTAATAATCTTTTATTAGGCGGTTTTCAGACAGGTCCTATAAAGATTAAATATACAAAAGGTGGAAAAGTACTATATATAAGACAAACTTACAAACTGATAAAAACTGCAATTAAAACTAGAAGCTAAGACACAAAGATATTATCGATGGGATTAAAAACAATTAAACTGATAAAAACTGATTAAAACAAAGAAGCAAAACCACAAAAATTCTTACTGATAGGGTTAATAAAAAAAGCAAACACGTTTCGCTTAAAAGTAGCAATATTCGGTGCATTTCTGGTCTCTCTCTCTAATTTGTTCCAGTCTTTTAGAGAGTGATGGCAAACTCTCTGCTTTCTCCAATTTCAGGTAACTCGAGGTAGTCTGAGCATGTCTCTGTTCCTTGTATTATAATTGTGAATGTTGCTATTTGTTAGTAAATTCATAGAGTGGTCCATAAGTCCATTAATGCACTTGTAAATATATTTAGAAAACAGTCCTAAGAAAGCACGTGCGCGCTGATTGGTTAAAAATCGTGTTTGCACAGAACTAGCGCGCGCTTTTGACGTAGTGATAACGTAAGCAAAGAGAATTTAACAAATACACCAAATGGAAATTTAACTTCCATATCTTATGGCAAACACGCAAGATCGAAACTCTCTTCAAACTCAAAGACAAGAACATTCATCCATCAGTTACACGTAATATACATAGGCACGTGTACTTGTAATCAAGTTTACATTGGTGAAACTGCACGCAATCTTGAAGTACGTGTCAACGAACATTCCGATATAAACAAACAATCGGAACCGGCCAAACACTTAAAGAAACACCCCGAACACAAATTCACATGGGACATCTTGACTTCGGCTTACTCACGGACAAAGGGAAAATAAAAGAGGCATTTTACATCGCACGCTTCAATCCAGCCCTAAATAAACAAGTCCAGTCATTCCATCTTACTCTATACCCCATGGAAACTGGCATTACGTAACCACAAATATAAAACAGTTGGTTCATGCAAATTCACTCTGAAATCTCACTCACAAAATCTCACTCACAAAATCACTCTGAAGATGATCGCAAGATCGAAAACGTTTAGTCAAACATTTTAACAGTTTTTACCTTTTACTATTTTATAATAATAATAATAATAATAATAATAATAATAATAATAATGCAAAAGTTTGTTCGCCTTTAGCCACAAGGCTACATTAGTTTCATTTAAAAAAATAGGTCCGCGATGCGTACATGTGTGGCTTACAATTTTTAGCATACAATTGGAATCCTTTAGTTTGTTTCAATAAAATTGATTCGCTTACACGACTTCATGACAACCCTAAGAAATTTCAACCTATATATAGTTCTACTAAGTAATTTTGGAGCCTTGAATCATTTCTTTACCGAGAAAGGCAACGCAAGGTGTGATGCGCGCTGCCGTGTGCTACATGAAGACGACTGGGGACAAGTCAGCTTTACACCTACGCAGCCTGTGTAGCACCAAAGCCCAGCTTTTCGGAATTGTAAACAGGCTAAGCGAAGAGTTATTTCCAGTGAGTGGATTATTATTTTTAGGCTAACCGATGTGCTTGTTAGTGCAAAGTACAAAAATGTATTGAATGCTTGTAATTTGGTAGATTTAAAACATTATCAGGCTGCCGGTCATGTAGGCACTTCGTTAGTCAAATCGCCACGCCCATTTTCTTTTTCGCTAAAATGTTTTCTCTTTGTTGTGCTTTTGCCCTAGCCTGCGAGCAGGCTCACTTGTTTAGATGGGGAGCCGCAACCGAGAGCTGGCGAGAAGAACGGGGCTTCGCCTGTTCTCGGTTGCCTTTGTCACCTTTGACCGCGTTACCTTAACCCAACAAGTGAGCCTGCTCGCAGGTTACTTTTCCCCAAGTAAAAACAACCCTGTTAAAAAGACACATCGGAGTTTTTCTTCTATAATTGAGGTACCTTCCAAAAAAACACTTCAATCAGTTTATTTATTATTAATCTTGCACATTCAGAGAACTGTCACAGAACGTGACTTGTGGTTGTATTCAGTATTGATTGTGTCACACCCCAAGATAGTGCATAGGAGGACAGAAATGACTACTATTACAAATGTTTCTCTTAAAAAATAACTCTCTCAATACCATATGAAGTTGGGTAGGTGTCATAAGATCTAGAAGATTACTTTAAAAACAAGAACCTGAAATAAAAACACTGCCTTTCGGTGAATGTTTTCTTGTCAGAAAACGAAAAAAAAAAAAAAAGGGAAAATAGTCACAAGTCACCACTAGGTTTTGAACTGGCAATACTTTGCTTGCTGAGTAACACGTTACCACATTGTACTACTTGTACATCAAATACAAGAGGATGAAAGTATTAATTATATACTTATGTATGTACAGTGGGTTCAAATGTATTATAACACCCTTTAATAATTTACCTTCCAGGTTGGGTGAATCACAACCACCTTGATTAGAACAGAATACACAGTAATAATTTTTTTGTAATTCAGCTGTTTTAAACACTTCAAATTCTGCTACTTGATTGGTACAATCAGTGCTTGATGTCTTACTATACAGTGAATTCAACAAAACAACTGAATAGGTTGCCAAGAGTGATGACAATGTAGTGTTACTGTCTTGAGATGTACCAATATGCAATTGCACTAACAGCAATGTTTTGTGACGCAGAATATGCCCAATACATCAACAGTAAACATCTTAATAAAGGGCATGTAATTTTTGATAGATTTTACAACATAAGGTCATGGCTTGCAACAACCAATAATATCCACATATTAAACAGTTTCTGGCTGAAAGAACTCACAGTTAAAATCAGTTCTGTTGACTTATTGTTAATCAAGTGAATATAAAATTCTTGTTGTTGCATAGTGTTTTGTGAAATACAATGTAGTCCACGTACTATGTTTAAATATATTTGCAGATATTGATGTTAACTATGTCGAGCTCAACCATTGCAACTATTCCAATCTTATGAATCCTGTCACAGTTTATGTATGGTGTATAGTGGCAAAGACCAGTGAAAGTTCTGAAGTAAGGTAGACATCTCATCACTGTAGGTAGTGGATACTTGAATGTATCTTGCATTTCTTTTTTCATATTTGAGCCATAGGTTCAGTTCTGCAAAGAGAATAAATCATTATATCAATGCTAAATTAGCAATAATAATTTGATTTAGGCCCGGTATAAATGTCACATTTTACATGTGCCGAATCGAATTGCTGAATTAAGTGCATGTAAAATGTGACATCTAAATCAATTAAATGCGACATGTTTCAATTCAAAGTGAGTTCAGTCAAATATTTGACTGATCCAGTCGAATATACAACTGAAGTTCGACAGTTGATTTAAATGCCCCATTTTACATGTGCAGAATTGAATTCATAATTATGTTAAATAAATTAAGTTTGCTCAAATGGGAATTAACACGTCGCTTGCGCTCAGCAATTGTATTTTGCAAAAAAATGCCATACTTGATTCAGAACATTCACTTGCACGTTTCTTTTTCATGCTCAGACGCTGCTGGGCCAGCCTTTTTTCACGTCTAGCAATCAATCGTTTTTCTTTTTCTTCTGGTGTTCTCAGTTAAAGACTTCCGATTCCTTTTTATTGCTTGTGTTTGGTTTCTTTTATCACCAAAAGCAATTTTTGGACTCTTGTGAACATTTTGCATATCAACTTCATTATCTCTGACAAAGACACCTTTAATTTCAAAAGGAACAACCCCTATTTGTAAGCAGGAAATTTGCAAATATGATACAAGATTTTCAATTCCTTCAATGGTAAGCAAACTACATTTCCCAAATGAGTAGGGCATCCCATGCAAATCCCTGGAATGAGAATCAAAAACTTTAAAGCTTTGATCTGAATTCTTAATCACCGCAACTGTATTAATTCCAATTGTTAACAAACAACAATTGTAGTTGAGTTGGCAATTTGAAAACAATTCTGTCAAAGCATATTTGAAGAGACATGTATGGCCCATTATTTGATGTCATGAACAAATTTCCTGTTAACGACTCACTATATGCTAATGTGTATACTTTATTGTAAATTGAAACAATACAAGGAACATCAGTTAAAAGCAAATAATCATTAGTCTGAACAGAACATCTTATAGAAATATACATATTATTTCCAATCGTAAGAATATTATTCAAAGTGGAAGAAGTCCACAAATTGATATCTTGTATGTGTTGATAAATAATAGCAGTAAGTGACATTGCAACACATTGCTTACCAGCATTCACACCAAAAAGTGCTTCATTTCCTTGACTGTAGTCAGCACATATTGTTCTTGTTGCATCAATGACAACAAAT
>OZ026596.1:43809410-43841910 GCA_964020085.1 Micromussa lordhowensis
TGGGAACGGGCAAGAGAAAATAAGGGAACAGAGAGGGACATTAAGGGCGTTGGCTGGGATATGTCGATTCCTCTAAAGTTAATTTTAGTCTTAAACGGAAACGGAAATATGTTTCCCGAGACGTCCGCACGGAGTTTTAACTGCGAATTCTCGATGTAGAAATACCATTTTCCTTCATTTTGATACTCACTTTCATCGACAAACTGTATCTCCACGATATCCGCCATTATTTTGCTTTCACTAAGAACATCAGATCGAGATTGGCCTTGATGCGGACGTGTCGGAAAACAGACTTCCGTTCGAGAGCCCCTCTATAAATAACTTTAGTCCAATTGACATATCCCAAGGGCTGGCCCGGGAGCTTCCCTCTCTGTCCCCTTATTTTCTCTTGGAACGGGCTATTTGTCTACAGTAAACATAGCTGCATAGAGACTATTTTTAACAACATTAGTGTTAAAACTGTATTGAAATAACACGTTTTTCTAGGTTTCCGACGAAACGGCAATCACGCAGCGAAATAAACAAATTCTCATAACCTAAATAGTGCTTTGGTACATGGCATCAAACTTGTTACAATTCAGAAATTATACTTAAGATGTAAAACAGTGACAGAAAACATCGGTTGAGCTGTCTCTGTTTATCATGAGAAGCTTTACAATTTTCTAAAACTTCTCAAGCAGCGCTTACATTGAGCGTATAGTAGCTTTCGTTTGCTTAACAGCAATCTCCGCCGGCCTGTCTCAGCAATGTGAACCTCATGCAGTGATCGGTTAAAAAAGCTTGCTCTGATTTTCTCTTCTGTAGGAGTAGAACCAGTGGTAGCAGTTTAGCCTTTCCAGCTTTGAAGGTAGTTCGGGCAATCTTGCTGCAAGCCGTAAATCAGCATAAATACTAGTAATTGTAGCTCCTCAGTTCAAATAGGGCTCGGCGGTTCGTATTCTCATCCGTGAGTTTTGAACCATTTGACTCAGTCGTATTGCCATTATAAATCAGTCTAGGATTGAAACACGCTTGAACACTCACAATCTGTTTCGATTAAGGATTAACCAATTAGTGATTCCGTAAGTTCTGAACCAAAAACAAATTAGAGAGCAGACCATTCCCCTCATTGGACTGAGCTCGAGAATACTTTTTCTTAAAACTATATTGACGATTTAAACGTTTTTCTTGGATATTGAGAGGTGTTCTTTTTCTAGTAATTTTGTTGTTCTTCTACTTTCAATCGGGAATTCTGTGTGGTCGAAAGTTACAATTATGCAAATGAAATGGCAAAAGCGCACTCAGTACTTGATCTGTAGCGTCGCGTTTGCAAAACCTGGAGAGGAAAGACACTAACCGCTTTCTAGCAGTTTTTAGTCTTTTGTGTGATAATATTTTTTTGCAAACTGAGCGTATCGAAATGTTAAGTCCTCCGGGTTGTATAGCAATAACAAATGAGTATTTGTCCTCTTGTATCTAAGTCCCGGATGACAGAAACTCCCGCATCCAAGTACTGGGCCTAGTTACGTCCCAAGCTACATAAAATCATTTATTTTTGTAAAATAGATTTCCGTTATTGAATTCCATATTTAACAGGTTGAAGAACTTATCAGTATAGTTGTAACCTACAAGGGTAATCATTGCTTCAACCTTGCTCTTTAATATGTATAGCGAGGCTGATTCTAGATTGCCCTCAATTTCAGCAACCGACGTATAGGTTAGCGTTAATTAATTCGATTTTTTTATCAATGTATAGGATCAAAGAGTTCCTGAAAATGCCCAGAAACCAGCAAGGAAGAGAAAATCTCGAGGAAGGACGCGAGCGCATAGAAGACCTTAAAAAGAAAATAGAAGGAGAAATAAATGGCTTGCCAGAAAACGACCCGTCCAAGTGCGAGGGATTGATTCGAGAATTACACAGAAGGGTTGTGGCTGTTCCAAAGGCTGATGTTAAAGATGACCTTTTAACTAAGCTTAAAACTGTCTCCTCCCGTGGATTAAATAAGGACCTGAAGGACACGATGGAGAAGAATGGTTTAGGATTAGAAGGACTTGAACTTGTCCTGAAGTATCTGACAACCAAGAATGAACTTGCCCAGTATCTGTTCATGACCCCCGAAGAAGTTGTTGTGAAGGAGGGCCTGGCTGCTATTCGAAGAAGACTGGGACCAAAACTTGAAGTACTTGGTGGCCTGCACTCCAAAGGCATTGATGTGAAACAAGATTGGGTCAACAACCTGGTGACAAAGGCTCCATGCCTTTGGTCGCTAGGTCGTCTCCCCGTTGCTGAACTAGAAGACCTCTGCAAGAAAGCTAGTCATGGAGAAATGAAAGAGGTTCTTCGCCTGGCGAAAGTTGCCGAGGCGCGTAACAGAGAGATTTCTGATACTCCAAATACCTCAGAGAAGGCTGGTGCAAAAGACGGATGTGACAAAGCCATTGACGAAGAAAAGCTGGAGAAAGCTCGGGCTTTAATGAACGAAGCAAAGGAAACAGTAAAAGATGAGTCAGCAGCAGCAAAGAAGGTTGTTGAAGAAAAAATTGCCGAATTAACCAAAACGCTTGAGCTGCCACCTGATTGGAATAAACAAGCTGCTGGACAAGAACCTAAGCAATTGTTGGAACAGCTGGGTCAAATAATCAATGAGTTTGACAACGCAATTGAAGTGAGTGAGCGTTACAAAAGCGATGTTGAAGTGGTGGAAAAAGCTAGCGGAGGCCGTTCACTCTGTGGCATCTATTATTCTGAATATCTGCCGCCAAAAACATCTGAAAGACCTATTATCATGGTGCCAGCAAAAGTAACACTCGCTAGCCCAAACAATTCTCAGCAAATTAGGTATATAAAATTCTCTCAAAGTAGAGCGGCTTCAAACTATGTTCAGACAGTAAAATCTTCAAGTACTAGCGTTGGCTTTAGCGTGGGTGGGTTCGCTAGCCTTTTCGTTGGAGAGGCTAGTGGAAGCTACGGCTCTAGCCAAGAGGAGGATGAAGTCAAATCGACAAAAGAACAAACTAACAGTGTCTCTGTGTTACAATACATCTGGATTGCCACAAAGACATTCAAGATCGAGCAAGAGGAGATGAGGCTGTCCACGAGTGCAAAAAGAATGGCAAGGTCAATTTCCAGGCATAAAGAATCTACAGAACAAGAGGAAGCTGCTCGCCATTTCATGGAACGATACGGAAGTCACCTCCCGGCTGGGCTCCACACACTTGGTGGGGTGCTCTTTCGTATTGTTGATGCCGAAAGCAGTAGCTCACAGAAAACATCTACATTAACGGAGAAAGCAGCGCAGCATCTTCAAAGTCAAATTTCGGTTGGAGTCCTTGGAGGGGCATTTGGAATAGGAGCTAGCGTCAAAACCCAGCACACTGAGAGTGAAGGCAAACTTACTGGCACAGACGAAAAGGCTGAACATACTTCATATACCTTCTCCTTTCAAGTCATGGGTCCAGCGGCAACAAACCCTGCTACCTTCACCAAGCTGCTGGCTAATAACTCAACGTGGGCTTTAATTGATCGTGGGAGCAAGAATGCTTATATACCAGTTTGGGAACTGATGAGAGAACTTGGCAGCGATTTCGAAGGAGCAGCCCAAGTGCTGGAAAAAACTTGGTGTAAAGATGAAAAGGAGAATAAGCAAAAAAGCCTCAGAGTAGGATACAAAGTAACAGAGATCATCAAGAATGAGCTGGAAAGACTGGAGGAACAATGCGCAAAAGAGGTTTGATATATTTTTCCATTTCTTTTGGGTAGTTTATTTTGTTTGCTTAGTAATTTTTCGTAGTATTGATTAAGGTTTTCAGTACACCCCAAAATTGACCATTTGTCAAAAAAAGATTGTCTTTCGCTTTTTCCGAGATAGATCTTATTGCGATCATTCGAAAAATAGATACTTTGCTGGGGTTTGAGTGAAACGTCCGACCGTAAAGCGGCGCCAACATAGTCATTTGGGGTATACTGATACCTTAAATTCTTGCGTAAGCGTTGAAAGTAATATTTTGTGGCTGCCAAAATGGTCTCGTACTTCAAGACTTTTCAAGGTCTAGGATACTTTGGCAATTGAAGACTTTACCATGCAAGATAAGAATAAAAACAGGTGTGGTTTGAAACAAAATGATTTCCAGTCGTGTTAGGTGCCACTAAATATTTTGCCTCGTCAGGGCCGGACGCGGCGTCTTCGATTCAAAAGACAAAAAGTGTCATTTTTGGCGCTGTACAACATTTGATTCCTGACATCTAGTAATGAGTCCTGCATCAATTTTAGTAGAACAGATGTGAAAAATGGTGCAGTAATACTATAAATTTAACGTCTACTGAATTATAAATATAATACGGCACATAATGTGACAAAGAGTACTGATAGTAACTTCGCCTTGTTCCAGACGCCCAATAAGAATGGCTACGGGTATTGCCCGATAAACGCCATGCCACTGACATTCAAATTCAAGACAATCGACTTGGAACCTGAAGATGCGTACAGAAAAGCCAAAGAAATCATCATGGAGGATCCAAGGCACCGCATCTGCGACATAGCTTTGTGTGATGGGGACTGGTACTCATTGCAATGCTGGAAGGCCACAGAAAGACACCCAATGAAATTCGAAGCTGTCAGTGGTGGGCATGTTCTGTTCTACAGTGAAACACTGTTCAAGTGGAAGGGCCAAATTCCTGGCAAGGTGTAACTGATAATCTACAGTGAGTGGTAACCTTACCAATGAAAAAGCATAAAAACTTTTGTCGTGGTTAAATGTTAAAAGAAAATGAAAAGTTACAGAATCCCTTTTAATCGGTTTTAATTAAGCCAAAATAGTTGCATCATTAGCCCATTGTTAGCATAGAATAACTAGTAGAAACATTAGGTAATGCTAAAGTGAATAGCAGTGCATGGAGTGTTGGGTTAACGCAACAACTGTATACGTGCAAGACTATGCTTTCTTTTTATTTGTAGCCTATGAGGAAAAGCGGTGCCTTTTTTTCTGAATACAAAGAGGCGGACTACATAGCCTGAATGTCTCGTAAGAACAGCTAAATTGTACATCGCTTTTGAAATTTTACATGACTATTAACATAAGTGAAAAACTAGACAACTAGAATAGCTTAGAATAGGGAAACTGTAAACTTTCAATCGAGAGGCTACTGGCGGACGAGATATTTTTGACGATCTAAAATCCTCAGTCCTTTAGTCAAGAAGCCTTTTCTTTGACCCGCAAACCTTCTTGAGTAAAGCAACAGCACCACCTGCCATTGACTATACCTAAAGAGAAAAAAACGGATAGCCATTATGGTTAAACGAAAAGTGCAAAAGAATCTTTGAGCAGTGCAGTATCGAAGAATTCCATACTTAAACCATCTGAGAGCACTAATATCTTTGTAGATTTGGGCAGTTATTAGCTTGCGCACAAACCTCTACTGTTTCTGTTGTTTCACGAGGAATCTAGTGGGTAATTACGTCAAAAATGCTATTTACTTCTTTAGTGTTGTTTGTTTTTTGAACAAGCCTGGTCACATTATTAGACTGTTCCAGGCTTTTACTAAAACTGGACTCGAGGGTTGTCCAATACTAATGTCAAATAGAATCCATTGGAAGATGGGTCATAACGATTCGATCGATTTGTCAAATGGAGAATACTTATATTCGATTGGAAAAGTCCAGCTTACCATTCGACTGCTGCATGTCATTAGCTAGACTTGGAAAAATATCGCTGTTGTAGTAGGGCCCCATAAACTTTTGTCGATTCGATCGATTCGTTCGATTTGTCAAATGGCGAATACTTATATTCGATTGGAAAAGTCCAGCTTACCATTGGACTGCTGCATCTCATTAGCTAGACTTAAAAAAATATCGCTGTAATAGTAGGGCCTCATAAACTTTTGTCGATTAGATTGATTCGGTCGATTTGTCAATTGGAGACTATTTATATTCGATTGGAAAAGTGCCGCTTCTATTGGACTGCTGCGCCAGAGAAAAATATCGTCTTTTATGGCCCCATAAACTTTTGTCGATTTGATCGATTCGGTCGATTTGTAAACTAGTGATCACGTGGCGTAATTTCGGTTCGCTGATTGGGTGATACTTTTATCAAGATGGCCGCAACAGAGTGGAAATTTGTGGCGTGAAGTAATGGATAGTATAGCGTAAGTCAACCTCGTTCCCAGGGTCTACTCCGCTTTCAAGATGGCGGCTGGGGGCGGAGAAGACCCTGGCACACACCGTTAGACCCCCCGCGAAATACTCCATGAATCGTGGAGTATTTTGTCACGTAATACATAATAGAATCTGTTCTTCGCTACACTTGATCAGCGGTTCCAGGAATCAAAAATGGCTGAAGATGTCCGAAGATTTAGCTTCATTTTGCGTGTTTTAGCTGTAAAATAGGTTTTTTGTGGACTGTTTGAATTTCCAAATACATTTGTTGTGATTTCGGATCATGTGTACTTAAGGCATCTGTCGGCCGAGTGTCGGTCGATACTCTCGGCCGATATGGCGACCGACACTCGGCCGATATATCGACCGACACTCGGCCGATATGTCGGCCGAGTGTCGGTCGAGTGTCGGTGGACATGAACCGACAAGCATGTCGGCCGACACCCGGCCGATACTTAACCGCCACTCGGCCGCGACTCGGCCGCCACTCGGCCGATACTTTACCAACACTCGGCCAACACTAAGCTCACTTGGTCAGCTCTTGGTACCGAGATCTTCCCTGCTCTACTGAGAGAGGCTTTCAGTGGCCGTCGTCCTTTTTTGGCCTTTAACTCCGGCAATATTCATGTCTTTTTTTTCCAGCTATGTTTGTTCCCCGTCATCGCTTTTATATACGACCCTCGTTACTTTATGATGCAGCAGCATTTGGGGATTCTGGCTTTTGGAGGCTCGTTATTTTAGGGGAGCAAAAGATGATATAAAAAGTTGGTACGATTGCGCTCTCTTCCTGCCACATAGATTGATTTTTCAGTTCTAGACCCCGTGATATTTCACAACTCTTCGTGGCATAAGGAAGACCTTCCCTGTTGCAGAGTGCGTTTTATCAGAGTACAAAACACAGAAAAAGGGCTCGAGAAATGTAGTAAACACCCACCTGCGCGTTTTTTTTTTTACATTTCAGTTTCTCCGGTTCTCAAATACAAGTCGTGTTTTACCATACGTATTATCATACGTATTTGACCTGAATATTGATCATTGGGAAATAAATATGCTATAGAACCTGGGCCTCTCTTTTGATTGAGGTGTTTTTTTTTCATTTCATTTTTTTTTCCTTTGCGTTTTTTTTTTTACATTTCAGTTTCTCCGGTTCTCAAATACAAGTCGTGTTTTACCATACGTATTATCATACGTATTTGACCTGAATAATGATCATTGGGAAATAAATATGCTATAGAACCTGGGCCTCTGTCTTTGATTGAGGTGGGCTTGTTGAGGCTAGGCTACCTAATTTCGGAGGAGCTGTTATTTTTGGGGAGTCGCTACTTTTGGGATCTAACTGAGGGCACAATCTTTTGATGATACTTTCGGAGGGGGCGGGGGGGTTGTCTCGCAAGTTTACGTTAGGTGTTGTAACAGTCGCTGCTTCAGCTGTCAACTGCGATTGCTTTTTCAGGGTTGATCCATTTATATTTTTCCCCCGATCCATTTATTTGGTCGTTTTGAGAAAAAAAGGGTTTAAAGTATACTTCGGTCTCCAAGTGCCCAAATCAGTCCTGTGAACGGAGAGAGGGGTGAACAGCAAGGGGAGGAGGTATATCGAAAGGTTTCACATAAATGTTCCATTGAATACCAGAATAAACACCATTCATACAAATGTTAACCAAATATAAGGAACGTATTAGATGGTAAAGAACATCGTTTCAAAGTGCGATTTGTAAATGAACAGGAAAGATCCGGAAATATTTATATCTGAGAGTGAGAGAGTAGAAGCATCTATTAGAAGAGTAGAAGCATTTCTTTCCTTACCGGGCCCAGTATTACCACAAAGGAAAATCAACAAAGTGTACGTCCACCTCCACAATTTTGATTTGTTTGTCTGCCTTTTCATTCGATTCGCGAGTTAATCCACCTAAGTTCGTTAAGTTTAACCACGGACATTGTGCTTGGGCATGACACTCTACTCTCACCATGCCTCTCTCCATCCTTACACATGGGGTGGGCTCCTGATTAAAGGCTTTTCTGTGATTATCGATTGATCATCGATTGAACGATACCATCAGTATCGACTGATATCGATCTATCGATTGCTTTTTTCCATCGATTGGACACTCCGGGATATGTTCGTGTGAGTCCCTTCTTTTCCTACTCAGTGCTTGTCGAGAAGTTGCATTACATATGTATTCGAAATGGCGGCAGTCTGAGCTGCATCCTCGCTCCTCGATGGACTCTTCTTTCGCGTCACCTGTTGGTAAGGAGATTGCTGCTATTTCAGCAAAACAAAGGGTAACAGTCGAACGATACCTCACCGACAGTCGACCGATACACTAGCGACTGTCGATCGCAACATATCGGCCGAGGTGTCGGCCGAGTGTCGACCGACATTATCGACCGATGGTCTGTTAACTAAAACAACATGTCGACCGACACTCGACCGACACTCGGCCGACATATCGGCCGAGTGTCGGTCGATATATCGGCCGAGTGTCGGTCGCCATATCGGCCGATAGTATCGACCGACAGTCGGCCGACAGATGCCTTAAGTACACATGATCCGTGATTTCTACTACCTGGACGCGTGTGGTTTGAGTATTTCGTTATATGTAAGGTAACAGTCATTGCAAATTTTCTTAGATTTAGTATTTGCGTATGGCGTGCAAAGCTTTCACTGATAGTTTTGGGAAGATTTAATTTAATATTACTGTATACGTAATAATAATAATAATAATAATAATAATAATAATAATAATAATAATAATGTTTTATTCAGCTCACGTATCTAACTTTATTTCGTAAAATCAATTTTTACCTCGTGCAAATGAGTTGCCCTGTATTCTGCAATTTAGCTCAGTTTTAAATAACTTTTCAGGCTTTGTGCTTGCTAGAGGAGCTGTTTGCGTTTGGTTCTGAAAAGAACTGTTGGTGTTTGGTACTGAAAGGAAAAAGTGACTCGTTGACAAAAGCCCTTAATTTGGAAAAGCCATGCATCTTAAAGGCCGATCTGGACAGACATAAAGAGAAAAGGAAAGCTGCATCTTCAGGCGCCGGCAGCTATGATTCAATTTGATATCCTATTGCAAAAGATCTAAAGACAAAACTTGCTGACTATCCGCTTATTCTTATCTATCTACTCTTAAATTGGTGCGGATATGCTTTTAAATTGTTTCTAGATATACTAGGTGATGCAAGCTACTTTTCCGTAACTGCTGAGAAAATACCGGGAACTTGTCTGTAAATTTGGCCAGTTTCATGCCCCCAAAACTGAGCAAATGAAACAGCAGATGCTAAACTTTGGAGTTAACATGCCAATCTAGTAACAGTATGATTCGTATTGTTTTTGCCACGATTGCTATTGGCATTGGGGTAAATATCCCTAGCATTAGACAGGTTATTCACGTTGGTGCAGCAAGAACATTGGAATCACATTACCAAAAAATTGGCCAAGGAGGTAGAGATGAAAAATCAACCAAGGTTTCTTTTACCACAGGCAGCCCAAACTCTCTTTATGAACCACACAAGGTACACAATATGGCGTCGAATTATAGACCCTTTGCATAAATGGCGCCTAAATTTTAATAACAATACTTTATACATCCTTAGCCTCGTGCTCATGTTTTCAGACAAAGGATTTTTCACATGCATGTGAGGCTAAGGATGTATAAGTATTGTTATTCAAATTTAGGCGCCATTTATGCAAAGGGTCTATAAGGGTTTGTATGGGATTTTCTACCAGATATCCACGAAGGTAGTTAAAAGTGAAAATATTCAATAAAAATGGCTTACCTTCTTCCATGCATGTGTTGTTTGCTCCTGGTGTCGTTATTTTACCGATTTAACTTGATTTAAGCGATATTTCCTCTCAGGAAACCAGGATTCAAAAATATGGCTTAAATCAAGTTAAATCGGTAAAATAATGACACCAGGAACAAACAACACATGCATGGAAGAAGGTAAGCCATTTTTATTGAATATTTTCACTTTTAACTACCTTCGTGGATATCCTGTAGAAAATCCCATACAAACCCTTATAATTCGACGCCATATTGTGTACCTTGTGTGGTTCATGAAGAGAGCTTGGGCTGCCTGTGCTTATACTAGAGTGGCCAGGACATTGCTGCCAACAAGCTAGATATGACGGGTGAAATGAAGAATTTCTGTTTGGACAAAAGTGAATGTTTAAGGAAAAGGCTGATGACATAACTTGGATCATGTGAAACAAAAAGCAGAAATGATGCCCCTTCATGTTGCAGTAACTGCTTCAGAAAATGTCAATGTGCAACATGTTCTGAATCAACGAGTACAGCATCGACAGAATTAACTAAACAACACTTATCAGTAGAGCTTATTGCAACTCAACCTATTCGGACTGTTTCGGATGAACAATGCAGCAAGATTGCCAGCATACTGAAACAGTATTGGATTCA
Source organism: Micromussa lordhowensis (assembly GCA_964020085.1). Lineage (NCBI taxonomy): Eukaryota > Metazoa > Cnidaria > Anthozoa > Scleractinia > Lobophylliidae > Micromussa > Micromussa lordhowensis. The sequence continues at coordinate 43,819,963 of OZ026596.1, forward strand.
CCTGGGAACTTGTGACAGATCTGGTAGCATCGATTTAGCCAGTGGGTTCACCCACAGTCTCGTAAACTCTGTTGTTAAGAATTGTGAATATACCAATTCTGTGGATCACATGTTATTGGCCTTAAACATTTGGGACATTTCACATGCTCACACTATTGGTCAAGTAATTCATTATGTGTTTAGTCAATAATGAAGTTACTAGTATGCTCATTCTGGCTTTACCAGAACAACTAGCTAACCCCAGCCTTTCAGTTTAATATGAGATTCTCACAATTATTTGGAACCAATTTAATATGTAATGATGATATGAATTTTTAGGCCTACACGAGTCAAATACACATTTATAATTGGGATCCTGTTATTAATAAAAGTGAATAATATTCTTCTCCCACATCTTTATACTAAGGTGATAATGAAAGAAAACTGAGGTCTTTTAGAGTAACAAAAGGACAAAAGTGAAAGAAATTACCTGTTAGGAAAATCCCCCACAGTACACTAAAATAATCATAGTGCCACAAAATATGTACTTACACAGGCCTAAGAAATTAATAATATTGAATCCAAACATCAGACTAAAATATGTTGTAAACCAGTTCATTTAATACAGCTTCTCCACTTCTAATACATTTCGTCTCCACTTATCTATTTGGTAAATGAATTGTTCCTGTATTTGTACCTGATTTATTTTTGTAAGTTTAGAACTTAAGTACAGAAACGGTTAAGAAATATTTTAAACTTCAACATGTTTAGGCTTAAGTGGTGTGACTAGACTGGCCACAGGTGGCCCAAGCTCGATATATGAGTAGCTCTATGTGGACCTTTGCATTGTTACGTGACTCGAGCGATTTGCATATTTATAAAGATTTGTATGGGGAAAGAAGTAAACCCGAAAAAAAACGAAAAATTACCGTTGAATTACAATAAAAACCGCTTACCTGAATTCCAGCTCCGCTTTCTTTGTGTGCTGTGTGATTTTTTAACTGATTTAGAGCGGTTTAGCGTAGTTTAGGTTATAATTTTTACCACAATTGCTGCTAATCTCGCAATCTGATTGGCTAATTTGCCGTGGTCGATGAGAGTCCATACCACGCTGCTCGCGTCATTGTGTAACGCAATGCCTTTTTCAGCTCGCGCTCTAAAAAAAAACATTTTCTTTGACGCTGATATTGTGGTAAAAACAAATCGAAATTCGCTTAATCGTGCTCTAGACTCTTATCGTTAACGAGTACGCGCCATTACTCGTTTCCCAGATATTTTTTTCGTATTGTTTCTGTATGTTGAGCGAGTTTGCAGTCAGGAAAGTATGACGCGTACAAATAGCTCATTTGCATAATGCAGCGCGTGCACTTTCAAGTCCGTGTTTAGCAAAGATTTCCTTCGTTATCTTTGATATTGTGGTAAAAAACAAATCGAATGTGGTTTAGCGTGGTACGTACTCTTATCGACGACGATACGCGTCATCACAGTGGTCAAAATTTGTTGCGGACTCACTCGGCTGCGCCTCGTGAGTCCACAACATTTTGACCACTGTGATGACGCGTATCGTTGTCGATAAGAGTACATACCACGCTAAACCACATTCGATTTGTTAAATATACAAGGTAGGAGACTCGAGCTCGAACGGCGACCGGATCAACTGAAGGAGAACGGCCATAAATTCCTTCCAAAGGCTCCGATCGCCTCAAAACTCCACGTGGCCCTCGGGAGATAGTCGCCAAACACATCCGTGCCTATCCTTCGAGGACCGTCGGCACAGGAAGGAAATTATTTCTCCGCGATCTCCACAATCTTGTCCGTTGAGCTCCATCGAAAACGGCTTTATTCGGATGTCTCGTGCACGGCCGTTTGAAAAATGGCTTAGCGACCCGGCCTAAAGGTAAAATTTCTCACTCACACGGTGGACCAAGGTAAAATGCCCCAACTCGGGGTCATTTTACCTTGATTCCGTAACTATTTCGGGCTTTGGGTACTAGTTGCCAACGAGCCAGCCGAGCGAAGACGCTCGGCTGGCGAGGCGGCAGAGAATAGTGCCGCGCGAAGAATGGCGTATGCGAAAAAATTATCGATCGAGCTCTGAAATTGTAAGGTGTAAGATGTAACAATGGCTCAGTTTGAGCCAATTGCAAGGACGGAACTATTCGAGCTATTGTAGTTTTTAGCCAATCAGGAGGCGCGTTACATCTAGAATAGCAAACAATGATGCAAGTCTGATACTACGTAGAAAGCTTAACGGGGCAACGACATGATAGAGTCCAAACTGAAAGCCAAATTGCAACCGTGGACAGCTGTTTCGACCTTGTTGGGTCTTGTCAGCACGGTGTAGCAAGCTATGAAGTGATCAGCTGGTTGACTGACATCCATATACTTACTGAATGCAGATGGTGATGACCTCAGATGAAACTCAAATCCAAATCTTTGCAAATTGGCCAATGTCACATGCAAAACGCGTGACAAGGGACAATAGGAAAAATCCAGAATATCATGTCGTTGCCGCGATAAGGAAACTGCGGACAGACAAAAACTGTCCCGCAGGAAAATCATGGCCAAACCATGTTAAAAATGAGCAGCATATCGGATCTGAAAAGACCTACGGCCCCAAAGAAACTGGACAGTTTAACATAATGGGGCAAAGGACCGCAAACGAAAATGCTGCCTGTGTACGTAGGATCTGTGTAAACAGGCAGCATTTTCGTTCGCGGTCCTTTGCACCATTATGTTACATCTAGACTTGTCTCGTGGAATATCATTGTTTTCTTAGTCTGGGAGCAAATGTGGTCCCGTGTGAAGTCCGTGCTGAAAGCAAGCACCTAGTGTAAAAGTGTTCATTAGGTCCTACTAAACATGAAAAGTTTTGGTGCCAGCTTTGCCACTTGCTCAGACGGCTTTTAAGGGGGGGTTAAATTCTGACCCATGAAATCCAGCATGGAAACGAGGCTAAAACACATAAGTCCTCATAACTTTGTTAATAATCGACGAAAATACACCAAACTTGCTCACATGACTGGACATGATCCTTCCTGTTGATTTATGCTAATTTACATAGGTCACGTGACCTCACGCATGAAAGCGAGGCTGAAACACATAATTTTCCATAAATTTGTCCAAAAAATCCTTATCATGCCAAACTTGCTCACCTTAGTCAGTTAGACATCTTGCATCCATTGGTGCCACTTTATAGTGTCACGTGACCCCATACATGGAAACGAGACTGGATATATTTGATAGCAACGTGTAGGATTGCATTTGTCTTGCCAAATGTATTAACAACTACTAGGCAGATACATATCTGGTTATCCAAGTTCAGATATAAAAACTTCAACTAATCATTGTCCTATGGCCCATAGCACAGGGATGAGACGGATTAAGGTGGTTCGAAATAGTTTTCATTTTCCCGAGACAAGTTCACAAATTCTTTTCTAAATTATGTTTGGTTCATCGTATCACTATGAAATTTGGCACAGAAATAACAGAAACATCATAGATTCATTACATGACATTCATTTCAGAAAATCTGTTACCATAGCAACCATATGACGCATTCAGTTGAGCCTCTAAAATCGAAATCTATTGTCTTTTTTAAAAAATTGGTCGGTGAAATCTTCTCAAACTGCAATATTATATGTCACCAGAAATAACCTTCAAAATATTTCAGTTTAAAAAAAATCTGTAGGGTAGATTAAGAAAAAAATCCTCTTTTTGACTATTGTTCTCTTATTTTTTTTCCTGCCTACAGAATTTTTTAAAAATCGGACTATGTATGCAGCCAATTGATCCTGGTTATCACCGAAAAAATGAAAAAATCCACCGAGCGGAAGCGGAAATATGAGCGATTAAAGTTATAAAAACTCCAAAATTTCGACACGACAAGATCAGCATTTGCGCATGTGCGTCAACTGCACGCGCGAGATTAGGCTTGTTGATTTCATAGTTGGCAGTGTTTTGTACATGTGATGTTTTGTTCTACAAGATTCTAAAACAACTTACAATTGGGCGATTTTACCTCTCTCGGGGACCAATAATTATATGTGTTTAAAACATCAGTTTTTATCAAAGTACTGTATTAGTTTTGCCGAAGTAGCCGGATGTTTTGTTCCTCGTGGCGTGGATCGACTTGATGCCGAATTTGCGAGATTAGAACCCAGTTTGCGCGCGCCATAAAACTATTTCGAACACCTTAAGCAAATACTGTGGAGACTCCATTTGAGAATCTGTCTTGTGACCAGGAGCCCATTACCCGGGCTCCTGGTCTTGTACACATAATCAATAATTTTGCCAACTTATGATACTGGTTCCATGTATTCATTTTCGCATGTATATTGGAACAAGGGCAGAAAATGAAAATAGCGACTACTGCTATTTTACATATACAGTCATGAAAGTCTTACTGAATATCTATATACATTGTTCTGTTGTCCATTCCTATGGAATTTCCTGTTCGACTTCGTCTTCATCATACTCATCATCACTCTCATCATGCTCGTTCTGGCAATCTTCAGAGCACAGACAGAGATCAGTACAGACAAGTCCGGCTTTTTGACACTGACAACGGTTGTTAGAGCAACGGGACTTGGCGCACTTGCATCTGACAAGCTGTATAATTGCCTCTGGAGCTGGTGGAAGATTTGTCATGACTGGCACCCACTTTCCATCTTCATCTTGCCATTCATAGCCTTCTGGTGAGGGCAACACCGGGTTTGGTACATGATCGTTGTTCCAAACAAGAAGCTGGTAGTGCGCTCTCAGTATGGCTTGATGAAGAGCAGCTTGTGTGGGCGGCAACCTCTCAGACTCAGCTTGATTTTTCTTAAAGAGAGACCATCTGAGGGCTTTGACAGTTTTGATGTCTGTCTTTGGTTGGTACATCCGACAAACCAGCTGTTCCACTCCACTTCTTGTGCCGTCATCAGGCTGTTCCCCACAACCGAGGTTAGCAAGGGCTTGCAAGATAGGAGTGCTGGCATTATCAAACTCATGCCAACAAGTGGCTTTTCCCTTTCCAGAGAAACTCCCAGTAACATCTGCTCCAGTCAACACATGAAATGCTGGCAGCGCAGCCGTCTTAGTAGGTCCAAGGGCGTCTGCAATTGACTTCAAGTTGATAACTCTACGACTACTGCCGGTCCCAGTAACAAAGCAAGAGTTCGTGCACAAATCTGGATACCGTCGGAGAGCCAAAACAAGAACATCAGTGTCAGGAGAATATTAGAGAGTTGGGTAGCACCTTGAGCAGAGGCATCCAGAGCATGTAAAATAATCTTCGTGTCGGCTTCTTCTTGTGTGCTTCGTAAATGCCTGACGTCTCTGTGCGTTGCCTCACATTCTGGTCCACATGCCACAACGACTTGTCTGCCATTAGCATTATCCTTCACATTCTTTGCGAGAAACATAGTAAGTTCGCCCTTGGTCTTTGAATGAGCAAGAAGCTTCTTCATCGGCACCTTGGCGATGTGGGTAGAATCAGTGATGCGATAATAAATGGGAGCATGGCCACCTTGTCGTTTGACTCGTGTTGCTGATTTCAGTGAGGATGGTACATCATATCTGTCGAAGATTATGTGGAGCTCTTGGAAATCATTATACTTTACAAGCAAGCGATTTGTGAAATGTTCAGCCAAGTCTCTACAGTTCTTGATCCACTCTGGCTTGTCAAGTGATTGGACTTCGGCCATTCCATCAACAATCGCGACTTTGAATCCTGCAGTGATTTCTTGTGTATTAGTACTAGGGCCACCTGCCTTCTCTAGGATATGCATAAGGGCACTCTTGCAAGAACAATGCAACATGGAACCATCTCGTGCAGACAAAGATCTTGGGACAACAGCGAACTCATATAAGCCAACCGCCTCTTGGATGTCAATTTCTGGGCGGCTCTTGCACACCATCGCCAAACGAGCAAACAGATTTCTGTCTTCCTTTAACTCGATGATCGTGTCTTTAGCTTTGACTTTGACGACCTTAGCACTTGTTTTCCAGGTAAGAAGATTGCGCTTCTTTACAGGAGCCCAGAGGTTGATCTTTCCTGTCTTGATCCTATCTTGTACAAAAGCACTGAATAGCTTTCTCCCTTCTTCACTCTGATTAACAAGATCTTTCTTCGTTTTCTCATTCATCACAACTTTTGTGACCAAGTTGTACAGATCGGTGTTGGTGTTCTGGTCTGATGAAAAGGGATTGGTGAAGGTCTTGATTGTCTCGGTCAACTTATTTATGCTCTTATCTTCGTGTGTCAAAACAGCTGAGTTTAGTTCTTGATGGTGTGCACGTTCCGGAACGAGACCCGCCATTGGATTGGCTTATGCTGTGAGTCGGGCTAGTTCTGGGGCAATGAGGAAAAACTTGGCTCGTGCGCTCTCATTCAAAGTGATCCCTACAAGCCCGCCAGAAACTTTCATGGATCGATTGAGGTGTTCCAACGCAGTATCACCACCAACAGCACAGAAGGGAACCTCCTTGTTCTTGTTCACTACCCAGTTTCCTGTGATGAACTCTCCATAGATTTCGGGGTCTGATGATTCGAGGGATGCCATTTCAGCTAGGTACAGGGGGATCATCCTTAGATAACAGATCTTGTCGTGCACAAAGAAGTACTTTGTGAACAACTCCAGTGCAATTAGATGGAGCTTCCAATCACCACTGCGGACTGCCTGGATGAATGCGAACATCTCCATTACCATGCGCATGTATTGACGAAATACAGTAAAGAGAGGATTTGTGGCATTTGCAGCGTCAAAATCAGACATCTTCTTGACTCACAAGACTGGATCGCGTTGGTAGAGCTATGGTGCGCCGTCTGGATGATCTCCTTAGTGCCTTCCTTGCACGCATCTCCGACTTTCGTAGAGAGTTCCTCTAGGGTACGACGTACATCAGGAGAGCCTTCTAGAAATGCTTCCAGGTATAAGGAAAATAAAGCCTGTAAGGAGATCATGTGTGCTATTTTACCGCGCTTAACATGCTTGCCATCGATTATCTGTTTAACAGTGGAGGGGTCATAAAGTTCAGACTCGATCCAGCACATGTCTATCCCACTACTGTCAATATATGAACCAATGGTCATCAGCATAGCCATAACCACATGCAGCTCGCCTGGTCGAAGGAGACTGTTCTTGAGCTCGCATCGGGCCATCTGTAATCGTTTGGCGGGCAGATACAAACCAAGGTCTAGCGATATGACTGTTTTCCTCCCGGGACCGACTACTCTAACTGAGATATTTTGAGCACGCATCAGAACTGTGAGGAGCGTGCTCCATTCATGAGCAAGATGTGCCAACAATGGAGGAGCACCGACACGTGTGACATGTAGTGCTTTATTTACCAAAGAGTTGTACGGTGACCATACGGGTACAGGAGGATCATCATTATCATCATCACTTGGGGCATCATGGCCTGTGAGGGTAAGAGACACTATCCAGGTAGCATTTTCATCACGGATGTTTTGGGGCAACTCTTGTTCTGATGACAGCTGAAATGTAGGGTACGCAGGAGAAGGGGGCCTTGATGGCGGCTCCACGCATGGCATTAAACATGTCAGCGATTCGGGCAGTTCTGTTACAGAACGGCATGAATCATTTGGCTCCTCTAACCTATAAAAATGAAAAACAAAACGCAACAACAGCTACTTATGAAGCAAAATGCTGTTCAAGAAGGGGATCTTTTCTATCCTGCATCCTAGAAATGAGATTAGCTTTTAACTTACTAGCTAGTGTTATTGAAACAAAGAAAAACCTGAATCACACAGACCAGTCATGCCAAAGTAAAAGTAAAGTTAAACGTCTACTATCTAATTAATCCCTCTCCCATTGAGCACTTGGGATGAAATGAGTGCATCATGCTTCTTAGTAGAACAGTTATGGTACCTTAATACAGGTTCTTCATCTTGGGATTCCACTTTCTGATAAATAGCCATTGCTGTGCCATGTAGAGTACGCTTCCCGTCCGGCGTATCCTCTGAGAAATCGATATTATCAATAGCAAAATATACGTGCCGTCCTTTCACGATATCCGGAGGGAGAAACATGCCTCCTTCACTCTCTATGCGCTTCAGGACAGTTTTCTCAATTTGTGACTCCACCCTCAACAAGCGATTGTACTCCACAGCCATGCCAAATCCATGGAGGATATTAACCAGCTCTTTGCTTCGTACTGCTTGGTGTATTGCTAGGCTAACTGGGAGGTGTTGGGGCATTTCTCTAGTGCAGTAGACCGCTTTTGACCTCTTATTGTCAACCTGCCTGTCCGTTAGACACAAAGCTATTGTATTCTGCGCTAACTGCATTGCTCTTTTGTGTACCTCATTGCACTTTTTATCAGATAGTGTCTTATTGGGACCCTGGATTATCCACCTAAAGAAGCAGGTAAGCTCTTCGGGGCAGTGATCATGTGTCATTGTATCCAGAGAGCCAGAGAAGACCCATTTCTCGCTTCGGTTAATAGCCTTTCTCAATATTGAAGCGGCATCGAAGAGAGTTTTCATAGATTCATCACTGTCAGCTGTGGATTCTACGATATGGATAGCGGCATCTCTACACTGCTTTACGCTGACCCTCTCGGGCTCATTAGCTTTAGTGGGCTTATGGAACTCAACTCCCTTTATCTCTTTCTGGATAAGCTCTTTAACTGAACGTCGACTTAGAGTCTTTGGACTATTGTTCTCGTTTGAAATGGAATCAAAAGCCTGTTCCAACTGTGCCATGTTGAGTATTTCTCCGCTATCGAGGGCAGCTTGGGTAAGGTTCAAAAACTCCAGCTTAGCCGCTGTCTCACTTCTTGACTTTTCTTCGTCATCTTTGATAGTTTTACGCAGGACCCCAGTCACATGCTTCGCCCAGCAGCTTTTATGATATTTAATATCAATGGCATGTGCATCAGTGCTGTCTAGAGCCGTCGAGAGCTTTACGAGCAGTTTAGGATCCTTTGATTGCTCTACTGCATTATCAAGAGAGCTACCAGCAGATGATGTTGACACCAAATGCAGAGGGTTCTGGTACTTCGCTTTCTCTTCACAAAAGAAGCACAGATTGCTGTCATAAGGGACGGTTTTCGACCTTGTAAGAAGACCCTGTTTAGTGAAATGAAATGAAATTAAATGTTTTGAGATGTCAAGGATGTCATTACCTTTTCAGCGATTCCAAGATGAAAAACACAATAAAATAAAAAGTTAAAGTTATAAGCCATTACACGTAGCAATTACCTGAAGCGATTCACTTGTCTTTCTTCGAGCTTCATTTGGCCCTTTAACTTCTCTCTGAAACCTCTCTTTTACCCTCTTGATCTTTCCTGAGTGGGTGGTTTCTTGGTAGCATGACCTATGCCATGTTGCTTTTTCTTTAAGCTCTTCTAGTGGTAGATCTTTAAGCACAAGCCACAATGTTTTCGAGTTGATGTCCTCGTACTTTGAACGTTCTTCGATGGCTTCTAAAAGTTTTTGATGGGAAGTTGGATTTTCAACAAGATTGGCTGTACTTTTTTCTTGGCAGATTACACATAGCTTAAAATCTAAAGGGGCATTAGACCTGTCAAAATCCGCCATACTACAAGCACTGTGATGACTGTAAGTACAACATGGCGGACACTCAAATAATTACCGCTGACCAATAGTTCAGGCTCACAATCACCCAGGCCCCTTAGGTTAAGAATCCACAGGAATTTGTGCGAAATAGGATTGTAGAAATCGCTCGTAATAAAGTTACATAAGCCACACGAAGTACATTATCATTACACCTTCTTAGCTTTTAGTTTTTTCATTCAAATGCTATACATACTGCATTAATATGCATTACAATGAGTAAACGTTATTGTCCTGGATGATTTGTTCACCTTTGGCGTGTTTTGCAATCCAGCCTCGTTTCCATGAGTGAGGTCACGTGACACTACGGAGTGGCACCAATCGATGCAAGATGTCTAACTGACTAAGGCGAGCAAGTTTTGGCATGATAAGGATTTTTTTGACAAATTTATAGTAAATTATGTGTTTCAGCCTCGCTTTCATGCGTGAGGTCACGTGACCTATGTAAATTAGCATAAATCAACAGGAAGGATCATGCCGAATCATGTGAGCAAGTTTGGTGTATTTTCGTCTGTTATTAACAAAGTTATCAGGACTTATGTGTTTTAGCCTCGTTTTCATGCTGGATTTCATGGGTCAGAATTTAACCCCCCCTTAAAAGCCGTCTGAGCAAGTGGCAAAGCTGGCACCAAAACTTTTCATGTTTAGTAGGACCTAATGAACACTTTTACACTAGGAGCTTGCTATCAGCACGAACTTCACACGGGACCTTATTTTATGACATTTGCTCCCAGACTATCTTTGCTGTTGTGTTTATCCAACTGTGAACAATTTCATAGTCTCAGAACATATCGAACCAGTGTGTTTCCTCTCTCACTTTATCGAAATGAAAGTTCAATTGGGGAGCGTACCCTTTACAAAACTCTTCTTCTAATTCGAATATTCAGGAAAACTGTCAGACAAGAGCAAATCCAAGACACAAAATCGACACAAAAACGAACCAGCGTGTTTACCCATGGATAGTAAAGACTAGCTCGCGTCACCGGTTCTAACATGGTGGAAATTCGTGACGTCACGCATTTTTGGTTTTGCAGCAACCTTGTTTACAGTAAGTGACTATGGATATTGAAGATATTTTTGAGAAGTGGGATGAAGATGAAGATGATTTGGCAGTACTTTTAGAAGACAACGAAACGGCAGTGAACACGATTGAGGCTGAAGACAGTGAAGACGAAGATGAAACCGAGAGCGAAGATGATGGCAGTACGTTTAAATGCAGCAAGTGTATCCATGCTGAAACACTCACAAGTAATTCTTTCACAACTCGTACGGGTCATGGACTTGTATAAACATTCTACGTTTCTGTAATAATATCCATTTCACGAACTGTACGACTCGTAAACAATTTGTTTCACGACTCGTACGAGTTGTACGGGTCCTACGAGTCGTGGACTTGTATATACGCCCAAGTCCCTCTAATGATATGCAGTTCCCACAAACTGTACGACTTGTAAACCATTGTTTCACGACTAGTACGAGCTGTACGGGTCGGTACGAATCGTGGACTTGTATATACGCCTAAGTCCCTCTAATGATATGCAGTTCCCACAAACTGTACGACTCGTAAACTATTGTTTCGCGACTCGTACGAGTTGTACGGGTCGTACGAGTCGTGGACTTGTATATACGCCTTAAGTTAATATACACTCTAAGTCTCTCTAACGATATGCAATTTACAAACTGAACGACTCGTAAACCATTGTTTCACGACCCGTACGAATAGAACGGGTCGTGCAAAAAGGAAAATGCTATAACACGGCTCGTATCAGTTCGTGTATATTGGACAACCCTCTGAAAATTGGCCAGCTTATAGAACCAGAAACAAGTGTTGTCACGCTTCACGTAGAAGAATTTGCAGTCAATGAATTGAAGTGGTTAGACCCTTTTCCGCTCACACTTTCACTGCATCGTAAGTCGTTTTCAGAAGGTGCATTTAGAGAGGCATATATGGCCAAGGCCCTATCAGGCCTTCCTAAAGGAGATTATGTATTAAAGAAATACAAAGAAGGAGAGATACCTGGTATAGTTCAGCTGTTCGGTTCAAATGAAGCACACACCAGGAAATCTGTGCAATTGAATGCTCTGGCACGAAACTTTGCACAGTCAATGGATGCAGAAGCACCAGTACGTGGTAATGGGCAATGAGTTTGTAACAACAGAAACCTTCATTGATGGCCCCTTTGTGAAACTAATAAACAATGATGGCTTCATCTGTAGTGAAGAGGTATCGGAACTAAGCATGAAGACTTTCAGCCACTACACCTACAAGAAGTCAAACACCCAGTTAATGGTATTAGATATCCAAGGAGTAGGTTACACTTTGTGTGATCCTGAAATTGCATCAACAACACACACCGATGAAGCAAACAACTTTTATTTTTGCACTGGCAACTGGTCAACAAAAGCCATCAAAACCTTTTTTGCTCAACACAAATGCAATAAATACTGTAAACTGCTAAACTTGTAATACTTTATTCCCAACAAGTGCCATTGGACCTCATACCTGAGAAAGCTGTGGTGTGATTCAAAAGAGTATCCACATCCCCATCAAAAAATCATTCTGATACAGAAACTTGGGTTAAAAATTTGCCATTCCCCAGTCATCTGATTTTACAACTTTCCAGTGTTCAGTTTGTTCCAATGTTTTCCAGTTTGTTACCTATTATCATTGTCAGTTACGTTGCAATATATTTTTTGTTGGTCAAGGTGAATCATTAATACTGAACTCTATGGGTCAGTAAAGACGTTCACAGTTGTTGTTAGCATGTTGAGTTCATTTGCCTATCGGCTGACTTAAGTTTGAGGTTTTTTCTCTGTGATTTGCATGGCACATGTTTCAGTAAATAGTAATTAAAATTGACTTTTTATTCAACTATGTTCAGACTGGTTATCCATCCTATCACTGTCAGGCTGCAGTGCTCTGAAGCATTCCTTCCCTTGGGAATTGTAAACAGCATTTCATGTTACTCAAAAGTTTCATAGTTCTCAAAAATGGGTAAAAATTGATTTACTATGGTCAGCAGATTGGGTATCAGCATTTCTAAAGATTGGAGATTACTGCTCCTGGCCACAGAAAATGTAGCATGGTCAGGTCTCTCATTCCAGATGAATATATAAATACTAGTGAGCCCCCAGACAAACATACAACATTCTCAGAGTCATGCAGGATTTTTGTCATACCCTGCACTTAGTCTGTAGGTATATTTTCTCTGTTCACACCCTTGCTGGAACATGATTTGTACTTTGTAGATGAGGTATAAAATAAGTTCCTTTCACCCTGGTAAGTAGGTAGCTCAAACTTCCTAATGAAGTCTGTATAATCAGACAAAACTGGTCAGAGACAATAAACAGGGCTTGTATCCTTCTTCAGAAACAAATTTCCAGGACTCAGAATGACTTTTCGAAGACTCTAAAATCCCTATTAACCCTTTCAGTCCCAAGATCTCAATGTTAATTCTCCATTGTCTGCCCTACATTTCATATTTTTTACTTGAATTTAACAGATTTCCAGCTTTTTCCAAGACAAGTAGCCCTTATCCAGGACTTTTCAGTCACTGGAAAATGCCACAGTAAAATTCCAGGACTTTCCAGGTTTTCCAGGAACCATACAGCTTCTTTCGCATCTTCAATATCCACTTCATAATCCGTGAACTTTATGTCAAAGTACTGTAGCCTGCGTGGTAAAGTTCGTTCACTCCATGATGCATACATTGGTTATTTCGATTCTATGAATAATGGTAATTGAACTGAGTGGAGTGCGATTTGGTTTGAAATCATACGCGTGATTTCAAAATCGAACGAGCGCGCAGCGCGAGTTCGATTTGAAATCACAAGTATGATTTCAGACCAAAATTGCACTCCACTCAGTTCAATTACCACTTTATTAAATCCATTTTGAAATCGCCCAAATACAGGACTTGGCCAATTCAAATAATTTATTGATGCAGAACTGAGGCGGTTTTGAAATAAAAAGCGGAATCGGAAACGCTTTTACTTCAATACGCAATAGAGCAGCGCGCGACCTCTAATCAAGTTGCGCGCGCGCGCTATTTTTGGTTACTAGAAAGTTCTACTGTATCGCAAGCGCTCACGAGAGCGCCGCGACAGCCCGCAAGTGTTATTACATCCATTTTGAAGTCGCCCAAATACAGGACTTGGTCGATTCAAATATTTTATTGATGCAGTACTGAGCTGGTTTTTAAATAAAAAGCAGAACCGGAAACGCTTTTACATCAAAATACGTAATAGAGCAGCGCACGACCTTATTAAAATTGAGTTGTACGCGCGCGCTATTTTAGGTTACTGGAAAGTTCTACAGTGTAGCGCAAGCGCTCACGAAAGCGCCGCGACAGCCCGCAAGTTTGAAGTGTAACTTCCTCATTGGCTGGAAAAATGATGTGATTTAGAGCAAAAATGGTGCAATTCAAAATTGCGCCAATTTGAGCCAATCAGATTACAGGGACCACCAGTGATTTCAAAATGGATTTAATAAGGGAATAAATTGCACCAATTTGAGCCAATCAGATTACAGGGACCACCAGTGATTTCAAAATGGATTTAATAAAGTCTAAAATCTCACTTTCTTTCCAGTTTTGCCGGACGTACCTCGATAAATCATCTTTAAGCGTTTGATCTTGCATCCAGTCGCCATTCCTGATTTGATTTGCCGCCATCTTCCATCTTCCGAAGAAAACATCATGACCCAACTGCATTGTGGGCTATGGCATCCATAGGCCACGAGCGAATTTTTTTTTTGAAAAAAAAAAACCTCATGGCACTGCTAGGCCAAGGAAAGATTAATTTCGTTTCGTTTTACTTTTTCTTAAAAAGTATTTTATTTTACATGTTATATTTTTCGTGTAAATATTTTGATATTATTTTTTTGCGTTTAAAGTTTAAATTAACATCAGGATGATGGGCTCCTGTTAACATGAAATAACATAATAAATTACGGAAAACGCACAAAATACTACACAATTTCCTTATGGCATTCCTAGGCCACCATAGAGAACGAGGTATACATATTAGGCTTGTTCTTGTTTTGGCTTGTTCTTGTTGTTGTCGCCCACGCTTTTGCGGTACATTTGTTTATATTCGTCATTCAAGTGTATGCGCCGGTTCGACAAATTTTCAATGTGAAATCGAGAATGAAATAATCATTCCCACCAATCGAACGAATCGATCGATTCGACAATCATGCACCGGGTCGCCGTTGTCACTAATGAGATGCAATTGTCCGATCGACGACCGCACTTGTCGAATACCCACGGGTATTTTGTACTGTCCCCAGTTTCACTCGCATCAAGAGACCAAAATGGCGGCCCGTCGAACTCAACGATCGACACACCGACATCTATGATTTCATGGAACAATAGGGGACTGTGAACTGCAGGAGCCCTGCAACAGTCTAAATTTTCTCCCCTCGACAAAATTTTTTCTCAAAAACGGGCAGCAAGGGTGTGCCAACCTTTACATATCAAGAGAAATTACACATGAAGAGGTCACAATATTCAAGTAGTGCTTTGTCTTGTATCATTTGAATTTCAAAAATGAAGAAGCATATATTTTAATTAGTTTTTGTAAACAGAGTGAGAGCCCTCCTTACGGACATCCACTTAAATATATTGCGCACAGTTTTGTTTGTCCTGATGAAAATCTCATGTATTCCTCTCAACCGTGATTAGCCCGCTCGGGAGCCCGCTCGGGAGCCCGCGCTCGGGAGCCCGCTCGGGAGCCCGCTTCTCCGGGCATTGGTTAACACGGACAACGGACACTTTTCTATGACCACAGGCGGCCCAGACGTGGAATATGATTAATATGTGACATAATGCTGTTTGCGATTACGTTACAATTTTAGCCGTTTATAAGACAATGTATGAGAATGCTTCGAAAACTGCTCTAAGTGCTACGAATAGAAAATAGTTAATAAAAATGGCCTACCTTATGTTTGCATTGCGTTTTTTTGTTTCTGAGTTCCTGGAGGCTGTTTAGAGCCATTTCGGCGAGGTTTACTTTCTGGCGATTTGCTTCCCTTAAAGAAAAACCAAAGTTTGGTTTTCCTTCAACATTATTTGCGTCGATAACTTTGGTTCCAATTCTGAGGAATATGGCTTAACCCATAATAAAATTTTGCCCGGACCTGTAACAGAATGAGGCAGCCAGTGACCGCTATCGATGGCCATCAATATAACTACGACTCCTTGACTAAAGTTTGCAGGCGAAAAAGTATCCGGTTTCGAGAGAAAATCGTTAACACGACACAACTCTCTCTCTGGATTCAGAAGTTTTCGGTTAAACGTTCCTACTTTAAAGTGCCTATGAAGTAAAAAATTATTGTTGCTTATTTGAAAGGCTTTTCAAAGTAAAGAAGAATGGCGTTTTCCTTTTTGAAATATCTTTTTTCGTTCTAGAGATATTTACGTCTTTGTATTATGCAAATGAGGGAAGTGATGACGTCATAAATCGTTTCACTTGAAAAGTTAAACCCTGAATCATTAATATCTCCAGAAATATTGGAGCAGTGTTCTTCAAACTTGGCACCAGAAATATACATCACAAAAGGAACAGAATGACACCTACCATTTTGTTACCATGGCAACACTCTTGGCTCCAGTCTCTCTCTGTGAAAAACCAAATATGCCCATTTGCAACCCTTTGAAAAGGGACAGAGGGTCTTGCTCGGAACACACATGGTTCCCATATTGTCTTAACTCTCCCCATTAGATTGTTGAGAGTGGATGATCGTTGTTTAAGATAAAATCTGAGAATTTTAGTTTCAATTAAAACACGACCAGCGGCATGACCGTTGTCATAGCAACGGCACAACGGGTCTCGTTTTGTTTCTTTTACGATGTACATTTCTGGTGCCAAGTTTGAAGGCCACCGCTTGAATATTTCTAGAGGTATGCTTGATTGAGTGTTGGACTGTTTTAGTGGAACCACCTATGACGTCATCACTCGTAATACAAAAACGTGAATATCTCTAAAATGAAAAAAGGTATTCCAAAAAGGAAAACGCCATTCTACTTTACGCTGAAAATTCTTTCAAATCAGCAGCAATTATTTTTTAATTCATAGGCACTTTAAATTCCGGATTCAAAATCTCCGGAGACATTACCAAACCGGATAGTTTTATTTCGGATTCGTCTTCTTGTGTGTAAAACCAATCCGGTACTGCTGAAACATTCCGGATTTGTACGAATCCGGAACAATTTCCTCTAGTATAAACCTAGTCTCAAATTATAAACTTTTGATTTCGCTAATCTCGTTGAAAGTTGCATATTGTAAACAAATAGTTATCTGTCGTTTTCGCTGTTACGGTTGGAAACCAAGAAAGGCAAGGTCAAGAAACCATTTTGTGTTTACAAAGTATGGAAATTTCCTCGTTTTGTTTGTTCAATTTATTCGGTTTGGTGAAATACTTGGGTGAATTTCCTTAAAGGTTATTGGTAAAAGGCGGGTAAAACTACGGCCGATGATCCCGCGACGCATCCTTCGTTGACTGAGACGGGATTTGCTATTTGAAATAGCCCATTTCGCAGATACGGCGGCCATTTTTGAATTTATTGTTTCAAATATCTATTATAGGATGCTCTGGGGGCAAATACATATTTATTTGCCCCCTGAGCATCCCATAATGGACATTTAAACATCGACAAAAACTTGCAACGAAACAATGTTGCGCGACAAGTTGAAGGTTTTTGTATCTCGTATGCCTTGTAGCCTGGGAAAATCCCGTTTGTACTGAAGTGGGGTCCAGGGTCGTGACCGCAAGGAGACTGGAACCTCCGTGCGCACGTACAGTCGTTTTACAAAACAAAGACAGAACAGCCTTGAAGGAAAGTGGGAAACGAAAATTCACCTGCGGAGAATTTACCAATTATTTATCTGCAATTTGAGCAATATTTGAAATGGAAGACAGATGACAACTACAATTTCTGAATATCTCAGGTTCTCGAAGAACGTAATTCGCGTAAGAAGCTCATGTTTCACCGTTCGTTACTGCTTAACTTAACATTTCCTGTTTGGACCTATAAAGTCGAAGTTCGTACCTAAGCTTAGTTAGAAGAGCCTTTCTACTTTTTTAGGCAGCATGTAGAACGCGGAGCGCCACTTGTGGTTAACGAAGGCATGGAACCCGCAGAAGTTTACTATCGTTGTCAGGTAAGTGTTGTGTGTCTTGCATAGGATCGCTTCACTGGAACTGTTTCTCAACACGGTATACATACAGGTCATTTGTCCGGTGGCAGCAATTTGTATCAGGCACTTTGGACAAGTAGAGGTTGCAAAGTAGAGTTAAAACTTCAATGAGTTTAAAACATGCAAGCAAAAATTGTAAACAATTACTGGATGAGGTTTTTGTCATATCCCGGCATAATCAAGGTCGAGATAAGTGTTATCAGATTATTTGGTTTTATTAACTGAGTTGATAATGGGAAGAGATTCGAAAGCTGACGTTTCGAGCGTTAGCCTTTCGAAGGGCTAACGCTAGAAACCTCAGCTTTCGAATCTCTATACGGTAGCCAATTCACATTATCAACCCAGTTGATAAAATCAAATTATCTTTACTCCCCACCGACGCAGCACCACAGTTTCTTTAGAAACTTACCCCCTTTATACTTAAGTGTTATTCTGGATATCACAAAAACCAAGTCTAATAATTGTTTTATTATACATTGCTTTAAAAACAAATTAACTTCCATGTTTTTAGGCTTCCCATCCATTTTTCGCGCTTCCGCATGGAAAGATTTCAACATTTACGCTAATTCTTTTTTGTCGTGTGGCTTCTGGATGTTTTCTGTTTAACAGTTCCTTTGCCACTTTTGGTGATCTTTTAGTATTTTCCGAATCTTTATCTTCAAGCAATTTCTCAATTTCTTGCTGGGTCGATGAAGCAAATCAACAAGCCAGAGCTTGACATTGCTCTTGGAAATCATGCATTATGCATCATGCAATATGCACTAATCTGCTAGGAGATTAGTGAATAATCTGTAGGTTGCGCTGTTTCCCAGAATTAACTGTAGGCTTTTAGCCAATGAGAAGTCAGACGATGACTACAATGTATAATAATTAGAGATAGCTGAAATCCAGCATATTGCTAGCTTTATACACTTATCAATGTTCAGCCTGAGGGATAGGGAGGGTGGACCCTGAGCATATGTGGGGCATTTGATTTTTCAGAAGAATTTTTGG
Source organism: Micromussa lordhowensis (assembly GCA_964020085.1). Lineage (NCBI taxonomy): Eukaryota > Metazoa > Cnidaria > Anthozoa > Scleractinia > Lobophylliidae > Micromussa > Micromussa lordhowensis. Next base: position 43,838,720 of record OZ026596.1, read on the forward strand.
TCAAAATCCCCACTGTGGGGTCCCAAAATTGGGTCAAATCAGATCAAATATTCCCACCTTGGGGAAGAAATATCCCTAAAGTTCATAGTAGTTGTTTGTTCTACAGGCGCTTGTGATCTTTAAGAGAGGCCTTCTCCTAGTCAATGCGTGGAAAATATAATTCTAACGTTTGATTCTTTGATGAAAAGAGTGACTTTATGATCAAAAATCCAGACAATCCCCACAAAACAAGGTGTTTCATCAATTTATATTGAAAGTGAGTGGCGAGAAGAAGTGTTTTTGTTTAAGAACAAGTGCTTATCTCTAAAACAGCCATGCTTTGGCTGTGCTACTTCAAAATTCCAAGATGGCTGGCGGACAGACGAGCACAAGTGATGATGTGACTAGGCCCCATTCCTTTGTGCAAAAAAAGCAAATATCCCCATCCTGGGGCCCAGATTCTTAGTGAAATTCCCAAGGGTGGGGAAGGCAATAGAGGTCAAATGCTCCACATATGCCCGGGTTTTCCCCTCCCCTCTGACTTAACATTGTTTGTTGCATTAGAGTAGAGCTCTGTTGATTCAACATTCAGATATCACAATTTCCCCAAAGCACCAAAATCAACCAAAGCATGTGTGGAAAAAATGTAGAGATTCATTCTCTACCTGGGAGATGATGTATAATGTTTTCTTGCACTTGACGTCAATCGTTCCACATTCAATCTACTCTTAGGACGCAGCCATATTTCTCCAGGAGGGCAAGAACAATGACCGGTTTGGTACCCACCCAACCCCTCAAACAGTACGATGGTATCTTATTGCCCACTCGACATTCTTCTATATTTTGGACATGATGGCGGCACTCTTTCTTCTTTCCTTGGGACTGACTGAAAAGCCTGCATCAGGGGAAGTACCTGGAGATGATACACTATATCTCCCAGTGATTGTAAGTACTAAGTGATATAGCTCATCACGGCAACATTTTAACGGACTTTTGGCTGAAAATCAGTTTAGTTCCAGATCATAAGTTGGTGTTTTTGTGAAATTGTTGTTAGTAGCGATTTTAAATTTGAGTGTTGTCCTAAAAGCTGGAATGCCAAAAACCTGGAAATTGCCAGAAACCAAGGCCTGGAATCCTATGAAACCGAATGACTACATTTGTTTAGGCCTGTCGTTTTTAATAATCAGAAGACATGTTAGGGTTAGGGTTAGGGTTTGATTTTTTTTTTGGTTTAATTTTTTTAAACCAGTTTTAAATTTTTCGAACTGGTTCATATTTTTTAAACTTAGGGTTGAATTTTCCAAACCAGTTTATTTTTTTTTTGTCAACTACACTGTATCTAAAAAAATGAGAAAATATCTCTTTACATTCCTCTAACCTATTCTCTCCTTTTCTATCTCCCACCTACTCTACCCCTTCCCCCATTAAGCGTGAATACTAATTAACAGCAGGTTTCACTTTTTTTTTCTTTTTGTCTCGTACTCACCGGGATTTGAACCGCCAACCTCTGGATCTGCTTTCCACTGTCATTACCACTTGTCCATGAAAGCAATGGATGCAAGAGCTCTCATATGTGTTTAATTATCAGTTCATCACCCCAAGCCCCTCTCATATAAATATTAATTTATTCATACATGAACTTTGTCTTAATTACTAAGAAGCTAATCAATTCCAAATAAGAGCATAGGCCTAATCACTAACCTGAGAGCTCAACCCAAACCACTAACTCATATGCAAAATTCCCAGCCTAACATCAAAGCTAATTATAATTACCATTCTAAATACGTGCTTAGGCCTAATCACTAACTTGAGTGCTTAACCCAAATTGCTAAGACACATGCTCACATTGTGCACAAAATTGAAAATTTCAACCCAGATTGAAAAAAATTAAACCAAAAATAAAATTGAACCACAACATATATATTTTTCAAAGAAATAAATATATAAACTGTAAAAAGAGGAGATGCTAGTTTCAAGGTGTTTGATGTGGGTCCTCCCAAAAGGAGTTCTGTGTCTCTATTTGGTTTCTGTTGCATCAAATTGTTTTGATTGTGTTATGTATTACAATAAGCATTTTTTTAAAGATAAATAATGTTGTATGGTTCACGAAAAAGTACAGGTGTCGTATTACACCCTTTAGCAACCTTCTCATAACTGTCACCTCCCTTAACAAAGGCTACCTCTCGACAACGACCACTTTCCTATGTCCCCAGGTGGCACTTGTTGAGATCGGGGTTATATAACATTCTGTACAGCTCCAACACGAAATCTCCTTCTGCAGACTTCACAATGAATTTCATCAATTACCATAAAGTGAAAGCCCCAAAACATTATGCATGGGCATACCTTACATGTCTTTGTATGTAGCATGATATAATGGCTTGTATTCCATGATGGCTAAGCCAATGAAGACTCTTGAACTGCATTATCCAATTATCCAGTTTTTAATACTGAATGACAATTGCCACTAAGCTACAGATGGGCTCTCTCATTATATGCCAATAACCTGTGGACATTTAAATGAATAAATCATTTTAGGTCCATGGAACTTTGGAAATTTTGTCTCTGTTTGTCATTGCTACTGGAATGGCTATCAGACTGAAGTGGCAAGGACCAAAGTTTTTCTTCTCTCACAAAAGGACACTTTTGAAGGTACTTGTCAAGGAATATGAATTGTTAGTATTGTATACACACTTTGTGATCTTGGCATTTCAAGCAATGTGTTTGGTTTGAAAATCTCTGACTAATTAAGCATTATTCACTCTCTACTAAGTACAGTAAATAATGTGTGATTCAAACAAAAACAAAATGGCCAGCATAAAATTGTGTTTCGCCAATATTTCTGAATCAGAAATCCTGAGCAGTTTCAGGACATGTCGCTTGGCAATCAGAGATTTCATCAAACGAATAGTTGGGGGCAAGTTTCTAAAGAAACTCTAAAGAAACTGTGGTGCTGCGTTGGTGGGAGTATTACAAGATAATTTGGTTTTATCAACTGGGTTGATAATGTGAATTGTCCACCGTAAAGAGATTTGGAAGCTGACGTTTTGAGCATTAGCCCTTCGTCTAAGCGAATCCATTGATAGAGATCCATTGATCCATTGAGCGAATCCATTGATAGAGATATCATCAATCTGTTAGGGGATGTAACTAACAATATTGGTATCACATAAATGCCCAATCATTGTTAAACAAGTTGCGATAACCTTCAT
>OZ026596.1:43846910-43861910 GCA_964020085.1 Micromussa lordhowensis
CCTAATAAAAAACTAATAAGTAAAAGCGTTCCTAAATAACTCACAGGAAGCTGAAAAAGAAAATGAAATAATTGTTGGGTCCAGACATCTTTATGAAAGAAATGAACAAGTGCAAATCTTTCCATGAAGGTAAACATATTCACAAGTAAACAAAAGTTTGTATAAATGAAGACTTTATTTTAAGTACAAAATACTTACAGTGATCAGAGATAGTATCATAATTGCTGAAGCAATAAAAAACTTACTTCCGTGCCTCTCACATACTAACAATCAGCCAAACAGCTGATAGTCTGCAACCTGCAACCAATAAGTTGAGCGATATGTACAAAAACCCTGTTTTCTGCCAAGTTTGACGCTCATGACGCTTTGGAAGACGTCAAAGCCCGAAGAAAAATCCTCTTCACCGCTCCACTGCAAGTTCCAAGCGAAACACTGGTCAATCACATCAAATCTACGTCGCTGAATCACGCCTTCGAACAAGCTACCTTAGAACGAAAGCAAGATACCATCCAGCTGGTCCAGTCGACTGACCGATGGAGCCGCTTTCTATAATCATGATCTAGAAGATGCCAGATGCTAGTCTTTCCTACATTACACTTCAAGCCCTTTACGAGAAATATGGCCTGAGTGGATTGCATTGGCGCCAACACTAAATCAACATGTCTCAATGAATCGACTTTAAAAGTGACATCCAACAAGAGAATTCTCTCCGTAATACTTTTGACATTTCCAACAGTTGGAACGATGAGCAGTCTGAATCTTAAGCATTGATTGCCGGTCTTATGGAATGTTTACCTTCACGGAACGATGCGAAATCCAATTTTCAGCCGAATGAATGAAACTTGCAAAACTTTTTCTCCTCGCGAGGATGAGCCCTCAAGCCAGCGGCATTGTTCAAAACATGTGACCGGAAATAGAAATGTTCACAAAAATCACGGAAACCGGAAATAAAGCTTGTCCAATTTGGTGATCAGATATTTCGAAAGTTAACTTGGTGACCTACCCTGAATTTTTGTATACAAAAAAAAAAATTGTTATTTCGCATTCGCAAAGAAAATTTAAAAAAAAAATTGTCTAGTGGAATTTTTTTTTCGACTTTCTAGAGCTCTTTTATAAATAACTCAAGTTCTACTAGATAGATTTTTTTATATCATGTATGGGACTAGAGAAGTTGATGAGGTTTTCGAAAACTGAAAAAAAGTTATAGGTCACCGTATTGGTTTTGAAGTTACTTTTGAAAAACTAAGTTTGAAAAGGGTCTTTTAGAAGCACTGTATCATTGCCATAGCAACCATTGAGACATTGCAAACACCCTTTAAAAATTGTATGATTATAATAGTATTCATATGACATAACACTGCTCTTCTGATAGGGACAGCAGTGTTGTAATCTTTCTTCATTGGACATGCATTGTTAATGGCAGAAAACTCTTTCGAGCCTCCTTAAATGCTTTGTTATATATTTAGACTTTCCCTTAAATGATCATAACAACATGCTGTTGTATTCGGCGCGCAGGCAACAACTGCGTAATGGTATCCCAGTCGGGATATATTTGAATTTGATCAGGGACATGTGACCAAGAATCAACCAATCCCAGTGCTTGTTTTGTTGAGTGAAAGTCTAGGTGTATAACAAAAACATCTACTTTAGGTGAAAAATTAACAACTGTGTAGTATTATTAAACACACACTTATTATTTTATTACAATTGGGCACAGGTCTTGCCCTCCCTCCTAAACTTGCACGAAACTGTATAGCCTGATGTGTACAGTAGGTTTTGTATTACAGTAAAGTTACATGCTGCTGGTGGTTGACTTTGTATTGATCAACATGGTAACAATGGGTTGCCATATTTTCTTGATTAAACACCAGATCCTGAATAAATGCCAGGTCTTTCTGGCAGATTCGTAAATACCCTTGATGAGGTAAAATTATAAGATATTTATCTCTAAAAATAATTTTTAAAAAACTCTAACAAAGTCCAGTCTTGAATAAACTGCAGAAATCAAATAAATACCTGATCCATGTAGCCAAGTTTTAAATAAACGATAGGCCATGAGCATTTAATCAAGAAAATATGATAAGTGGCTTCAACTAAATCTTGGCAAGATGTGGATTTTAGAAACAACAGAAGCTGAAGATGCATAATATTAACAAAATTCATTTTTAATTGGAATCATTTCATTATGAAATTTGATCTGCCAAATTTTAAAACAGTGTTATCAACAACTCATTTAAAATTGTTGTCCTTTCTTAGTTTTTCAACAGTTTTTGGAGGAGTTTCATCAGCTTGTTTGTCCTACTCACCACAGCAAAGTAGGTGACTAGTTAATGCTTAACATTATGCCAATGCTGTTGTGCTTTAATAAAAGTCCAGTTGTACAACTAAGGCAAGCTAGAGAATTAAAAAAAGTGATGGCTGATATATTTGAAAACTGCCCCTTGGAGAGGGCAGATATATGAAAGAGTTGGATATGGCTTAAAGATCATTTTTCCGATTGCTATTAATTTCTTTCTCTGCAGTTTTCCTGATGTGATGATGCCATCCTATCAGCAGTCACGATGGGCTATCATATTTTTTGGTGCTTACATCTCAGTTGTCCTTTACTTTCTTATGAATTTGGTAAGGTTGTATGTTTTTCACAGTATGGTAATTAAAAATTTATATTTTTAGTAATTCTTTTGGCTTGGAAATTTGGTACTCATTATGTATCAGTAAAGTCCACTATCAGCCCATAGTGCCTTTCTGAGGAAAATACCAGGATGGATAGTACTTGCCTGTGAAATGTTTTCTGTAAACAAGTGAGCTTATAGAAAAGAAATGATTGAAATTGTTTTAAGTGGTTTTTGTCTGTTTCCTTTTTAATTTCAGATTTTACATTTGGCTTTCACAGGTTTCATCGAAAAAAAAGTTGACAATAATTTAATATGATATTTTAACTGGCATGTAGAAGAATATTTAGTGGTGAAAAATAAAGACAACAGAGTGTTTTATGTCTCAGAACTGTCAGCCTGATAGTTCCCCCTTGGAAATGTGATGTTCTTGAAACACTCAACTTACAGAACTATTGTTTACATGTGTATATGGTTAAACTTGTTATACTGTTCTACCCTTGTTGCAGCTTTTGGCTGTGGTGTATGACACATTTACCAACATTGAAAAGGATAAGTTTAGGAAGCTGTTCCTTCACAAAAGGTAAAAGAAATTCTTGTATACTTGAAGCAATATGAAAACTGTCTGCAAACATTCAACTACACAGCAACACAAGAACATATTAAACATCTTGACCTCAGCTGAGTCCTACCCTAACCCTAGTGGATTCACCTTGCGTATCGTCAGATAACGAGTCCAAACAAAGTCTAAATTTAGATCTCACTTGCTGCATACTAAAGTAGCCATGTTTTTTATTTTTCTTTAGTTTTGAAGTGTTTTTAATGAAACAATAATTATTATTCCACTTGTACTTGTTGGATATGAGATGAATATATCCAACTTGGCGCTATGCCTTGTTGACTGTCGAAACTGACTTTTCACATGAATGAAAGGTGTAACGCACATGGTAGCTCTCTGAAGTTACCATATGCTAATGAGGCCAAAATTTTGACCCAATATGGTCTAAGCTCTCATAAGCGACCTCCTCCCCTTAAGCAACCAGCTATCTTGACATTTTGGGTGGTCGCTAATAATAATGTGTATAATAATCTACTATGAATATTACATACATTTGACATAGTTGCATGGTGTGACATTATCTCATTCATTGTTTCTTATTTTGACTCCAAGGCAAGCTGTTAGGCAGGCTTACAAGCTACTTTGCTCTGAAAATGTAAGTCAGAATTAAAGTTAGGTATGTAAATTGCTTTCCATCCCTTTTTCTTCTCAACAGTATTTATTGATTTACCAAGCATTCTAAATCCGATTATATCTGTCAGTTGAATGGTTGATCAGTTGATTTGTAAGCTGATTGGTCAAATTTTATTCATCTGGGGATGTGAGCAAGTCAATGAAAGATCTCTTAATTGTTAAATCATTATGAGTTAACTGATCAATTCAGAAACCCATGTTCAGTTTAAAAATTAAAATTATTTTAGGAATTCAGAATTCATCTATGGGCAGCCAGAATGTTAGTCAACTATTTGCAGTAATGCCTTCTTACCGAACTAGAAAAAAAGACTATTTAATGATTAAAATTAAATCAATTTTTATTATATAATAATTTTATTATAATATGACTGTAATATTATTTTATTATTAATATTATTGTTTTACAGCCTCCACACTGGATCTCACTAAGTAATTTTATTGGATTGATGTCGTTTTACAAACCCAAAAGTAGTAAGTATAATAATTGTCAACATGTTTGTGTGTCCAATATAGTATGATCATAAATACATGTCTACTTGCTCTGTTCCATTTCTTTATATAGTCACAGTGACGAGGCATGATTTTTGTGGAGTTATCAGTGCAAGGATTGAGATCTAAAACATGAACACGACTCACAAGATTTAACTCCACTGTTGCTTTGATAGTAAAATTTAATGTTGTAAATATGTACGTTGAAGGGGTGAAAGTCTGTTAATGATACTTTTCTAAATTTTAAGACTTAGGGTACAGGGACTAAGATAGCCTTGGGTTTACTAATTTGTAATCTTTATATGTATGTTGTTAATAATTGTTAAATTTCTTCACGAGCAAGGTCACATTGTGAGCTAGAGCTCAACAGGAGCATTTGTAAATTTTGGCAGCCTAGCCACCTTTCCCTCCAAAGCATATAAATTTATATGCAATATTTTTCTTGTTACTTTCTAATTTTTTTATTGACATACATGTGGGTCTATCTGTTGCGTTCTTCAAATGCAAAATGACACCACTTTAAAGTAGCCAACTTTAATACACACAACAACTAAACTGTAACTGACAAGAAAATCACAACACGCGGTCTAGAGCGAAAACCAATATTAATAAGTTCCACTACAGTTCTCGCTGGGTTACGGAACTCCCGTGAGGTTATAGGTTAATTATCACAAAACTATCTGGCAATTCCTTGTTGTTTCCGAGAGACTGACTTAACACCAGCCTAGCCTGGAGCTATTGCTCTGTGAATTAGCATTGTTTGCTCATCAAAAATATATTGTCTTGAGAGAGACACTTGATGTTAAAGAGCTTTCTCATTTCTGTTAGCTCTTGTGGAGAAATATCTTATTTTCAAGTCATTGGATTCAAGTCGAAGAAGAAAACTGAGGTAATTTATAATGAGGTTAAATATACTTATTTAACTTAGTTAACGACTAGGAGCTTTGCTCTGTAGTTGGCGTGGTGTTTAGCGTGGCGTTGGCGTTTAGTAGCGTTATTTGGTGGCGTGTTGTGGCGTTAGTTTTTTGCTAGGGTTTGCATTACCATACAGGCCTGGGGCGAGCAGTTTTTCGTGCCCGTCGGGCCAGCGGTCTGTCGTTGCTTTTATGCGTGCGCCTTGCATGTGGTCGTAGTTTTACTGTGTGTAGTGGTTGGGGCGTCCTCAGTTTTTTTGGAGTGTTTTAGTGTTTTCTCCCTCCCTCCTCCCCCTTTTATTTCATTACAATGTTTATTATTGTTTATTATTGTTATTATTCCACTGAGCTCCCAGCTCTGTGTGACGGGTGCTTGGGCTGGGGCTGGGTTTGGCGGGCGGGGCTCGTGGCTGGGTTGCGGGTAGGGCAGGCTTTTGGGATGTTCTTGCTACCTGGGTTTGGGGTCGGCAGCTCCAGCCCCTGGGTACCTGGGCACCCAACCTCCATGTGCGACTCAGGTGTTAATTATAATAAATTTATATTTGACTTATTTAAAAGCTCCTTAACTGGAATTTGTTATATTTAATATGCAGAACAACTTAAAAGATAAAAAAATAATGATTTGTTCTAGTTATGATGCGTGTCATAATTTCCATCCTCCTCTCAAGATTGTGTTAAAATGAGCGCTGGGCTAAAAAGTGCGTAAAAAGTCAATGGCAAAATGCTCTACCAGTTACCCCTTGCCATTTACCCTTGTTCTTAATACTGCAACGAGGAGAGTTCAAACATATGCCCTGTAGGAACTAACTGTACTTGTTCTGAATAGAACCAATCATAATGGTCATGTTATTACTGTTCAATAATGTTTCATGATATTTTGTCTATAAATCTTAAATGAAGCCATGTCTGTATTTTTTAATGTTTTCACTTTTTTTAAATCGTCTCACTGATTATTGCCTCATTTTCCACTTTTACTTCCAGTCTGGAGGAATTTTATCACGTATTTGAGAACAGTGAGATGAGATGGAAACAAGTATGTCCCATGAACTATATTAATATCATCCTGTGCGGTCTGCAATTTGTTTCACTTTAGTTTTGCCCTGCTAGGCAGACATTCATTTCTTCGGGCTTACCAGGAAATCTTCCAAAACTTGACATGAGAAGCCTAAAGAGTGTTTGAGGTTACCTGTGTGTGCATCAGCTTGGGTTCTCCAAATGATGGGTTAAATGCTATCCAACAAATAGATCACTATCCAGGGGCTACTGGATTTGGTTTTGTTAACATTTGTCCTATGGATTGTAAATTGTCAAAGCGGCAATAGATAGTGTTATCCACTTTTGAACAACCAGTCCAGTTCGCAAGTGTTTTAACAGCATAGGAAGAACGTTGTAAAACTCAAAAGAACAGCTTTCAATGCGACGAGATTGATCTTAACCCGGCGACGAGTTGCAATTCTTTTTCATCCACTTTTGAACAACCAGTCCAGTTCGCAAGTGTTTTAACAGCATAGGAAGAACGTTGTAAAACTCAAAAGAGCAGCTGTCAATGCGACGAGATCGATCTTAACCCGGCGACGAGTTGCAATTCTTTTTCATGCTATTTGACAATGATTAGACCCGTAGCCCGAAAGTCAATAGCCCATGAGGTGAAGCCGAATGGGATATTGACCGTAGCCCTTGAGGGCGAAGGGTCTAACTGTTTCAGTATCACCCAACTAGTCGGACAGAAATGGCAATAAGAAAGTTAGCAAATGTCAGTTGAAGAAATATTTATTTGGGACTAAAACGAAAGAAAGCGTCACGCTCGATGGCGCTCGAGGACTATTGCTGATAGTCCTCGAGTAGCGTAGCCAATTAAAATGCAGGATTTTCATTAGTCCACTAGTTGGGTGATACTAATCTTATATATTCACTGTACATTCTTATTCATCCTATTGCAAGCATGAGTTAGCACATTATCACATCTTCCCTTATATGACAAAAAGAGTCCTTAGACTACAACAGTTCGCGTTGAACCATTAGACTTATCACAACAAGTTGAGGCACAGGGTACCCACACAATCTTGTTGTGTGAGCCTTATGCCGTGCAGGGAAGCTTTGTAGTTAGACTGCTAGCCTGGAGTATCACAGCACAAGTTTGTAAATAAACTATTTCGACTTCTGTCAAATGCCTCTCACACCCTCAACTCGTCAATGGATGGTTTGTGCACCCTGACAAATTAGGAGGAAATCACGTAAATCCGTAAATATAATAGCGCTGTTACCTAATGCAAATCTTCCTATGTTTGTGGTTGTTTTTTTGTAGATCACAGATCACTACAATCAGTGGTTTATCTGTCTTAAGTCTTGGAACTGTCTGTACCGAACAGTCAAAGGTGAGAATGTCACGCAATGAATTGAGTTCGAGTTGTATAATGATATAATTCAGGGGCATGGCATGATTGAAAACTCTTAAGCATGCTTGCCTCTCCAACCAGGCGTTGAAGCTGTTCAACATTTGTTCTTGTGTTCCTTCTTGCCATGTTTATGGACACAAAATGCGACATGTTGGCGGAGGCTTGTGTAGATCTCTATACTTAATTGAACCGTTATTGCGAGTTAAGTGATGAAATTAAGAAATTGCAGTGATCAATTGTCTGAGAGTAGATAGAAACTGCATGTAGTCTTCACTTGGGCTGCCCTGTAATTCACATTTTCGTCACCATGACGAGCAATTTATGCAAATTCATATTAATACAAGTGGCTCTTCTTCTTCTTCTTCCACAGGTATCCGATGGCTCATAACACAGAAAGCTTTTGAATACTTAATTTGTAAGTCTGCTCAGATTGTTTATTGTTACATTTCGCAATTGAAAGACCTCTTGGAACTATTTTCGAGACAGCAAGCAGGCTCTGATTCGCTGAGGCAAGAGCCAAAGCGGTGAAGCCAGAGTCCCCAAGCGGTCTGACGCGAGAAATGAGAGCTTATCATTTGTCACTGGCTCGTGCTATATTACATGACGTACCTACCAGAGGCAGAGGCTGCTCGCAGACCGCTGACCGTTGTGTTATTAAAATACATACCTGTAACTGCATGCAACAGTATGCTTCCTTTTATTTTCACAGTAATTAATCATGCACCTCCCAGTTAAGAATCGCCATGTTTGGCTAATATGGGAAAGAGTCTCAATACTTAACTTCAGTGCTACTACATGTGACAGTGATTTCTCGGAAATTTTATGTGGGAAATTAATGTTTCAAAGGGTCACGACTTCTGCGATTTTTATTACTAATACAGATTTCTTCGTGGCTTTTGTACAGATGCGGTCATCTTTGCAAACGGCATTTCTTTTATTGTTGATATTATTGTGTTTTCCAGTAAGTAATTTGCTTTCTTTGATCTTCTGTTTCACTTACTGATTTCCTAAGATGAATTCTGGTAGCTTAATTGATAAACCTTTATGGACTTCTTGATGTATTTTCAGACACTCCACAAAATGAGCGAACCAACAAAAGAGAGGAACTTATGTGGTACCAGATTGTCTTCATTTCGAGTGAGTTGGTTTAATCGTTTTTGCCGTTGCCTTCTTGTTTTACTCGTGTGGTTGAGCAACATAAAGTTCGTAGATGCACTCGGATAACCGTGACAATAATCGGACTTTTCCAATTATTGTTATCCAATCACAAAATAGAACCGGTACATACGAGTGCCCTACGAGTACACTGTTCTCCGAAAATGAACCAAGTCCACCACTTTCGAATTGGCGACAACCCGACGCCAGCTTTAGAGGAGTTCGTGTAATCTCCGATTGGACAATTAGCGTCGGGAATGTTTCCAAAGATTGCCGAAGATAGTATTTGTTTCTCTAGCAAAAGTGATGAAACTTAGTTTTTACTTATGATATCTGTGTTTAATTGGATTTGTCTTGTCTTCATTTGCAGTTTACGCAGTCGAAGCTGCACTCAAACTGATAGGTCTTGGTTTTAGGAAGTACTTCCTCTCTGGGTGGAATCTGTGAGTAGTTTGTGGCTTTGAGTTTAGTTAATCTGCTTGTATCCAAGTGTAAGGCCATTGTATGTTAAAAACGTGATGCTAAGAAAAGATAACTGACACTATTTTATTTGAAGTGCTATTACGAAAAACTAATACTGTGTTCAGATGTTTCTGAATGGTAATTCCTGATGTATTTCCGAAAGAAAACTAAACTATAGCCTTCCTTTCAGGTTTGACTTCTTTGTGACTCTAGCTGGTTTAATTGGTGCAGTTTCAACATCGTTCAGCTTTATCGTTTGTCTGAGACCTCTTAGACTTTTGTTGTGAGTACTTCCATACGTGTTGCCTATCACTAGGCGCACAACCTCTAACTTCCCCCCACCAGTCAATGTTTTTTTCTTTTTCCCTCGACTTAACAAATGGTAAACGCCATAGGATACACTATTGAGTTATGGATGCACGTGGGAGGCTGCTAAGCACGAAAAAAAAGCGCAAGAGTCGCACGAGGCGATAGCCGAGTGCGACTCTAGCTTCTTGAGTGCTTAACAAACCTCCCAAGTCCATCCAGAACTCAATAGTGTACAGCTATGGCGTTTATCATTTGTTCTATAACATAAAATAGCCAGATTGGAGCAAAGGAAGTCTTTTTATTTAGCTACATCGCATTAGCACACACGTTAGAAGCGTACACCCATGGGCAAATAGTGGACGATGAATTAACCAATCAGAGCGCGCGCTTTGCTTTAGTTATGTTATAAAATTCCTTGGAAGTGCGTTTGCTCGTGCACAGCCAATTCTAAATCAGAGAGTTGTATGTTATTAATACTATATGTTGTTCAAAGGCTTGATTCTCTTTGCAGGCTCTTTAAATTAAAGCAGAGGTACCGTGATGTGTTGGAGACGATGGGTGTCTTATTGCCGCGAATGACCAGGTAATGTGCTCTGTCATCCTGTGTGATAACACTTATTATTATACATTCAACTCTCTAACTCTTTTCGAAAGCTTACAGTCAATTTTCGAAATCAGCGCTCGTGACGTCATAACTGCAGATTATACAATAATCATGTCAAGGTCACGGGTTATCAAGTCAAGGTCACGGGTTATCATGTCATGTATGACCGCAGTGCATGATTTCCAAGGGTAATCATGTCAACTTCGCGCGATTCGTGTTGCTTGCCGTCAGTGAAGAAGCAGAAACATGACTTCCAAGTTTTTGCGTTCGTTCAATGTATAATAAAACAATCATTAGATTCGGTTTTTGTGATATCCAGAATAATCAATGTTTCGGTAAGGGTTATCAGCCTCAGCCTTCGGCTTCGGCTGATAACCCTTACTTCGACCTTGATTAATCTGGATATCACAAAAACTTCATCCAATACTTGTTTATAATCTAGTGAATTCGCAGTCTTTTTTTGACACCCAACGTGCAAATGTGATTGGTTCTCTAATCGTTAACTATTCAACAGTTAGTCTACGAGCCTTAGTTAGCGTCGCTTATAGCAAAGAAGAACACCTTGTCAAATTCACGAAAACTTGCCACCACGGCAAGCCGGCCTCGAAACGGTCAGAGCGGTTTTCCTTACTTTAAGAGATTAGCCATTTTATCGGGATCTTAGCCATTAGAAGTGTTCAATACTTTTAATAAAATGTACATTTTCCCGTCAGAGTGGCTTTGGTTATTCTTCTGCTGTATTACTCCTTTGGAATCATTGGAATAGAATGCTTCTCTGGACTTACACTGAAAAACTGTTGTCAGTAAGTTCGTTTTGTTCTTTTTTTCAATATTACAGCACTAAGGACGACATAAAATCGATCAATGCAAGAGTAGTCGTGGCAAGATTTTTCACCCAATATTTTCCTAAGCACTGTTTTCTACGTTGTACAGGAACACGTCATGGGAAGAACAATACAAAGAAGACGGCTATTATTACTTAAACAACTTCAACGATTTACTGCATTCGTACGGTAGGAGTTGAGCCTCAGTAGCCCAGTGTGAACTATTTGCAACAGCATGATAACAGAACAACATTTTAACTTCCTCGTGATGTCAATACACTGCAAAGCAGACAAGAGAACAATAACAAAAAAATAACTAAAAGGGGAAAGACTGTATCAAGACTGATTGTGTGAAGGCGCGGTGGCCCCATTCTTAGTGCGCTCGTCTCCGGATGGAGCGGTTCAGGTTCGAGTCGTGGCCGGGGACATTGTGTTGTGCTCTTTGGCTTCTGCTCTTCACTCTCATGGTGCCTCTTGACCTCTCCACCCAGGCGTGAAAATGGGTACCGGCGAATTTAATGCTGGGGGTCAGTGGGGGGTAACCCTGCGATAGACTAGCATCCCATCCAGTGGGGTGTGGAAACACTCCTAATTCATTAATACTGCAGAACCGAGATAAGCTCTAGATGTACGGATGTAAGTTGGCGCGTTGCAGACTTTACCTTGAAGTTACCCTGAAGTTATAAGAAATACGTTACAGTCAGTAATGAGAATTATTATGTGGCTCTGTCTCACAAGGACTGGGAACTACCAAATTCACCAATTTGATTGGCTGAAATCGATATTAAAAGCGGTCTAGATTTTCCCATCTAGACCGGTAATGTTTTGCAGTGAAAAAGATGCAAACTAAAATGCAAAATCATTGACTATTTTCAGAGCAAACTTTGGCAAAATTAAATTCAGCTCGTTGCCATTTGCAAGCAAACTGTCAGTTAGTAGAAACCAGTAACATAAAACGAATTAGATTGTTCTTGCTTGCGCCATATAATAAACATCTTATTAACCGAGCTTAGTCGGTCTGTATGGGAGAATCTTGATCTCGGTCGTGCGTACAGACCTCACTGCGTTCAGTCTGTACTCACGACCACGCTCAAGATTCTCCCATACAGACGTCCTGCTCGGCTAATAACACTAGCTAATTTATATTCTAAACTTGGCATAAAAAAAGATAACGATTCGTCAAGATACTGCAAACAGAGGAGTACTGTGATCACGTGTAAAGCATTCTCTTTGTGTCTCTGCAGTGACATTGTTTGAACTGACAGTGGTCAACAACTGGATGATAATAATGGTAAGAACACATGAGGAGCTGTTTGTTCCTCTTATTTTGTAAATCAATTTAAGTCTAATAAGATTATCAATTCAGCGACGGTAAAGTAATTAATAATTCAGAAGAAAAGAATGCCCATGGGATCATTAAATACATACTACTTCTTGTCCGTCCACCGTTTCGCGCGACCTTTTTTCTCGTGCAATTTTTTTTTCGCCCAATGTTCGAAAGACCATTGAGGGAGGCGTGGTAGCCTCATGGTTAAAGCGCTCAACTCCGGAGCGAGCGCTCCGGGTTCGAGCCCTGGCCTGGGACATTGCGTTGTGCTGTTAGATAAGACACTTTACTCTCACGGTGCCTCTCTCCACCCAGGTGTATAAATGGGTACTGGCGAATTTAATGCTGGGGGTAACCCTGCGATGGACTGGCATCCCATCCAGAGGGGAGTAGAAATATTCCCAGTCGCTTCATGCCACGGAAACCGGGATAAGCTCCGGCCTAATGGGCCACTTGGCTCGTATGCAGACTCGAAAAACCAAACTTGAGGTGCTTTCTCTGCAATTGCGTTTCCGCTGCGGAATGCGTCATCCTGCTCTCATTTCTGGGCTCTGTATAGTGTTTCTACCAGGCTGTCTCTTACGGGAGGGGAAGAGTTTGTGCTTGTCAGTTGTTATCTTTCATTTTGTATGTTATGTCATGTTCCGATTCTCTTTTACTTTTGTTCACTTTAGGAAGGGATTGTTTCCGTGACATCAGACTGGGCTAGGATATACTTCATGTCGTTTTACATTGTCACGATGGTGAGTCAACTGGTGTTCGCACTGTGACTGTTTTGGGACAGTAGTCAGTTGACGAAAATTCTGGAACCGGAACAAGAAAATCTTGGTTCCAATTTGAATGAACGCATATGTTCAAGTTCAATAACGGTTTCTGAACATGCGTAGAGAGAGAGAGAGAGAGTAACCGCTGCGACTTATGCTGGCTCGCCTTCCTATTTCTCCCAGTAATCAGTCTTGTTTTCTTGGTGCTAACCAAAAGGATCGCGACCTCTTATCCTGGAATGAGATTGCAGTAGACATAAAACAGGCTCAAGAATTACTTGTTCGCCACTGGCTGCGTTCCGAGTTGTCGAGGCGCTAGTTCTTTAATGGTTGTTTTGTTTAGAATGTCGTTTGTAAGCACGCGGCGAATCCAAAAGCCAAATACCAGAGGCTCCTGTTGTTTTTCGCTAGGTTGTTATGACCATCATCGTAGCGTTTATTCTTGAAGCCTTCCTCTTCCGAATTGAGTATCGTAAAGAACATCCTACTGACGAGAAGGGTAAGTGGACTTAGCCAAAGTAAGTTCCTAAAGTAGCAACACCCCGAAATGAAATGAACGGTTGTCATTTAATCTCTTATTTACAAAGACATGCGTAACTGCCTTGTGTAGGTCCAGCCGCCAAAGCTAACAAACTTGGGAAAAGCAGAAAGAAAGAATATTTTTGGCGGTCTGTGATTACACACCATAAATATAAGAGTAGAGTTAATACTTTGGTGGTACAACAATGCTACTCCAGTGGCACGTATGTCTAACACGTTTAAGACATGTTTATGTTGTTTTCTTTTTCAAATCTCTCTACCAATCACTTTGCCACACGTGAAATATATAGGCTTCCAGCTACTTTGGATGCCCCACCTATAGACAAACCTGAAATCGCTTGGCCGTTTAAAAGAGAAATCAACGTCATTATGCCAGTAAGATGTGAAAAACATCGCGCGATATCAGAACGTTTTGTTTCTTTACAGAGGACATGAAAATAAAGAAAGAAATTACAGTTACCTATGAAGAACTCCTGGGCTTGGGCGAAGAGTATGTGCAAGACCTGCAGCCTAATCAGCCTGTAAGAATCTCTACTGTAACGTTGCCCTTTTTATGTAGAATACAAATTTGTAGACCTGTAGTTTATTAGTTATAGGAGAATTAACGGAACTTGACATCTTGACAAGTCCAAGGTTTGTTCTTTTTTCTTTCTGACCCAGCGCACTAGTTACATATCATAGCTGCTTACATGAATTGCTTCATTTTCTTGCAGGTTAGGATATAGGAAAACGTTCCAAAACAAAAATGGATTTGAGTATAAAAATGTACGCAGACGAAGTCAAGGTATGATGAGTTGCTTTCATTGTTCGATAACTACAAGTTGATTGTTTGGTCTTTGGCAACCTCGTTCCCAGGCTCTCTCTCCTCTGCCTCCGTTGTCGTTGGGAAAAAAACCCTGGTTGCGGCCGGTCACGTGACCACCTTTGACACAAACTTTTCCACCGGGGTAGAGTCAACGAATAATTTTTGTCGATCTCAACTGGAGTGAAAGAAAGGCGATCGCTGGTAATCACTATCTTAAACCACACACTGGCAAATATACCTTTAAAATTCTACAGTCCTATTCTAAGCTTCAGACATATCAAACGAAATATACTTATATTGCACATCAAGCGTATTGAAGTATCACTCGGGCGGTCGATTTACTAAGAAGTGAAACTGTTTTCCTGTTTCATGTTTCCTGAATTAAGCATTTTGCAAAATATAATTCTTGACTATGCCAAGGAACTGTGTTTAAACATCTGTCTAAATATAAACTTACAGAAGCCAGTAATAAACCTGATGCAGGTGAAATATAAGCGCGGGTTTATGTCAACAAAACTGCAAATAATTTTGCATCGCTGTAAATGAA
>OZ026596.1:43866910-43876910 GCA_964020085.1 Micromussa lordhowensis
TGACTCGTCGCTCGATAAGTGTTCGACTGTCACTACTGTTACATCGGAATCATACGAGTCTTCCTCGGGTTCGTGTTCTCGTCCAGTGTCATCAAGTGCACTCGTCAACTGCTGATTTGCGGTAACTGCATTTTCCCTGTCACTGAACTCGACGCGTTCTTCTCTTTCTTCAGCTTGTATTGCAATTTCCGCAGCTTTTTTTTCTTCCTTCTTTTTAAGTAACTCGGTCAACTCATTAATGACTGTTTGCATTAGCTTTTCGCTCTTTCTTCGTGCTTCCTTCGAAAGTTCTTCTTCGGTTTTCGTGTCATCGTACGCGAGTGACTCACGCGAAATCTCTTCATCGACTTCGCTTTGTTTGCTTTCTTCATGCTCCTCCATAACGTTCTCTTGTTGTGGCATTTCTTCATTTAGTTCATCGACGCTCTGTTCTTTCTTTTCTGTGAGGTCTTTTACCTCTTTGACAGTTTCGAGATCGTTCAACACATTTACTTCTTCGTATATGTTTTGGTCATCCTTTTCCTTCACGATTGCTAGCGCGGTTCCGGAAATCTCCTCGTTATCTTCAGCTCCTATGATATTTTCGCCGTCTTCTTTCATTTTCTTCAATGCTCGAGTGGTAGTCTTCAAATCGCTTGTCTTTCTTTTTACTGCCTTCGAAGTTCCTTCCTGATCAGAACACTCTTCTTCAACGTTGTCCTCAGCTTCCGGCGTTTGTTCTTCTGCGGTCTGTTCCAGTTCAGAACTTGCTCTGGTGTCCGCCGGGTCAGTTTTATTCAAACCATCACCAGCACCTTCTACGGATTTTTCATCTTCGTGTGATTTTTTCCTCCCTTGGAAAATATTACCAGGAGACTTCAACTTCCTCAAGCGGCGACGCAAAATATTTTCTTTCTTTTCTTTCTTTGGTGTAACTTGGTTAGAATCTTCGTGTGCTGTTGTTACGGTGTCCTGGTTTTCCTCGCTCTTCGTTTCTTCTTTGTTAGAGACTTCTTGTGACATTTTCGTCGCTGCACCCGACGTTTCCTCTGTTGCTGCTTCTGTTTCATTTCCTTTGGAATCTTCGTTGCTTTCTTCAAATTCAGCGTTATTCTTTTCCATTTCTCCACTTTTCGTAGCGCTGACGTCATCACTTTCTTTGCTTGGACCGCCTCCAGTGTTTTGTTCGCTTTTCGACGGTTTTCTCTTTGGCTGGGGTTTGCTGCGCTTGAAACCAAGAACCGACTCTTTTTTCTTGTGCTTTCCACCCCTTTTCTTCTCGATTTCAGTTCCATGATCTTTTCCATCGTTCGTATTTTCGTTGATGAAATCACTACTGTCGACAGCAACAGGTTCTTTTGCCTCATTGCCGGTAATTTCGGTGGCCTGGAAAGGTGGACTACTTGTACCCCGGGATCGTTCAAATTTCCCTGGAGTATCAACCAAGTTTCCTTCGTGTGTTTCGGTAGAAGTTTCATCCAACTTGAATGCTATGTCGTATTTCTTTTTGTTTCGACCAAAGCTTGCTAATTGCTTCAATTTCTTTCCTTTGTTGTTCTTGCTTAGCGGCTTTTCTTGAATTCCCTCGGGAAAAGCTGACGCGTCTTCGTTATCGTTGTCCGCAGAGCTGGCGCTAGTTTGGAGTTTTGCCCCGCCAGCTTTATACACTTGTTGCTCGGCAGTTTTCGTGTTTCCCTCAACAGTCAAGGTGTTCACCGTGGTAGCTTCGCCGGATGGATCTGATTGATGTTTATCTTCGTCGGCAGGACTCTTGCTCATCGAAATTTTCACTTTTTTAGAGCGGTGAAAAGCAAACTTGCCTTTCTTGTTGCTGGCATGATCTTGCTTGGTTTGCTCGGATTTAGATTCTCGTTCCTCGCTTCCCTGCTCTTGGATCGTCTGGAGATCTTGCTGGACATCTTTGTTTGTACATTCCTCGTGATTTCCGTGCCCTTGCGTTGTCTCCTCTTCTGTCATTTTCTCGTTGTCTGGCGGATTTAATTCTTCTGAAATATTCGCTGTTCCACGTGTGTCGCTTGCTAAAACCGTTTGGGATGTTTCTTTTGTATTTAACTTGGAATTTTCGTTATTATCGCCAACGTTTTGTTCGTCGCAAGCCAAGCCTTCCTGATTTTTCATCTGGCTCTCTAAACTTTCGTTTGACTGTGCTCTCGCCGGCTTTTTGTTTCTCTTTCTTTTACGTTTAGACTCCTTTCCCGGTTCGTTTTTGGCGCCTAAAAGCTGCTTGTCTAATGCTGCAGACTGCTTTAAACTCTCTGCCATTTTACATCAATATCTTTGATAAAGATCGCTTGACTTGCTTTCCAAACTAAATATTCGCAGAAATGAATAAAATTGTTTGAAAGAGAAATGCTAAATAGGTCCATTGATCGCAGAGGTGTTAATCTATTGAAAGGCATTCACGTGATATGTGTGCACGTGAAATTAAATAATTTTCGCCAGAATGTAAACAAAATGCGGCTCTTTTTTTATGCGGTTCTTTTTCTTCGCCGGTAGATGTTATAGAATCCTACTCTCGCCAGTTTCTAGTCGCATAGATTTGTTTTACGTACTCGGTTATTTGTCAAAAGAACTTCACGATTTCGACGGGGCAACTAGCCAATCAGAATTATTTTTGGGGTCGGTTCAAAGTCTATTCCGTCTACAAAGTGCAAAGTTAACACTTACAGTGAAATCACGATATTTCCATCCTCCAAGACAAACAAAAATTGGTTTGAAAACTCGGCCAGTTCAAGAAATCGGGGGGAAAAGGGAAATGACTTTTGTTTCGAGTTAACAGGAGGTTCGAAAAATAGAGGGTTCGAGAAATCGGGATTTCTTTTGTAATTTTGAACGTGAAAGATGCGGCACAAGCCATCTGTAATTTGCATGTGAAGACAACGTGAACAGTTGATCAAAAAATAAGTGCTGTTTCCCCTGAATAAATTGCACGCATCATTTCATAGAGGTGATTGTAAATTTTTGCTAACATTGCCGCAAAATGACGCGTATACGACAGCATTGTCTTCTGGTGTGCCAATCTTTTATTCCCAAGAGTGATCAAAATACATTATCTCCTTACAATATAAATACGTGCAAATGACAGGTGAAGAGAATAGAGAAATCATAGATAGTGAAATGACAGCGCGATTGTATAATTCACTAATAATGCAGCATTCGTTCTACAAACACACTCGACTGGCTCTGCCTATGAACGCAGCTGAAACAATTTTCCGGAAAACATCAAACCTCGCATTGTTTGAACTCTGAAGAAGGCGCATAAATATCAAATGTCAAGTCTGATTACTGAACAACAAGGTTTATTTTTCTGGTGTTCTATTTTTTACAAGTCAGCTAGGCTAGCCTCGTGATCTTAAGCTTGAAAACAAATTCAAACGATTCGGACAACAGCTCTTTATAAACAGCTAAAAACATTTAAGCAATCTTTACTAATAAAGCTTTCATATATGGTGGGAATTTATAATGAAACTTTTCAAATCGTTTTTTATGCGCCATCCGAAAAATTCCTGCACTAATTGACGAATAAAACCCATAGACGGTATTAACAGACTTCTGGCAAATTAATTACAAGAAGCTACCTGTTCACTTCCCATTCTATCACCACTCATTCTCCATTGGCTGATTTGCGAATAATTTGCTTGGATGGCCTTTTGACTGAATTTTTACTGAGCATAAAGCTGAACGCTTTAAACCTAAAATTTTAAATAGTTACTCTCTTGATCAAAATGAAAAACACTTCTAAATTTCTGTTCACGTTTTAGGGATGCCCTATTTAGGCGCGTGACTTGCATACAGCGACCTTTTGATAACGTGAAGAAATTCTAAGCACCATATCAAGTAGTCTGTCAGATTACCAAGTTTGATTACTCATCTTTTGCACTTTGTCTTCTTTCTGATACGACGTAACAGTAAAAACATACTGAATTCTTACAGCATGCGCTTGTAATTATGAGCAAATGGTCATTGCAATTAAAAATCCACGAAGGTTACTGAGATTTTGATATTGTAAGCGCAGTTTCTATTATCTATTCTATAAGTGTCTGAGCTGCTTTTATCTCCTGTTTTGCAGCCTCACATTTCTTTCTCTGGTGCTCTTTTATCTGCTGTAACTGAACTTTGAAGCATTGTGGATACTTCTTGATTAAGGAGGTGATAAAGTAGACCAAAACTTGTCTAGTAGCTTCACTTGCCCGGTTCAGAAGAAAACTCCAGAAGCCAATAAGCTTAGCGAGGCCGAAATCGGACGCATATAGGCTTACCACGTATTGGAAACTTCCGGAGGGATTCACGTGAAGAACCTTTTCGTTGTTTATCACTAGTTGTTTCAAATTCGTGAATGCTTCTCCAAGGATCCCAGCTGACGGGACGATCTCTTTGGGGCCCTCAAGTTTAGCCTGGATGGTTGTTTTCACTGAGCCGATATCTTCTACAGCGGGGCACGCCGGAACAGGAATCAAGCTTTCAATTTCAGAGCCGACATCTTCAGGAACAGCGACTGTAGTCACCGCAGCGGGCCAAGATTCTTCAGGTTCTGAAATCCCTTCGATCTGGTTGACCATCTGTTGGACAATTCCTTCCTTGACGCTGTCTTCTTCCGGCAGCTCCCATTCAATAGAATAAGGTGCAGGCTCTTCTAGGTAAATATTTTCTTTCTCTTCAGTGAAGCGTATTTTCTTCTTCTTTCCTTTCCCGAATGATAACCGGTGGGCTAGACTCTTGGTCTTTTTCTTTTCTTTCGGTGCTTTAACGTTTGAAGTTATTTCCGCTGCGGCTCCTTCAGCTCCTGAGTGCTCTTCAGGAGTTTCAGGGCGCCAAGCCTCTGAGGATGCCAGCGACTTTTCCCGTTTATGCTTTCGTCTTTTGGTCTTTTCTGATGCAGGAGATTTTTCACCGTCTTCAGTTGTTTCAATTTTCTTGTGGAAGAGACTTCGCTTTGTTGGGGGACTCTCAGACATGGTTGATTCTCGCAAGCTTGCGTAACAGCTAACCGTATGGACCTAGCTATTGACTGAACTTTGATAAAAGAAAAACTCTTCTTCCCTTATATATTTTAAGTGGATTACTCGTCACCATGCCCCGTTCGGTTTGTCAATGGACAATAAAGATCAAAGTTCAGATTACTGACTGGGACACGTCAACACTGCTTAAAATAACCTTAGTAATAACCCATCTAAAGATTAACCAGTGTTTTCTTCGTTTCGGTAAACACCACAGAGACACGCGCGCGCCCTCCCGCCGTTGCAAGGCGGCGATCACACGAGATAGTATATTCTAACTCGTGCACCTCTAACGTCCAGTATATTATATGGCAAGTAAAGACATTTCTCACTGATTGAGGGATTTTGACTTCTTGCTTCACTAAGTAGGCATGATGTGACAGGAAATGATTGTGACGTCCGGTGCATTACTTTCTTGTAAATTGTTCATCTCACAGAAAAGAAGATTTAAATCTGGCCTGTGTACAAACTCCCTCTCCCCTCCCTGAGGATGCACACAGGCGAGTTTAATCTTCAAGCCGAAATATTGCACACGAGCATTCAGGTTTTCCTCTACTCAGAGTCACATATGTAGATTCTCTCAGCAAGTACTGTAAGAAATGTATTAACACTAGTAAGGAGAATTTGAATGTTGAAATTGATGTTCAAAGGACTAAGCTCATAGAATTAAGCTCACGTTATTCTCTTATTCTGTAGAGCAATAACTTCCGATCCAAGTTTTGCGGTGTGGAGGGTAGGGTAGGTTGCTCTCCCCTAGATCCATCACCGATTGTTATGAACTCTAATTTTAACCCTGCATATGACCTCTGAAATCGGTTGGCTAAATCACTGCAAAACCGAACGGGACATTACGTCATGTTTCTTACGTTTGTTTGCTTACTGTACTTACTTGCATTTGTAACTCATTTTGCTCGCTTATGCGACTTGTTTATTACATTAAATAACGAACCGGCTTCAAAACCGATAAATGTGGTCTCAACTGACCTAAGCGAAGGAAAAGTACTTTATATAGAAGCAAGGCAGAAGGAGTACCTTAGAGAAAAGAACATTTCGTGACCGAGACATTTAATTCAGTAAACGTGCTTTGTACGGAGCGTCTATTGAAAGGGCACTGAACTGAGCAACACAAGACTAGCACGTGAATCAAGACCGGAAGACTTGTTCACTCGTATCAATATGACAAGGAGTGTTGAATAAATCAATATACCCTGGACTTTGCTTAGGCTCGTAGTATGAAATAATATCCATCAGTTGTTTCCCATTGAATTTGGAGTTTACTCTTACGTAATGCAATGTAGGCCTAATTTAAAAGAATGAAGTTGAACGTGCACAAGCCGGCAACCGGCTAATAATGTCCCTCCATAGTCTCTGTAGCAGTCTCATGTCTAACTAATCCCAGTTTATATTTTTGCTTTCTTTCGGCGGTTAGGATATTTGCTGCCTTATACCGTAAAATGTCAAGAAAAAGTCACTTCTATCGAGGAGTCGTCGAAAAGTTCCGAAAACCAAATACTGGTGTACATAAAATGTCGGCGCATCTATGTTACCACTGATAACATGGTATTTGTGCCGAACATTGATATTAGAGCGCTTCTGTCGAAAGTAATTTGCATTTGCTTTGGTTTTGTATTACTAGGCTTTGTGATTGGTTTAAGAATCTCCCGCCACTTTTTTTTTACCTGTAATTTATAAGTCTCAATCTAGATAACTAATTAGATACAAGTTTGATGGAAAAGAAGAAGAAGACTTATCGCAAGGAAAATAAAACCATCGCGACTCTCAGCTTATAAACTTTATCCCGCCGTTTAATTTGTGCCGGCTACATGCACAGTTAGAGCTGTGATTCGGCCAGGGTGATAACTTTGTTTTTTTATTATTAATCAGTCGAAAACCGTCCGTCCGATTATTCCAATCTTTCTTTCGATGATTTGTTCTCTCGGCTTCGTCTGTTCGTTCGTTCATTTCCTCATTTGTTTGTCCTTTCGTTCCATGACTAGCTCGCGAGCTTGCATGCATGCGTGCCATCTTTGTGTGTACATTTGCATATTTGTGCGTTCTTTCGTTCGTTCGTTCGTTTCTTACTTCCCTGTTTATGTGGTATGTTGTCGGGACGTTATTACACGTTACTATAAAAGCGGTGTCCACAGGTTTTATTCCACAGTCGCCCATTGTCGTCGTTCAAAATCTTCTGACAGCTACAAACTTCACCGCTAGGGTAGGTTACCTGTAACTAGCCCACAACAAAGCAGGACAAATTACAACTGATAATTACTTCTTGAAAATCCCGTAAGATTTACAATAATCTACGTATAGAATTCTACCGAACCCTCCGTTTAAGAAATAACAATAATGTTAAATGCCACCGGACGAGTGGCCTATTGTTCTTAAGCGGCATTTCCATTGAATTTTCTTTGTCTTACGTTGACTACTTTAACTTGTTGTTATTACGCAATGCCGCAATGTCTCATGGGAGTATTTCGACTGCTCATGCCAATTCGTAAATTTTTCTCTGAGTGTAAAAAAGTTTGAACGCTATTGTCTCGCCAAGCTTGAATCACACTCCCTAACTCGATCACGAGATCTAGAAATGAGGAATTATTTACTCCCCAAACTTTGTAATCGCAGTCCCGTTATAGAATAGAACACACGTTTTCTGGTTCTACCTCCTTGTAAGAAGTCTTTTTTGTTCTTAAATATCTTATACGCTTTGCGTCTTCCTTCTCAAAAACCTCTGGATCGAGATCTACAATTGTCCATTCACCGATGGCTGAAAAGAACACAGGACTTTCGCAAATTCCTGCAACGTTTTGAACTGGTTTTCTGCAGACTTCTGCGCTTCGTGAACGTATAGCTCTTTTGTCCTCTGTTTTCTTGTCTCCAAAATAACAGGTGGGTTTTCGTTTCTTGCACATTGCCCCATCCGATTTCGTTCTTTTCCAAAAGCGTAGATTGAGGCTCACGTATTTTAAATCCCCATTACTAATGGAAGTGCTAGAATTGTTTTGTTTCACCGCGACAGGAATCACGTGTTGTTTGGTTGCAGGGTTTGTTAAGCTTGAATCTGACTGTTCATTGTCCATTTCTGTGTCTTCTACTCTGGCTTCAGTGATCAAGTAATTGCTGATTCCTTCAGCAGTATCCACACCGTCAAGGGATTCTTTCGTTTTGATATCGTCTTTCGTCATCTGGCAGTTCGAGATTCCACACTGGTTTCGAGTCATCGCAGCACTACAACGAAACAGGAAGAAAACAGTTTTCACCAAGCTATTTATGAATAAATCACGTGTAATTTAATAATGAACCGTTCACAATAGGAAAAAAGTCAAAGATTCAAAACGATTTTTAAACAATATAAACATTTGCTTTCTATAGTTTTATTCACTTGAATCGTACATGCAGCTTTTATTTATTTCATTAGATAATTTACCGGATAAGAAAAACACATGAATTGTTTTCTTTTTCCCAACGTATCTGTTTTGGCTTGAATAATAAATAGGCTGGTAGCCCTGTTTCTTTTTCCGTAAGAAACATGCTGATGAAATGCGAGACGTTCCCACGATAGTCTGGATGGAGTTTAACTAACAAGTAGGAATTCGTCAAATTTTTACCTGTCAGCTGAGAAATGCCGCGTTTTGAACTGATAATGGATCTCCGAGATCTGCCAAGTGTCCTCTTAGCTTAGAAATGGGCTGAAATTTTAACTGTTAGCCGAGATCACAACACCTACCATCCAGATGTCTCAAACGGGTGTTTCCTCAATGTTGTTGGACGAAATTGTCTAGAATTTTGTAGCTTTTATGACGTTTATTCCCGTAATCGAGCACCTAAATCTCTAACCTAGCATCAGACGAGGAAATACAAACTGTGTATCGGTCTGTGACGAAATGGTTCGAGAGCACAGAGATGACACCAAACGCAACTTCTGAACTTTTACTCAGTTTAAAATTATGAAGCGAAATTTCCCTTCTTTCCTAATGAAGAAAGGTCTTGGAAATATTGCATCAGAATAAGACAAATTTTAAAATAGCGATCGCTAGCTGAATTTCTGCCGTATACCGGTGCCTATCAGTTTAAGACAATCGCTTGATCTCAAGGAAGTGTCTCCGCAGAGAATGGGAACAAATTATCTTAAGAAATTAAAATGTTTATTAAAATGCAGCACTGAAATCGGCGATAAGGAGTATCGAAATCCTGTACAAGGAAACAGCGAGATTTTTTTTCTTTCCAACCATTCTCAACTGTCACGAAAGCGGTTTTGCGTGACGTGAAACAGGCAGTATGGATAGCAGGATTTATTTCATCAATCACGAACAAGGAAGGGAATTCTATCGCTTTACTATGGACGGCTAACACTTTTATTAGTTCTGTTCAGCTCCGATCTATACACCGAGAAAAATCGGATCAAATGCATGTGTTGTTCCCAGTCATGCACTGTAGCCCATGTGGTGTCTGGCAGCTGTTGAAACTTTAACATTTGCGAAGCTTCGTGTACACAATTTTGAAGTAAGTCAGACCACATGACATATGGGTATTGAAAAGTTCTATGGTTAATGTAAGGTTGCAGCCTATGGACAAAAGACAAATTAGAACTGAAGTTATCCCACCTTTCCTCGCGGGTTTCCCTGAGGCAGTATCTCTGTGTTTGCGAACCATCTCACTTGAATGCAGCGCTTTCGTTCCGCTTAATGTCCGAATCTATATATAATGGAATTTGTTTCGCTTTCAAACCGCTACTGCGGAGACTTTTCTTTACTTCTTCCTTACTCGTCAGCAAAATGCTACGAACTTCCAAAACATATTATGACTTGTTCGCTTCTTCGTGTCAGTCTCGTGACCACGGGCGATAGGTTTCACTGATCATGATAAACACGAGATCCTGCTATGCTGTAACTTCCTGTTATCTATCCTTAATACAGCGACAAAAGCTAATTAATTTGCCGAGGTGGCAGTACGCTTACCTTTTCTTTCGCTTAGCTCTCGTTGAGTTGTCAGTATTTGATGAA
>OZ026596.1:43881910-43904410 GCA_964020085.1 Micromussa lordhowensis
TCTAATATATAAATTACTATTACTTATTTTTACTATATTTTACCAAATGTAAATAAACTAAAACTCTTCATATTAAGTTCCACATAATTGTCATAATTCCATGGCATATCTTATGGGCTTTGTAAGCTAAACAACAAAAACTTTTTTTTAAATGACCTCCCCTGTTTACATGACTGTGCAGCACACTTGATCATTCCCGTACACTGAACTCAAAATAAGCAAGTTTTCTTTCACTTCATGGGTGGATTTGTTTACATCTACAAAGATCCATTCTTCATAAACCTTGTTCAGATCCCCTGAAACCTCTGTCGATTGTTCCTTCGACGATTCAGACATACCCTCTACATCTTGCTCTGTAATGACAACTGCTTCATCTCTTCCAAATCCAAACTCAAATTCATCACTATCACTTTCCAATTTGATAGGAGTCGTTTCCTCTGTAACTTGCTTTATGTCGATATCAATGCGATCTTCAGCTGGATTATCATCGACTTTAAGTTCGATGCTTTCGATTGTTTGTGTCTCTACACCACTGTCTGCCATTTTACTCAGAATTCGGAAGATGAAAATGCTATCCTAAAGCATAGATCTCACACTCGATCCTGTCAAGACCTGTCTCGAGTCTTTGACTCTTTGGGAGTGAAAGTTGTGTCTTCGGTTTCTGTTCCAAAACGCTTGTAAATAATTTTCTTTTCGATCACTGCTCACAAGCTCTTCTGTACGCATTTAAACACGAACTTTGTTCTTTTAGAACTATCCTTACTAATGGACGCCATGTTTGCATGTAATCGCGCCTCGTTTTGAAGTTCCGACGACATGACCGGAAAAGCTCGTGGCAGTCACGTCAGAACATCCGTGACACCTATCATTTACCGTCACGACTGTTCCACAGGCTATGTACTATGAGTTAAAACTTTGCCATTGTAGTGTAGACGTTACGCACAGCAAACCTAAGATAACTAGCAGAGAGTTCGAAACACGAAACTCTCCTCGAGGCGTAGTTTCCAACTCCTCATGGGAGTGACGTAATTGTCTCGTCACTCACGACTGTCACAGTTACATAGGATTATGGAGACTTGACTAAACCCAGACTAGCCCAGACATAAGGCTCTGGAAGTTTCGTGGAGCGCAGTTGGGTTGTTTGCCATTTACAGATAATTTCCAGAAATTTCGATTGGGAATTTCTGTTCGAGAGCCATTAGAAATTTTCCCCAAAACCCGCCATTTCAGTGAAGCACGGCATTTCTCGGCATGCCAATGAAAACCAAAGTGCTTGCTGGTGCAGACGATGTAAAACAGTAATTAATGGGGCATTAATTAATGAACACTAGGTTCTAATCGGAACAGCCCAACGGGCAAACGGGACTATCTTTTATCCCGTTTCGGGCGGCTGAAATCAGGCTGAAGTCAGGCTGAAATCAGGCTGAAATATTCCAGTGGACTGAAAGAATATGACGTGATCAGTTTTGTTACTTTTCAACCGGATTTTCGGATTTCGTTTTTTTGAGAGGTGTCCCCCCCCCCCCTTTAAGGTGGCTGTATCTCCTGAGAAAGTGGTCTAGAGTATCAGTTTCGGTGGTGAATGGAAGAGGTGAGAAGGGGTCGTATCACTGTTAATGGTAAACGCCCCTTGATTTATGACCACCACGTTACTTTCACAGCCAATGAAAGGTGTTCCTGCGGTGCATTTAACCAGCCAACGTTTGGATTATTAGCCCTTCCTCAGAAAAACACAAACAAACGAACAAATAGATAAACACACATCGAGAGTCACACCCACTTGTGTGACCACTAGTTATCCCCCACAAACGAAAAAGCATTATTTCCCAAACGGCTTCCCGCGCGGATAGGCGTAACGGCACCTTCGCACTTAGGGGGGGGGGGGGGGGGGTGGATAGCGGTGACCTCTTGCCCGGAACATTTACGCAATGCTCGAATGCGTGATTGTTGAACGCACTCAAATTGCATGAAAAACAGAAACGTTCACAATTCCCACATCTAATGATTAGTTACATTCAAAGTTTGCATACTAAATCAATCATACTCCATCAACAGCCTCAATCCGCCAGCATTATTTTGTAATGTTTTTTCTCAAGTGTCGTTGCCCGAATCATTAGCGTTTTGCCCGAAAAATCAGCCCCCACCCCCCAGCTCGTACGCCTATGCCCAGACGCACGGTTGTTGCAAAAACTTATCTCCAACGCATAACATGTTCTCCCATTTCTGCACTAAGGAATTAATTTTGGAAAGCAATGTTTCCGCAACAATGCAATCAAATTTAGAGGGGGGAGTCCGAGAATGTTCCACAGCTATCGGCTACCAGCAAATGCCGCAAAAATGTTGATTACATAATTTTTAATAGCAAATTTTCATTATAAACTCATGCTAAACCTAGCTATCTTCAAACACCAACACGAAGATATGAAACTAAGTTTTGAATTAAAAGCGAGGGTGATTCAACGGTCTCTGTTACACTTTTCACACTGTAATTGAGCTATAAATGTGCATGAAGAACCCTGAACTTCTCATACTGTTCAGTCACACTTGCTACATGATAGAACACTTGCCGCCTCGTCCACACATGCATTTCACAGTCTTTTCGTCAAGTGTATCGACACTCCTTGATATTTCACGCCGTACATTCCTTAATCCTTGCTCTGACTTCAAATCAATGTCCTCAAACGCCGCCTCCTCCAAACTGACGGCTTCTTCAACTGAAGGCGCCTCTGTCCGTTTTAATGTAAAGGGTTTGTCAACAACCTTATTTTCGAATACAAGAGCGGAAAGTTCAGGTTTGAATGAGGATTTCACGACATCATCATGCACACTGTCTCGAGACTCCATGCTCTCGTTTGATTTTCGAGTAGCGTAGAAATCTTTTCCCAGCGACGACTCAATGAGAAATTTCGGCTTGTCGCTCTTCGATTTTGATTTCGCTGATTTTGAAGCTTCTTTAGGTTTCTTGTCGCTTTCAAAGGGAGCTGTCCCATATTTGTCTTTCTTGATGTCCTTCTTGGGCTGCTCTTTGGGCGCACTGTTCTCCGATTCCTTAGGTGTTTGCTTTTCAAGTTCTTTGTCAACTTCTTTCACAGATTCCGCTACAAATTCTTTCTCGGGTTCTTCTGGATCAGGACTTACAATTTTTCGCTGCCGACTTCGCGACCGCCTGGCCTGCTGGGCGTACTCACCTAACGTATCAATTGCAGGCCCTTCGCTCTTTGGTGTTTCTTTCTCGACTTTTTCCTCCTTCTCATTTTCAACAACCTTTTCGGTCGGAATGACAATTTTAAGGTCTGGTACATTCTTCTTGCCTTCTGATTTCTTGGGCTTGTCTTCCTCGACTGCAGCTATTTCCTTTGTCTCTTCGATGCCTTTCTCCTTCACTTCCTTTGAATCAACTTTATTTTCGTTGACGGCGTTGTCTGCTTTCTCTTCTTTCACTTCTAATTTTGTCGGCAGTTCATTTTCGCTCTTGGTTGGTTTTAGCACGATGTCATCAATATTCACCTTTTCTTTAAAGTTTCTGTTGTCGTCTTTCACAGTAGAAACTTCCTCGGGTTCTGGTTGGTTTTCTTTGTTGATGTCAGGAGCATAACTTTTCAAAACTTCGCAGATCAAGTCCTCGGCTTCTTTTGAGTCCAGCATGTGCAGTTCTTGTATATGCTCTTTCTCTTCTTCTTCTTCTTCTTCTTCTTCTTCAATTTCTCTTTCTTGGCGTAGAAACTCTTCCTCGTCGTCCTCAAGATCTTTGTCAGGTACTGATACCTCAATGGGTTCATCCCGCAGAAGCTGTTCCATTTTCTTTGCCTCGGTGAAAATGTACTTGTCCAGGGGCGATTCTGAAGCGAAGTTCTCGCGAATCGGAGTGCTGGGAGGAGTGGAAGGTTCCTCCTGACTTGGTGATTCCTGATCGATGGAGGGTCGCTTCCCACCTAGCGTTGGTATACCAGTTCTAGGTTTGGAAGCCGCTTGCTCGTTTGCGTTTGGCTTGGGAATCGCTGTCTGCCGTGGAAGCGAAGGAATTTTGCTCTTAGTTTCTACAGGCGAGGAGGCCACTGGTGATCCTGTTTCTCCAGTCTCTTTCTCCGTACTTGAAATCTTTCGCGTCGATTTTTCGCCAGCAATCCTGCTTTCCCCCGGCTTCGGTATCCCACTTGCCTTCGAAAAGACTGGTAACGAGCTTGGCGGAGACTTGGTTGTGACATTAGGTTCTTGAATCTTGGACCCTCCAGGAACAGGGACCTTTGACTCAGGGGTCCTCTTTGGGGGCGTAGAAGGTAACGTTGGAATACGTGACGCGTTCGCAGGTGGTCCGTCTGGTTCTAAAGCTTTGGACCCTCCAGGGGTGGGTAGCTTTGATTCTGGTGTTTTAATTGCTGATGGTGACTTTGTAAATGACGGGATCCGACTGACACCCATCGGGATGCCAGTCCCCTGCGGGGGTGAAGATACACTAGGGATCTTACTCTTTGTAGCATCACTTGAACTACGAATTACCGGAGAATGTGCTTGTCCTTCTCCTTTCAGTACCGGGTGTTCTTCGTTCTGGCTGTCTTTTCGAGCTACAGACGGAATTTTCGACTTGGGAATGCCAGTCTTGGAGAAGGATGGGATTTTGCTAACTGGTTTAACTGGTTCATGTCCATTTGGCACACTTGCAGCGGTAGGATCTTTGTTTTCCTTCGCCGAGTCAGGTCTGTTTTGCGACAGCGCTGCAGATGAAGGAATCTTGCTTGCCGCCTTGTCCTTGTGCGAGGCGCTGTCTTTCCGGCTAGCTGTTGGCAACTGAGATCTCTTGGCGACCTCCTGACTCTTGTCGCCTTTAGTCGAAGACGGAATCCTACTCTTGGGAGAAGCGCGTTCTTCGCTGTTATTTCTCTTCGCGAGAGAAGGAATACGAGAAACGTGCGAGTCTTTTTCAGCAGTTGCTGGCGATCGAACAAGAGACGGAATCTTTGACATTTCGCTGCTGCTCCCTGAACGGGAGCGACTGCTTTCAATTGAACTCTTTGACGGTGATTTGCTCAACGGACTTGAAGTTAAACTTCTGTTGCTTGACGATCTACTAATGTCGCCTTCTAAATCTTCAGTACTCACAGTTGGTGAGTTAGTTCTTAGTTGGCCTCTTGGTCGAACAATATCACTTTTTTCCCGTCTTACACTTGGCGAGGCGCGACGTTTGGTGATGTCACTGTGTTCACGCCGAAGTCCAGCTGGTGATTGTGAGCGCGGGCTCACTACACTATTGTCCTGCTTAAGACTAGAAGAAGACACTGACCGAGCGGGACTCGGAATAGCAGTTCTATTAGCCGGCGATTGCGTACGACGAGGTCTGACGATATCACTCTTCTCTCGGCGCAGGTCCCCGTTTTTCAACGTATCCTGGACCGCCTGGCTTGATTGAGAGGGTCTGGACGGAGTAGCTGTTTTTTTAGGCGCTGAAAAACTGGCGCTTCTTCTAGGCCGAACTGTCGGCTTGTCTTGAGCAGCGTCTGGCTTATAAGATCCTTGATTTGACGCCCTGCCAACGGGTTTTACAATGCGCGCTTTATTTGCGGTTTGCGAACTGTTGTTGACTTGAATAAACAGCGGATACCGGTTGGAGAAATCGTTTGGATCTTGCGACTGTTCGGGTAATGAACAGACGCTATCAGTTACCGTGTCGGTGCAATCACTCCCTTTTGATCCGGAGCACAGTATCGAGGTGGACGCAGTTTTTCCGTTACAAGTTACGCCGTTCAAATGATTTTCACTCTCACTTTCACTGCGTTTTCTAACTTGGCTAAAATCGCCTGACTTCCGCCTTGGATTGGATCTCTTTCTGAGCGCTACATCACTATTGCTCCTTTTCACCTTCTTGGGTTCCGGGACTCTTTTGGGTGGGGCTGGTCGGAACTGGGGCTTAGTCTCTGCCGGATATAGACCGAAACTTGGGCTTGCACCAAAGATCGCGGAAGCGTTGCGTCCTTGCCTTGATGGATCTGGAAGACTGGGAATAAAAACAAGAACAATTAGTTTTGGTCTGGAAAGAAACAACTGAATGCAGTCGAGGGGCCAAGTATAAGTCGAGAACGAATCACGACTCCGAGAATTAACCAAGGCCGCTCGGTTCATTAACGACACTTGTTTTTGCCTGCGAGCAGAGGTCATATATCCGAGCGACCATTCCACAAGAACGAGTCGGCTTCACTCGCCAACTTGCTCACTGAACCATGAACCTGCTCACAGGCCAACGTTTTTAAGAGCGTGGATATTTTTAGAGTACTCTTAAGAGATCACGCTATTTTCAGAGTGAATATAACAAGGCTATGAAAGTGTTCGACTGCTACACCTATGACGATTAGAAAAATACGACACTTGTTCCTTCGATTTGCTCTGGGAAGGGAATTTTAACTAATTAAGAGTGATCTCATAGCCAATCCCTTCAACTTCATGTATACATTCGGACCTCAGGAAAGCGCGGGAAAAATGCGGCAGCCAAGTCTCGAGTAGTGGAGGTCTTGTATTTAATTGGTCAAGAATGAAATTCTCTCTGATTGGTCGAGAGCATGATAAACGAGCTGCTGTAGCCAATAGCTGAGCGCAGCCAACGTATGCCGAAAAGTTATCGATTTTCGATTTTTGAAACGTCCTTTTGAAATATTATCAAATCCAAATGGTTTTCATGTAAAAACCTGCTTAGGTTACGGTGAGTTACCATTAAACCGACTAAACCAAGTTCGCGCGAAGAGTTTTGTTTCTTGTTTCAGTGGCTTAACGGTGCAAACAAATACTGCACAGTTGTGCAATGTGTTCATAACAATAAATTATGCAAAGTAACAAGAGAACTCGGGCAATCGATGAACAATGAAAAGCACTCAAGCTGTTAAACATGCCAATCCTTTCTGATCTATTCTCAACAACATTTCTCACAAATTACTTTAATAGACAATGGTAGCGTTTCATCAGCTGAGGAAGTTTAATTCTCCTAAGGTAATTGCTACTGCACTAAGCAGACAAAACTTTAAGTAAGAAGAAGACAAAGTTCTTAAAGAATTTTCGCTAATTGGAGCTCCCACAGGGACAAATTTTAATTGATTTGAGGGCGAACTGAATTGGAAACACGTGGAAAAATACCTCAATTAGATTAACAATGCATCTACGTTGAGTGGAAACAAAACACGAGAACAAACCCACACTGCACGAACAAAGCGCTGGGCAGTAAAAACAATAGCGTACAGACAACTCTCCAATGAACGTTCATCAAAGCTTCTAAAGTAACCCAACTAATAAATCTAATCCGAGAAGTCTTTGAATGAGAACACATTTGTAGATTTGCATACGAGTGTTATTTCAAATTGGCTTGGAAATAAAAGCTCTGGCGGTTAAAATCATTCCCGCCCTCAAAATAGCGCCTGTCAGGACATTATGCACAAAAAAGAAGCCAAACTTCGGTCGTGTTTGTAAATAACCAGTGCATATAATTTTCAAACAATCTACCTTTTGTAAAAGACGCCAAGGTTTTATGATAATTTCGATAGAAATTATGACATCCTAATATATCGTATGTCTCGTTTTGGGAACTCGAGCAAATCCATAACTTTGACAGAGTTGACAATCGAAATTCAACAAAGGCTTTCAGATTGAAATTGCTTTGTCTATTGTCGAGTTTATTCGCTGAGAATGTATTAAAATTTATCTGAAATCAAAACAACTTAACACGAAATACACTCTAATTTTAGAAAAGTCGATTACACGGTCCCATATAGCTAATTTCTGGCCAAAATGGGACTTGCAAGAGACTTTTCAAATATTTGGACAACAAAGAAGTTGAATTTTTTTTAGTATCTGCAACAAAGCATGCGAGAAAACAGTTGACTTTCCAGAACAATCAAAAATTCTAAATAGCATGGTCAAGGTGGAAAATGTAAATATAGTCAGGTTTTAAACCGCAAATTAAAGCAATGTGTTCATGTCTCTGTAAAAAATCTTAACAATACGATTTTAAGGACTCGGGTAATTTCCTATATTGCACAAAAGGAGGGGAGGGTGAATTTTCACCATGCTTCCAAGTAGTTATGGGATTTATGCATGGACGTTTCTCGCGTATGAAAATTACGCGAAGACGAAACGCTTTCAGTCTCTGCGTGAAATACAGAATTTTTACACATTTCATTCTCGATAATTTGGCTGACGCTTTAGGGAGTTAGGTTAAAAGTATCCCTTGTTTTGAAAATAAACAGATCTGGCAGTGTGATCTAGGAATACACGTGAAGATTTCAGGACAACTAAATAATATGACATAGTTCTATTGTATAATGGACAGATGTCGAGAAAATTGCCTTTTGGATTGAACAAGAATTGAAAATGTCACCTCGTTGCCCAAAATCTTCAACGCGGCACTTGACAATACGACGTACGGAATTCGATTGTGTAGTCATGCCTAATGTTGACTTCTTTCGAAACGAAAAACGCTGACATGAAATCATTAAAAGGTACCATATGTACAGAGTATGGTCCATATTTACTTCACCGGATGTCTAGCTCTACGTGTCTTGAAACCACCCCGGCTTAAAATTTTATGCCGCTATTTTATCGACATACACACAAACGGAACGGTACTTCAGTATTTTGCGATGTGATGTGAAATGTCGGTATTGATCGACTTTTGTGTTTCGATCGAGCAAATGGAAAGCGTTAAAAGATACTTCATTTCACTTACGGTTGAGCCAATTTTTCCCAGAAGGAAGACATGATCCATACGCACCACTGTGACAAGACCGCTCGGAGAACACTGACAGCGATGCGCTTGTGGCTACGTTCATCAAATAATCTTTCCCTACTTCACGCGATGTAGTCTGTATAAAGTTCAGAGAAGTAGTTCCTACATTCGCGCTAATAAAAACAATCTTTGTCGCGGTGAACTCGCCTCTCTCTTAGCCATACCGTCGTTACCGCAATTGACACACGGAAGGCAGAGTCGACATGATTGTTGTCAAAGACACAAAGTTTCCGAAAGCGCGTACAAATCTCATTTGAATTTCCTTCAATCCACCCTTGTGGTTGTCTGTCGAACTTTTCTAAAAATACGGATGACTAAATGCAAATAATCGAAGAGAAAAACTTATTTACATTCACCAAAAACAGACATACTGTATGCACGCCTGGTAGCTTGTCAGGACCTATCAAAACACAAAATACAACAATACCAATATTTTTTGACCATTTGGGTGCGACCGACCGTAGTGTTACATTATTAATAAGCGAAAAATTCGGCAAGGAGGCTCGACAACTGCAGCGACATTTTCATAACTAATCCTTTGTTGGGGGCAAATTGTCGTTCGCTTTCACTTTCGCAATAAAATAAATCTTCGAACTTTACGGTTGTTTTCCCAGAGAAAGAACGTTCTGTGTACAAAGCATTTGAGACTTTTTATTTCGGCAACTGTCTGACAATAAATATGACAGGTATTAGATTTGATATACGCATAATCCAAAGTAAAGCCGAGGTAACGTTTTTAACCTGCTGTGGCATAAAATTATGCTTTCGCAATTTATGGTACCAATGCGCGGAAATGTCGCTTTGGTCGGTCTTACTAAGGCTTTGATGTTCACTACGCCTAAGGGTTTTCAGACGCCTTCATTTACATGAAGAGACATAAAAACATTAGTTACATATCGAAAATGGTTTCAACTGGCGTAGCGTCGCTTTTGTTTAGGTGAACTCCGCCGTCAAGGACGTTTCGTTGCCTGAAGGCCTAAAGCGGAAACCGTTTCAATGTAATTTTTAGTGGTTTTCACTGCTTTATCGTGTTGCTGGACAAATTGTTAATTATAGCTCACCATTTTCACGTTAGATCCCTTCTAAAGAGCCTTTGCGCTCGCTTAAAGATTGTTTATAAGCCTAGCTGGGCAGACTTTCTGGCAACCACACCGTGCTATATATCCGCTACGCGTCGACCATCTTCAATTTTTGTAACGCACATTCGGCGGAAATAATTCAGTCTCTCGATTGCTTTCTGAGAAAGACATACGAAGTAAATTGCTTAAGATCCAAAACAAAAGAAAGCGTGCTTCATACGTCACATAAAACACCCGAAAGAGACCTTCAGTACTGTGCCACTATCCTATAATCTTATTCGATAAATAGTATACCAACTATTTCAAGAACTATTGTCGCACTTCCTTTGCATACTGCGACCGTAAAATTCAGTTGCGTTCGAAACCTTCCAAAATATTGAGTTTTAAATGCGACTAGATTTCATCTGCTCTCATACAAACATGAAGTTTAAATCGATTCTAGGTTTAATCAACGCATAGAAAACTTCAGTTTGGATGAAGTTGAGAAGTTTGTCGCAGCTCAAAACAATCGGTGTCAAATAAAACGTATCACTTACCAAACTCTTCTACGGAAGTAGCGATTGAGCTTCCAGATTTACAGCAGAAATTCGAAGTCGATCTTCTTCGCTTAGGTCAAGTCGTGAAAGACAGCGGGTTAATTGAAAACTTTCACTGGATGCATGCTGACAAAGGAGAGTTATGCAAATGAGAGGTTTGTGCGACAACTCTTACAAAAATTTGACGGGCTTCGGAAAGGACGTCATCTAACGCTGTGAAGGAACCAATCAGCGAGAGGCTTACCGATAGATTACATGACCAAACGAGTTTGTGTTTGTTAGTGTTTCAAGTGCAGGAAGTTTGCCATTCAACGACGCTTATACTCGATTGAACACGTTTTTAATATTCAAGGTACAATATTATAACCATTCTGATATTGGTAGAATAACATCATACCTTTCTGGGAAATTATTGGCACAAAACTCGTAACATTGCGTGAATTTTGTCACGTTTGTTGAATAAATGCTTTCACTTTGTAAAAATACAACACTTGACCGAAATATTTCACTTTCTCCAGACCTCACTTGAGAATTCAACGGCTTAGTATAACGATCTGATAACTTTTACAACTGGTTGATATTTATAACTATGATCTGTTTGTCAATTCAATGACAGACAACTCTCCCGCGGGAACAAGTGAAGTTTTATATTGTTCTCGATCAATATCTGCTGTTGTAAAATATTTCCTGCTTTATGCACCAAATTTGTTCAGGTAATGAAAATGTTTGAAGTTCGAACTGTGGCTATTATATACCTGCAGGAAAACTTCTATTTACAGTCAAAACAATGTTGCATTTTTGGCTCGTATATACAGATAAAATGGCACGAGTGTATCTCTTAATTAATCACGCTCTACTTTGCAGCAGCCAGTGATAACCAAGACACAACCGTGACAGTGCCAAGGAAAGAAAACGATCTGACAATGATCAAAACGCAGGCCTAAAGTGACTCAAATTGAAAAAATCCATTAGTTTTAAAATATTAAAGAAACGTCCGCTCAAAACAAAAACCTGATTGAATATTGCTGGCGCGCCATGCCATAAGACATGCAAACAACTACGCCGAGTTCTTGTTTCTCTGACATTGGAGCCTGCACAAAAACTATCTTGATTCTCTATATTTCCAAAGTGATGGCGTTTCGTTTGTGAGGAAAGTCCAATGTAGCTCTATGTAGGCAGATGTTATATAGGTTATCCGATTTCGTTCAGTTCTGGAGAATTGTAATTTTCCCTTTTCGAGAAGTGACCAGACAAATCAACCGGACACTCTAAGCAGCTCACATGATATCGAATAACATTACTGTCTACCTCGAGGGGGGAGGTTCCCCACGGAAACCACTTAGACATTACTTTTTTTTTAAACGAATGTCATTCTAACATTGAAAACGTCTAGGGAACTCTGTCCTCCACCTCCCATCTCTTCGTGATCGGAATAGGAAAGGGATAAAGTATCGTGGAGGATTCACGGAGATTCCAACTTTTAAAGCTAGTTAAAGATCATGGTTTCTCTCATCCCTCACCCCGCAAAACACAATTGCACGGCATGGAGCCTTGCTCCACGAATTATGCAGTCGCAACACTGCTGAACTGCATGTTTACGTACGTACAGCAAAACCCCGGTAACTCAAATGAAAAACAGTTCGAGTTAGAGGAGGTTCGAGTTATCGGGGTCGATTGAAAATCCTACTTGCAATGTTGATAATTGATAGTTTACTGATTTTTCAGCACTTCAGTATACAGCACAATGCAAATAAAACCTATCTCGTCAGAAACTGCGTTGTAGCACTGTTTTTCTATTTGTGACAGCTAATGGCGCCGCATCCGGTATGACTCCGGCATAAGATTGGGGAAATAACTGTCAAATATGTGCACGGTCGGTTGCACTTATTAAAATCAAATTGCTGTAGTGTTAGATTTGAGTGTTTTTACCGATTTACACGACCAAGGGAAACGAAATTTAGTTCGAGTTAGCGAGGAATTCGAGTTAAAATTACTGAAAAGTGGGATCAAATCCAAGGGAAATGGGACGCGGGGGAGTTCGAGTTTCCGGGGTTCTACTGTAGTTTCACCGTTAGCTATAAACATTTCGAGCAAAACAAAAAGAACATAAACAAACCAACAGGGGAGAACGCGGTATTTCTTAAGTGGTTTGTTATTGAACATGTCAGCAAAATATCAACCTCAACAGGAATCAACAGAGTCCGAACTTGCTAATATATCTCACTGCTGAGGTGATCAAAAAGGCATAAAATGCTCGGCGCTTGGCGCCGAATTTGCTGTGCTCCTCCAAGAGCCGGGAGCCTGTTCGCAGGCCAAACATTCCTCGACAATTTATGTTTTGAATTTGTAAGTTTTATTGGGAAATCTAGAAGCCCCCGTGTATTGCGTTTTTGGAGGAAGGATGTGATGTAATGCCTATATTTGGTCCATAAAATAACCCAGTTGGCTTAAAATTTGTGTAGACTACATTGAACCGCAATTGAAAGCGAATGTAATGGATCAGTTACATTGGTAAATTATGAAAATAGCAGGTTGTTTTGATTTTCATTAATCTTACGCGTTATTATCTCATTACACTTTCAATTTGTATTTTGACCACAAATTCAAGAAGATTTAGATCTTCGATTGAAAAATAAGGAAAATTGGAACTTTGACCTACCATGATAACACAAAAAAACACAGTTCTTAAGACAAGAGTACCAGAGAAGCCAGAATAAAGATTAGTCGAAACGACGACAAGCAGAGCGATAAGATCAGAACGAGATCGAATATTTGTTTTGAATAATTTAGAGTGATTCTGTGTTTGTAGAACACGAAATCAAACAAACCGCTTTCAAATATAACATTACAATGACAGAACTATAAGCACGTTACAGTACAAATGAAAGGTTAACGAGAAAAGAACTGAAATAGACACTAACCTCGGTTCTCTCTCGCCGAAAAACGCCAGCATTTCAGATCGTTCGACAAATATAAAACTGCTGACCAGGATTACAGTGGCAGCGCAGTCAAAAGTTCTAGAGTGTTTTCCCGTTTAGTAAATCACGATTTGCATTGGAGGCAAACGACACGGATCAAGAAAGGACAGGAAATAACACATAAAGGTCGAACCAGTCTGAAGCTATAAATTGAAAATTGATACGCGCCTGGCCGGATGTCACTCGTCACGTTTACTTAACAGAGCTCATCTGATCGGAGTACGTCTGGTCATCAGTTTTATTTCAACGATATCAAAATTTCTACGCCTTGAGTTTTGAGTCCAGAACAATCTTGAACGTGACCGGGCTGAGATCCAAAACCCAAGGAAATCTGCCTGGAGTTGTCCTTGCCCGCCCAGAAAACCCTCTTATTTTTCATAATAGATATTTTGACCCCAGACACTCACCTTCCCGTGAAAAATCGAAAAAGGTATGCACATGGGCGTTTAAGTTTATTGGCTGATAAGTGAGACTTACGAGTAAAGGCACCAAAATGCTGTAAATACCGGTGGCGGTAAATTTTTGGTGAGGAAAAAACGCATTAGTCAATCACTTACATGCCTTCGGAACTTCTATAAATCCCACTTACCAGGAGCTCTCACCTGCACTTACTTTGTTTAGTTGTCGGCCTCAGAACAAGGGTGGGGTAGGAGGGTGAGGGGTTATATTCCAGGCGGAGCCCTTCTAGGGTTGTACACCCTTCCCAGACATCACTCTCTGCTCAGAACTGAAAGCTCATGTTGTTTCTATCAGAGCAGCAAGCAAGAGATTCTTTACTTCTTCTCGCCCTTCTCTGCATGACTCTTGACTCTTGACAGTTACTTGCAGTCTAAATAATCCAAGTGGGCAAAGTACGAATAAAACAAAGAATGACGGTCACGCGCATAATTTTAAGCGCTTTTGATTTATTCAGATCTTGTCCTGATAACTTTTCAACCGAACGATCGAGCATCTTGGAGCAATTTTTCAATTTTTTCAAGTTGTTTTCTTTGCAGTGTCTCTTAAACTTCTTCGAAGCTCTGGTAGTACTTTTCCCAGTAGTAAAACTCGCTGTTCAATTGCTCTGTTTACTATTTCTTCCTTGGAATCTTTTATTCTGAACATATCGTGACGTTGATTGATAGAGAGATTTTCGCAGGGTGGTGGGATCGGAAAATCCTATTCACTAACGGCACTGATGCGAAAAAGATAAAACCCTTTGGCAGCTCCAGTCCGCTTTTCTGATATAATCATTATTTGTTGATAACAATCGGGAGGTTCGAAGGGCTAAGCTTCAGATAAGCAACTGGTCGTGGGAACGAGGCTTGCTGACTGTCCTATGCAGTCTATCAGCACAAAAGAAAAACAACGACACTTGACAGCTTTATTTTAACATAATTTACGCTCACTAACAATTGGTCACATAACGATTGGCATCAGAACTATATAGCGTTAGAATACGATCTTGAATGCTGCGTGGACTTTAGGCGCGCCAGCTGGGTCGAGTCTCCTCAAAGGGACCGGGAAAAGAGGGAAGCTTGGGACTAAGGAACCAGTGATAAGACCCTGGGAACACCTTGTCTCTATAATGCAAAACACTGGTCAATCTCCAAGCATGAAAACAGTTTGTTCCTAAGGAAGTTGATGAAAGCTGATAACTCGTGTAGTCTTCAAACACAAATATCGTGATCATTTGCATTACTGAGGTATTTTTAGAGTTACACATGGACTTGCTATTGGTTTCCTTGGATTCAAACTGCTCATTGCCTGGTTAAATTGTATGCAATTTTACCAAAAAATTTTAGCGATGTTGCATTCGGTCCTAAGTTCCTAACCTGTCCATGAAACGCTGACAGTGACAACACGGATAGCAGCAGGAAATCAGATAACTGAGTTAAACTTAATTTGGAATCATTGATTG
Organism: Micromussa lordhowensis; assembly: GCA_964020085.1. Lineage (NCBI taxonomy): Eukaryota > Metazoa > Cnidaria > Anthozoa > Scleractinia > Lobophylliidae > Micromussa > Micromussa lordhowensis. The sequence goes on from OZ026596.1 coordinate 43,897,165, forward strand.
CCATCACAACAAAAGGTCGTAGAATCCTTTATTTATCACTGTCATCACTTAATTAATTTTTTAAAACACTTTCAATTTTTCAATTAAAACTATATGTAACGAAGTCACCGAGGAAATGTACTCGGATGTAATGAAAAGCCTAAAATTGATGATGAATTGCATTTGAACGGCCCCACGCTAGCGCAACAAACTTCGGTAAGTCAGATGGTTGGCCGGGCCCTTTAAAAAAAGTAAAATATAGTCGTTGTCGAAGAACAAATCGGTACGGGAAGAAACTTTTATTTCCACCAAGCACGTTTCGGGATTTTCAGAGAGGCAGCCGTTGATTTGAATGATTGAGCGCTAATTTGAACTTTCTGACAATTCATTCATAATTCATGCGACAACACTCCTTTATTTTTGTTTCGATGCTTAGCAACAAAGCATTTGATGAAAGTCGCCCCACAGCTTCGTCAGAGCTCTTCTCGCAAAATGAAAACAAAAATCAAAATTACTTGGAACAAAGAAAACTATCAGCAACTTGATCTATCATCGGCGACGGAAGCGTACGACATTTTTACGTCGAAGACGAAGACAAAACGAAGAAAGCTTTCAATTCAAATATTAAAGATAGAAAGATGTTCTGGCAATTTCTATCAATTTCTATAGGACGTGACTTTGAAAGAAAACATGAGACAAAAAGAGAAAGCAGTGAACTCTTAAGGCTCCTATTTCAACTCATCACACAAAATCATTTCTTAAAGATTTCAGGACTCCTTTATTGTAATAAACTCAAATGTTAATCCCAGCAGTGCAGTCTCTTCTTAACATTTGCACACAGTGTCACCTAATGATTTACGGAACGAGGTACATAGCAGTTTTGAAATTTTCATAAATAAAAAGAAAAAATCCAAACATGTTTTTTTCCGGTTCAGCCTCCAGCCATGACTGACTAATCCAGCTGAAACTTCGACGGTGACTTATTTATTCAGGTTTTGGTTTGAAACGTTAGACTGGGCGAATGTTTTGCATCTGCAGTGATCTTGTAATTTTTAAATTATGGTCAGCTCAAATTAAAAGATTCGTTGTCTAAGTGGAAATAGACCCTTTAGTACCAAACTAAAACGAAGGGAGATACAATCTCGATGACGTATCTGGCCTGAAAGCTTCATAATTTCTTCTCTGAGTGACCTAATTTCATACTGCCAAAGTTGTTGACATAATAAAAATGTCATTATTTGTTTCCAGTTAGGAAGGACCGATTGTTAGCAATTATTCTGTGCGTATTATTTCTTAAACATAATTTAACTACCTGGCACATATATTATTAGAGGTCTAGCGAATATAGGCACATTTGACCAGGTTAGAATGTATTTTTTCCCAGCTAGTGTAGTGTGCTGTATTAAAGAAATACATCACATTGATTGATTGCAAGATATATCGGTCATAAGCTTGGGGTGTGTATTTGCACAGATGCCTACAATATTGGAATTTGAAACAAACTTCAGTGAGTCTCAGTTACAAATGACAACTTTCGTCAAAAGAATCAGAATTTACTGGCTCCGATCAAGTAAATCAATGTAAAATAACAAATTGCAGTTTGAAAAACAACAGTAAAAAACAAACAACGACGAGAAAAAAAAACAACTCAATAAATCAGCTTCCCTGATATTTTTTATACTCTTTCGTGCAATCTTTAGCGCATTGAAAATAATATATGGATACTAGTCACGTAGAGAGAATTGAAAAATCCTACAGTGTCAACTTGTAATGTTTTAAATATCACTTTGTGGTATAATTGTTGAAAACGAGATGAAAACACTTGAAATGAAAGACTCCATTTCCTAGTCGCTGATTTGCTACAGTCGCTTCAAAACTGTGACTGAATAAATGCTCCGAACTTTGATCGACGAGATCAGATTTTTATAATTATTATTACAATTTCTGAAATACACAGACCGCCGAATTACAAAAAAAAACAAATTGCACTGATTGCTACAGTGAACGCTGGGCCAAAAAAAAAAAGAGCCTCACGAACTGTTCTAAGCTAAAGTGAGGTCCTCAAACTCAAAAGCGGCGTGTCTGATGTTTATTGTGTTACGAGCTTATAAAGCACGATTAATACACTGAAAACATGGCTTCAATGAACGACGAAGTTGGTCTTTAAAAGCTTTTTGAGAGCGCAAATATACCGCGCAAAGGCGTCTTCATCGAGTATTTATGCTTTGTCTGATCCTAAAAATCATTCTGATGAAGTAACTTTTTCTTTCAATACCGTTGTAAAAGAAGGAAGAGTTAAAAATTAAAATGTATCGAACACCTGCTTGATTTCGAATTTGTCATTCCCGCGAAAAAATATATTGTAACACACGCCCAGCTTCAAACTCAGGTTGAGTTGAACAGAAGTTAGTCGTTTACTAAATATTATGTGGAAATTTTGTCTCCTTGCATGTACTTACAAAGAAGGCTGATCTCTGTGGTCTGTCGGGTCTCGAGGCAAATCCAAAATTCTGGGAATGTAAGATAATATGAGATGTGAACAGCGCGACTTGCATCAAACAATGTGACACTCCCATCTGCCAATGGTGATTTTACATTTGAATCAAGCCAATAGAGCTCGTGTTTACCTCTTACGTTCTCTAAGCCGTAAGCTTTCCATGCTGTTCGAGAAGTTTCGCGATTGTACGCCGACTTCAACTCGTCCTCGATGAAATCGTTAGTGTTTTCTGACGCGGCAAGGTTTAATTTTCGTCGGTCATATCGGCCACGACGAAAAAAAAACACTCGATAATAAACTAAAGATGACTTTCGGCAGACAAACCGGGTGATTGGGACAGGTGACAGGAGAATCGCCAACCAAATTTATGCCAAATGTTTCGCAGCGTCCGCTCAATTTACAACAACTCTCCGATGTGATTGGACGGACGCTTGTAAGATTAATGCTTTATTGTATTTAAATCAAAAATCTAATGAAGAAATATGCGTCAGTTCGCGTATGTTTTATTTGGAAGACGCGGCTTTATTTAGAGAACAAAGGAGCACATATTGTCGTTAATTATATACGAATGTGATGTTTTCTTTACTTATGGCATTTTTTTTTTTAAGAACTGTAATTATTTTGAATTTGTTGTTTCAAATTGTAACCCTTTTATCCGGAGAGGCACATCTGTTAATGGGGCTTTGAATTTTGTTCTGAGAATTTGGTGTTCGATCAAGACAGTGTCCTCTACAGCTTGATGATTTTCTTTTTTTCTCATCACCTGTTTGCTATATAATGTCTGGAAATTTAATTTCAAAATGCTGGTCACTCTTAAGATTTCAACGTTGAAGGACAATGAACGTCTGTTGCTTCATTAATATTCGTAAGTCAATTCACGCCAAATTATCTCTTGAGTATATTTTAACTAGAAAACAAATGCGTTTCCTTTTGCAAGTAGAAGAAAGAACATTATTAGCCAAGCTATTTTTGTTTCATATCCTGGATCTGAAGTCTAAAAAAAGCGAGATGAAATATCCATTCAAAAGTGCATTGCTTAATACATCTGTGATCAAGTTTTCATTGACCTACAATACTTGTCCAATGTTCACTAATTTATTTGAAGCATAGATGATCATGCAGGAAATATGCAATTGCTGACAATCTGAAAATATAAAATACAAATAACATTAAGATGCATATTAAGCTACTTTCGATATTAAGAAATAGAAAGGAAAATGCACAGAGTAGGTGGAAAGCAAATGTGGACTATTGGTATAACTGAACCAACAGACAACCAGACTTTGTCACTCATGTGACGTCATCAAACACCTTGCGTACAAATTTTACAGTTTAGCTTGGGCAGTTTGTTTTTCACGTGATGTTCTCCAGAGAATTGTTCTTTTATCCATCTAAAATTATTTACTCATATACATGCGACTATTTGAAAATTTAAAAGTAAAAATTCTGAAGAGAATCATCACATGGTCTGAAATGGGGCAACAAAACCACCCAAGCTAAAAAAGTCTATCTAGGTGGAATGTTAATAGAGAGGGAAAAGAAGGACGGTGAATAAATGAAAAGATAGCATTAAAGTGCACCTAACCCCAAAATATTTTTTTCGCTTAAATAAATCTTTGCACCTGTTCGAAACACAGTGCGCCTTTTGAACTCAATCTTTACTTTTTTATAGGCTGTAAAAGTTACGAAATCTAGCAATCATCTGTTGCACGACCAAGCTAGTAAGGGGCATGGGTCTATTCCTGGGTTGACGTCAGAGACTGATTTGCATCGTATTAAGTCTTTGTAAACATGCATGCAAACAAGTTTATGACATCAACCCAGGAATAAATCCATTCCCCTTACTTGCTCGTTCGTGGAACAGACGATGGCCAGATTTCTTAACTTTTACCGCCTGTAAAAAGTCAAGATTAGGGCTAGAAAAGGGCAAAAAGGCGCAATGCGTTTCAAACAGGTGCAAAGAGTCATTTAAGAGAAAAAAATGTTTTGGGGTTAGGTGCACTTTAAGGAAAAATCTTCAGTACAGAGAGTAAACAAAAGATAGAGAAACAGGATCATTTCTGCATGCACTTAGCAATAAATCATTACACCCAAGACTTTTGTTTAACCTGTCTGGATTACTCCTTTAAGCAAAGTTGTTTTGATATATCATGGCAACTCCCACCAAAATAGGCTTGTTGTGTAGCTGTAAAGGAAAGGAAAACCCAGTCTCATGATTTTTAGGAAATTATGAAATATGTAAACCGAAACCTTTTATGACAAGCCAAGATTCATGATTCTCAATAAACTGACATGGTTCAGTAAGTGAGCTTACTCGGAGAATCTATAACATGCAATGCCTTGATGCAATCTTCCCATGTTTGTTTCTTTTCAGTGTCGGATTTATTCTTTGTGATTTTCAGACTTTCAAGTTCACCAACTATTTTGAGGCTTCCCTACATTAATTTGAAGAGAATTGTTTACATCACATAACATCACAACAATGGTTTATTTTTTTTACATAGTTACTGACTTAGCGTTTCAGGCTCTTTTGTGTTAATTTTAATTTTTTTGGAGTGATTTTTAAGCACATATGCTAAATGACTAACTGTGGACTGTTACATAATTCTACTTGTTTTAAACAAACTTATGACTCTGGTTAATTGATTAAGATTGGCAGCTGAAAATATCAAATTCCTAACATATCTATTTTCCATGAATTCACAAAGTCTTCATTGAGTACCACCATAGTTAGTAGAGGAGACTAACTATGGTACCACCTGAAATCTGGTGTTTTTTTAAACTATTTATTAAAGTAGTGAAATAACCAAACAAGTTAATTACACCAATCATTTTACTACACACCTGCCCTTAAGAGTTAAAACCTACAAAATAATGTTCCATTTCCACCATTGCATAACCATATTATGGCAGTGACATGAGAAACTCTCTGTTTGTTTTAAATACACCATCATGCTGAAAAAAAAAACATGATCTATGAATTTCTTCAAATGAACTCCACCCTAGTCCTTGAAGGGTTTGTTCTTTTCTAGTGTTCATGAATTCTGTATATTACGATGCCTTCTGTTTCTCCCATTGTGCTGGTTTCATTGTTTTAATAGTTAATGCATGAATAGTCTTCAGTTCCTCTACTAAACAGTCATTCACCATCCTATGCTGGGCTAACAGTGGTTTTCCTTCAAATTTGTCAGAAACAATGACTACCGAGAACTTTCCTCCACAGCCATCTGTCAGGTCAACCACTTCCTGTTTCCAAGTGAAAAACATTACAGTCAGTCAAAAGTGAGACTAATAAGGAAAGTTAAGGCAAGTGAAAAACTGAAAGAGTAGGTCTTTTTGACCAGCACCATATACCGTAACTGCTTATAATTTCTTTCTTCATGGCCTACCCCAAACGAAATAATGAATGAAAATACTACGTAAGTCAAATCAGGAATTTATGTCATGCTACTCATAGAAAGCTTGTGGTAGACAGACTAAATGGAGTGCTACAGTACTCATGCTTAACTGTTTAGCTAGAAGAGTACTATGGTTAGCCCACATAGTGCTCCAGTTAGCTAGGATAGTGGTAAGACTACTTTGCAGAATTCTGAATGCTAGAATGGGGAGGTGGTGGCGAAAGAAGGGAACGCTTGCCCGCAAACCCCTCAATTCTGAAAAACCCATTCGCCCATTCGGGCTTCTGATTGGTGCGGCGTGGTTCATTTGATTGATAGGTTTGACATGGAAGTATCAAATTTAACACGTCTCTTGGGATCGAATAAGATCAGAGTGGCGGAATGTGTGGAAGATTTTGAATCGTACTTTAGCGAAGTTTAGTTGAAGCTCAACGAAACAGGGATTGCTTTTTCGTTGAAAAAGGAACAAGAAAGTGCAATGCGCCATCTTTTTAACGGCAAAGATGTCATGGCTGTGCTACCCACTGGATTCGGCAAGAGTTTAATTTTTCGGTTGTTTGTCAGTATAAAATGAGGTTGACTAGCCTACACGACTCCTACGGTTTGTGACATTTGTACATTTGCTGTTCTCTGTTCGGTCTCTCAAACTTTTGGTGGTTCACTCTTGTTTGTGAAGGGCACTTCATGTTGTGTTATAAAGAGGAATTTTTAGTGGAGCTGAGCCGTTAGCAAATTTTAGAGGTCATAGGTCTGCATGGTTTACGCTGTTGTCGGCATGCTGCTTGGCAAAGTTTGACACCTCTGTAATTTTTTAGGCTCATTCCTAATGCAAGATATGTCTCCAAGAGTTTGCTTTTTCCCAACCCCGCTCCTTCGACCTTTTTTCTCTCGCCCTACTTTTTGTGCAGCCCGAATGCGAAAAAGCTCTTTCGCGCTCAGCTCGTACGGGAATGCTTGCTACGCAGGCTATCTGAATGCCAAATGCATAAGGTCAAACTCCAAATGCACTGTTCGCTTGCGGTTAATTTCACGTCTGTTCGCTCGTGATCACTTGGCCCTTTTCAACAAATAAAAGCTAACTGCAAGCAAACATGGGTGAAAGTAACCACAAGCAAAACAGTGCATTTGGCATTCAGCATTGCAAAATACCCCTGCTGTTAGGATTGTGCTCTGTTTGCCAAGTTACAGTTACCGGTAGTTCTTAATGGTGGCAATGCTTACAGTACATGCATATCACATTTGAGTGAGAAAAAGGTTTCGAAAAATATTTTCAAATAGGGTAGTCTGTGCACCAGGGCTCAGTTTATGACTAGTTCCGCTTTACTTCCTCTCCATGGTCAGGTATTACCCAACACCTTGACTTTCAAAGGTC
>OZ026596.1:43919410-43979410 GCA_964020085.1 Micromussa lordhowensis
TTTACAGGAGGGGAATCAGCATGGGGCGAGGCTTTTAAGGACGAGTTCAAACCGAATTTAATACATCAAGGTTAGAAGGATGAATAAAGGCACTTTTTTATCATATATACGTGTAGTATTGTTGTTTTTCCCTCCATTGTGCATGTACATTGCATCTCAATTGTACAGTAATAGTAATTAGAACATTGCCCGCTCTCATTGGTTTAAGGTCGTGTTTCTATTAAACAATTAGATTATGACTATCTATCGCGTGTTAGTAAATTCTCAGCTCCGACTATTGCATTTCTAGCTTTTGATTGGCTAAAAAACTCAGACTATGATCCATTATTATTCAAGAAATTGTAACACTATCCAAATATGGTCATGATGCTTTCGATATCTGTCATCCGCAGGTAACAGATATCCGGCGGTATTCGTAGCTTCGTACGTGGGAACAAAAAGTGAAGTGAGAAAATGTCGACAGAAAGATTTAAAAATGTTAGGCTGTTTTGTTATCAATTTGTTGAATAATAAAACAATTATCCTGCTCAATCTCGCGGAATATCGTCTGATTTTTATCAGACGATATTCCGCGCGATTTTGCAGGATAATTGTTAAATAGTCGGAGATTTACGTCATATGGAAAATAGTGCGCCAAGTTTAAAAATTTTCCGCACGAAGTTTTCAACTTCAGCCCTCTATAATGGCCGAAATAAAAATCGGCGGCAAAACCCGGTTTGAGAATTTACTAAAACAATTATTCCATTCGCCCTTGTTGGATATGAAGTGATTATAACCAACTCGCGCTACGCGCTCGTTGGTTATTTTATCACTTCATATCCAACTCGGGATCATGGAATAATTGTTATGTAGTTGACAAGGGCGCAGCTGAAGTCAACTATCACGCATAGAAATAGAGAACGAATAATCTAATTGTTTTGGTATAAATCTACTAGTCATTCAAAAATTTAATCTAAATCCCCTTCAAAGACACTTCGAAAACACAAAGAAGCGACCCCTAGCACACGCTGCTACACTACTCACTATCTACAACAGAATAGATCTGTGAGTAGCATAGCCAATCAGAGAACGGCATTCGTGAAAGAACACTAGTAGATTTATACTAAAACTCTATAGAAACTCGGTACATGTTTTCTATTTCTTCCTTATTTGCGCATACTGAATGTGTTGAACGCAATATTTTACACTTCTTCGTCAATTTATTGTTCTTGAAACTAACGAAGGCTTACAGTCCCACAGTTAACGCATTCAAACCTTTGTTGTTTTTTATTTTTCAGGCAGAGGAATTTTAAGTATGGCAAATTCAGGACCCAACACTAACAAATCACAGTTGTGAGTAATGAAACTCCATTCACAGTTACTTATCAATATAATGTTTCTAGTGGTGAACTGTAAACATTCATTGGGACGCTTGTTACTTGTAGGGGTGGAAGTGAAGAACAGCTTCCTTAAGATACTGTCGGTCGACACTCGGACAAAAACGTTTTCTGGAAATATAAATCAAGTCCGAAAAAAATTAAAATTCGAGATTAATTACTTACTTCTTTGCGGGAATTGGGAAAAAGATTAGAGATACGTTGGAACTAGACGGTGGGCCAGGTTAGTCTATTTGGGCTTGCTTACAGTTTGCAGGGTCGGTAGGCTCTCCTCTTGGTAAACTCTCCTCTCCATTCCTTTCTACATTCTGTAATACTCTTTCACTATTCATTCAGCCTTTTGTTATTTCCTTGTAGCTTCATAACGTATCGTTCTTGCCGGCATTTGGATGAAAAGCATTCCGTGTTTGGCAGGTAACAGTCCAGATATTTGTTGGTTGTTGTTGTTTTTGTTTTTTCTTGTGCTTAGATACGTTTAAATGCATTCAGCTTTAAGATTATTATCCGGTAACTGAAAGGAAAGCTTGTTGAACGACTCTGTAATTTATATGACTCTGTAACAATTTCCTATCGACCTACCTAAAACTCTTCACAGTTAGTCACAAATATAGTTACAACGACTTTCCCTCCTCCTTCTGGATAAATTTGGTGAATTTTCGCAGTACAATGTTTTGTAGGGTAAATCTAAAGGTAGCGCGTGACTCTTGTATATTTTGCTGGATCATTGGATAATGCAATTCGAGAGTTTTCATTGGCTTAGCCATCATGGGCTATGAGCCATTATACCATGCCCTACGAATATGGTAAGCGTACGCGTGATTTTTTTGAGACGTTTTTATTTTTTTAAAGTTTAGTTTGCTATATTTTTGGGGCGTTTTTAATAAAAACATTTTTCCACTCGCCCTTGTTGGATATGAGATGATTATAGCCAACTCGGCGCTATGCGCCTCGTTGGCTATCTACCATCTCGTATCCAACGCGCGCTTGTGGAATAATTGTTAATTACCATAGTGGTAGCTATTTAGTTTTTTAATCATTCGTATGTTCAGTGTCGTGACTGGCGTTTTATCGTTGTGGTTTGGTTTGTCAGGTTAGTTGGTGGGCTTGAAACACTTAGCGCTATGGAGAGAGTCGAAACAGATGAAAAAGATCGACCAAAGGTATTACTTTATATATTGGAGCAGATCATTGAAACCTCTCCTCAACCCTGCAGGTAAAGAACGGCCGGGATTTTCTGCTGATATCTTATGACCGCGCCGAGAATGAAGACTCTTCAAGAGCAATGATGTCAAAGCAAAGGAATGCGGGAATGTTATATCGAGGAACTTTACACTGTAATTTTGACATTTCATTCGTACTGAAAGTCATCCTCACTTCCCCATTATAGGGGAATCCTTGTTTACAATATTTGCCTCATTAGCATAAGCAATTCAGTTTTTGATGGAGCTACAAAGAAATCAGTTCTGAATATTGAAAGGTCATAGTACGATTAACTCTGCCAGTGAATACGAGCCTGATGTATTGAATACTTTTTGTGCAACACGACTTTAAAAACTCAAAATTTAACAAAGAATGTCTGAGCTCATTAGCGCTTTTGCCACCCAGAAATTTTGCAGTTTTTGAAAGACAATTTCTCCTTGAATATTACACCCAAAGAGCTAAAAATTTCACCATGTACTAAGTTTCACCAGCTCTTTAGCTGCCTGAAGTCAATTCATATCTAACATGTTCCTTCTGTATGCAAAGCCGTATGTAAATGAGCAAAAATGTAAACAATGACGTCAGCATGAATTCGCCTATAGCTGCTGGTCATTTATTGCTCTTTCTCTTTACCAGTCGATCCCGATGTATTATTTAATCTTGGTCAAAATCTATTTTATGTTCCACTGGGTGAGTATTTCTTTATTAACTGTCTCCCATCAGGAAACGATCAAGTTGATCAAGGCTGTGGTGTTCGTCAATCCTTTTGAAGAAGTGGACGCCGTTGTAAGTTGACTTTTTAACCTTTTAGCCCTAACGATGATCCACATTTAAATCCTCCTGAAACGTTTTATACAAAAGAGCCGTCTAGGTCAGGAGAATAAGACAATTGATCTCAAAGGCAATATTTTCTTGATTTATTATCCTATTCTCTAATCTAAGACCATAGTAATGTACGATGACAGGTACGGAGAATTTTTTGTTGACATCAGGTGTACAGGCTACAACGATGCGCATGAGTATCGCGATAGAGACAGATACTTGTCGTTCATGATCTTTTCATTTTCCACTGCTAGGTTTATTGTTTTATCAGTTGAGAATATGACGCCAATTAAATTTGTTTTTAGCTTAAAGAAGAACGCGAGAAAAGGGAAGAAGAAGAAAAGCGACAGGTAATTTGCCCGATCAACTGCCAGGTTATCCTCGTCAACTGAGGGCCAATCAATGTGTCAGGGTCTATTACGTCTGCATGTGCTGTGTTTGTAGCCGATAGCACGCGTGCTCTGATTGGCTAATACTAGCGTATTATTCTCTCGTAATGCCCACGGTCCGATTACGTGCCTGCAAAAGCCAAGCAAAAAGCCATATAATAAACAACTTATTAACCTCGAACGTTCGGCCTTTACGGGAAAATCACAAATCTCGGCCTTGTCGTATTGACCTCGTTATCGCTCGGTCAATACGGCAAGGTCTCGGTCCGAGATTTTCCCGTAAAGACCTCACTCTCGGTTAATAAGTAGTTATTATTATATGGCTTGCGTTTGTAGCCGATCTAACGCGTGCTCTGATTGGCTAATACTAGCGTATTATTCTCCCGTAATACCCACGGGCCGATTACGGGCCTGTAAAAGCCAAGCAAAAAGCCATATAATAAACAACTTATTAACCTCGAACGTTCGGTCTTTACGGGAAAATTTCAAACCTCGGCCTTGTCGTATTGACCTCACTATCGCTTGGTCAATACGGCAAGGTCTCGGTCTGAGATTTTACCGTAAAGACCTCACTCTCGGTTAATAAGTAGTTAGTAATACAAGGTTAGGACTAGTAGCCTTGAAACTTCGCATCTTTGTTGATGTTATCAAAACTCTAGTTAGTGAATCTTGTAGAAACACGTCAAGATTTTGGCGTTCTTATTATTCAATCAAAAAGGAGCATAAGCAGTTTCGAGCGATCACGAGCATTCCGAGTGTTGTTACGTCATGGTGGGGCCAACAGGACACGCCATGTTGCCTAGCAGGCTCGGGTTACATTTCACCTGAAATGTTCTTTTGCTTGTATGTACGTGTGTAGGAAGAAGCCGACAGGAAAAAGAAAGCAGCTGCTACACCAGCTGAAGCACCCAAGGTTTATCGCTCAGGAGTTGGAAAATACATTCCACAGAAACCAGCCTCCAGGTATCAAAAAATGCATAGCTTAGTAATGTACTTCTCAAGAACTGTTACCATAGAATTTCTCCTTACGATATCCATACATTGTCTTGTGATGAGAATAAAGGAAATCGTCAACCGTACTAGCAGTAGCATCAAGAGAAATGTGTGGACACCCTTAACTAAAGGGGAATTTCTGTTTGAACGTGATATGAAAAATCTAAATATTATCTGGTTCTAGTGAATGCTACCTGTTTCGCATCCAATCCGGCCAATCGTGTCCGCACCCACCGAGTTCACACCCCTAAACTCATTATAAACTTTCTATTTCGAGTTCGCCTTCACCTTTAAACAGACATTTTTTGTGGGATCTTTGATTCATTAATCCCTCAATGATGTCGATAAGAGAAACATAAATTTTAAGCACTTGATCGCTAGTTGAGTCGATGTGGGTGCGAATTCGCTTGTGCGAAACCTCCAGCTATCATTCTACTTTGTGAGCGTTAGCGGGATTCCTTTCCCTTGCAATTAATTTTCTGGTTTAACATTTCTTAGGGATGCGGATACCGCTGACCTCACACCGCAGCCCACAAAAAAGAAAATAAAAACTTCTGGTGGGTTTAAAGATTTCAGCTCATGGTGACAAACAAACAGGAGGGACTATGACTTTCCCCGGAAAGAGCGCAAGACAATCCTATCATCGAGAGAGCATGAGATTGAATGAATGGCGGCAAAGGGCCTCTCAGTAACATAAAACCCATTGTTGAGGCCAAACGCCTGGAGGCGAGAGAATTGTCCGCCATGACCACAGCACGGTCGTGGGAATCACATCTGATATGTATCGCCGTACGTGACCTTGGAGAAGATGGATAAAGCTTGTTCAGTTTTGAGCAATCTTAAAACGAAGAAAAGCCTGGCTCTAGGAAGAGCCAAACAAGAACATTACGCATGCTCGTTCAAAGCTCACACCTGAACAATCTACCCTTGTGTAGTACATAGTTAATAGAGGGAAATGGTTAGGAAACTTGGCAAAGTTCTTTGTTGTATGTTTTAGTGTGCTATTTTGGGGGCTGACCCTGCACAAAACCTGGCAAAACACAAAAGATGGTTACGTGTGCTCATACAACTAACCAATAGAAGCATTGCGACTATGTAATTCATACATAGTCAATGAGCATAAAACAAAAGATATGTAGGGCCAAGGACCTTCCAGCATAAATATTAGAGAGATTAGCCTCTTTGTTAGCTTCTTTGATGTTTACCGGCCCTCCTAACCATTTCCCTCTATTAACTATGTGTAGTATTTGTGTCTCCCGCTGACGCGGGGAAAACGGCGCTGAGAGAAGCAGTGTTCATGTCAAATTATCATCAGAGTTTTATTCTCCAATCATAAGACAGGACGCCTTCGTGTACTAAAAATTGTAACAAACGGCCTGTAGTTCTATTTGCACGGGTATGAAAAAATTCTCAGTGCCATCTGCCTTGACGATAGTCCATTATTTTGTTTTAAAAGCAGACATGACCAAACATAATGCAATTTATGCGGTCAAGGCATCGTTCTCACATGATTTTATGTTGGTAAAGGTCGCGCCAGGTACCTGAATTATTTCGGCAAAAAAGAAACACCATACACGTAGCAATAGCATAGCGCTTGCTCTGGATTGCAGTAACGCCAAAAACTTTCGTGGCCTCTCTTCATATTTCGTGATCAAACGGCTAATTTGTCCAGCGCTTGTAACGCCATATATGATGAATGTCATGACTGAAGATGAAATTGTTTCCATTACAATAATTGACATGTGAAGTTGTTGTGTAGTTTTAGATGATTTTTTTATATATCTATTCATAGATAAACAGTAACAACGAAACTGTGCGAAGGAAAATATCGTGCGCGCAGATTCTCTCATTATACTTTTATAGGGACGCACAAACCTTTTACTGAAGTAAATTAACTTACATTTGAGTCAACTTTGAAAAAATAGATTTTATGAGTGCGATTCATTGTAATTGTTCAATCGTTTCCCAAACTGAAACTAAAGGCAGTGTTGCGTGCAAAACTCTATTCTTTACTTTTGTTGCGTTTCTCGCATCACGCCGAAAATCACGAAATGACACGAAACAACACGAACGCGAGCACGAATTATGTCGGGAGCGTTTTTTATGAAGAAATCTCTTGCTTTTTGTATTTGCTTTTTTCTGGTGTAGTTTAAGTATATACAAATTGTATTCCAGTCGTTGAATTTTAAGAATGCTGTGTTGAAATAGAGGTTTACAAGTGTTGCGTGTCATGGAAGCGTCCTCTTTCGTGAAAAACCCATCACTTTCAACCAGTCCTGAAGAGTCTTCTTTTTTATGTAAATCGTAAGTCTACTTTTAATCTTTGTGACTGCGCGAGAAAGATCACTTCTTGATCGCCGCTCGCGCTCATCAGTCAAACCTCTGTACGTCTTCTTGGATTGAACTTCAGAAGGAAAATGGCACAGAAACTGACGGTATACATTGTAATAATATACACAATTAACTTTTAAATTAATCTATACCAGGAAACTTTTGTTGAAGGGAGTCGTATGTCTGTTAGTTCGCAATTGCCTTCACATTTTTACTTGAACTTACTTTTTAATTTCGTTTTTGGCGTATTAGAAGGCACTGAAATTTATTTATTATTTTTACCATTCTAAAGCCATCATTGGTATTTCAAAAACTGTTTTATGTAGTCGAACATTCACTTACCAGGTATATATATATTACTACAAGAGACTTTCGTTAGCCAGTTAATTTATATATTTCCTAAATACGCCTATCTCATTTTCATAGTTATTCTCATCAAATGAAATCGATACGGTCAAGCTAGAGAGTTTCTACTTCATCATTGAATTAATAATGTCGCTGTTAGAAGTTATTATAGCAAAATGAACAACACAAGAACGCAGCAGCAAAAGACGAACAAATTTGTAAATTTGCCTTTATACTGCTGTAGTAGCTATTCAAACTTTCCAGTTCTCTATTTTAATTTGCAAAAGGAGTGGTATTTTGATGATATCAGTGAACTGTTCTTTCAAGACCATTTGCGGGAACCTTTCATATTGTTATCGAGGAAAGTGATGTTTGATCTTTATGGTAATCTTGACTCAACTTAAACTACCATCGTCATAAATAATTTGAAGGCCAGAAAACTATTTCTATAGCGGCCATAACTCAGTTCGTGTGTTACAGATCCGGCTTAACTATTACACTGGATAAATAAAGCCGAAGACTCCAGTTAGTGTCATTTTACCTTAGAGCCTGTTTGTCTCATTTTCTGTGCCAAACGCTTTGTTCCACATAAAGAGCAGGTGTAAATATATAAACAACAGGACAATATTCGAAAACTACAAATTTCCACATTAATCGAACTGCTTGACTAAAATGAAAACATCAGCCAAAAAAGTTTAATAGCAGAAATGACAGTACAGCAAGTTTCGACAATGCCTAAGACATACGATACAAAAGAATCTCCATTTTTTTACAGGTTTTGTTTAAATTTGTTCTTAGCTTTTCTGTGAAATTCGAAAACTTTTAGAGATTTGTTTGGTTATCGTTATTTAGGACGAATTTCTACTTTATTAAAAACCGCATAGAGAAGATTAAAGTTTTTAAGGGTTTGCGGGGAAGTAGAAAATCAAAAAAAAAAAACCACTCTTCTTTTGCAAACCGTCACATTCGGCTGTTTTAATGACAACACCACCTTCCTATGTTCCTGGAAAACACAAAGAAATTTCATTAATACGAACGATGTGCATCGGTCAATGTTAGATTATCTTTTGATAACAAATAATTGTCCTCTTAGTGGCAGTGTAGTGTTCAATTTACGACGGTCATCCGGTTAAATCAGCCAAAATTACCGGTAATTATAATGCATGCCACTGTATACTCGGAAACTGGATGCTGGTGAGGAAAACAAAATTATACTGATAATGACAATAATTAAGTTAAAACCAGCGCCTAAGCTTGTAAACTTCCGCGTCCACCAGTTATATTATCTGGCTCTTGTTCGGAGCTCTTTCATATTCCAGATGCAAGGTGGAAAATCCTATTAAACTGATGATGACTTTTTAGCGGAAGATTTTGTTTGACTCATGATTATTATTACCGGTAATGGGTTGCATTTGTGGAACTGAGTAAATAATTAAGAAAGAGTGGTTAACTAATAGACGGAAAAACTTTATTTCCGAAAGGTTTAATTTACCAAATTCATAATTGGCTAAAGTCCAGGGTAACTGACGCTTTATAAATAGTTACGATCTTTTAATGTTCACACCTCGTCAAGTCTCTCTGTTTTAAGGTTCACACCTGGTCATGTCTCTCTGTAAACTGTAAACGTCGCCTTCTGAAAGAAAAGAGTGTATGGCACGTTTGTATGGCACAGGGTCTTCCCACAATATGGTAAATAATCTCTAATAATTACTTCAATTCGAGAGGTGTGAATCGTTCTTCATTTAAATTTCTTCTAATCAAACTTTTTTCTTGGCAAATTTTTCGTAGCTCCCGACAATTCTTTCTCTTAATGTTGGCGGTCACTTCTTTACTACTCGCCTTTCAACACTTCTGAAGGACGAAGATTCCATGTTAGCGGCGATGTTTAGCGGGCGATACAAGCTAGAGGTGGATAGTGAAGGAAGATCTTTCATTGACCGTGACGGAACATACTTTGGCTATATCTTAAACTACTTGCGTGACGCGTCACTGCTTCCACACGCTTCTGTTGCGTTACATGTGTACCGCGAAGCACAGTACTTCAGGTTAGAAAAACTTATTCGTCTGCTCGAACGCTACCCTTCTGTTATTCCATATGTAATAATAGAAGAACAGAAGAGAGACTTCACTGAACGGTATCTTCACTGGAAACTAATCCTTCTTGAAACAGCGCAGCAAAAGTATCGCCAGTTTGTAAAATTCGCAATTGGTCGTGACTGCGCACTGACAGTGACGCGGTACGCTTCGAAGAATGATCACAAGCTCAGTTCAAGTGTCTGCGAAAGTCACAGTTCACTTTGCGACAAGAAGGAAAACCACCAAAGTCATCAATTCTTCTGCGTGGACGAGAAAGGAGAAAGACTAGAGTATTATATCGGACCTGAGCTCCCATTGGTCGATTTTATCGTCCCAGATGAAGATATCCCGGATTGTCGGCTGTTTACGTCACTGGTAGAAAAAGATCTGCTTCTGGAAGGCTTTTATGTCAGCGAAAGTTTGTCGCATGCGTGGAAATGCTTACGATGTAATGCGACAGGACTTTTACACCAAATGGCTTTCAGATGGGTTCTCTCTTGCCCAGATATGAACATGGTGTCACGAGAGACACGATGAGCCAATCAAAACTCGGAGCACAAAAATCTTTGGTCAGTGTTTTTTTCGGTTCGGGCATGCTCAAGCTTTCACGTGACAGTTATTCCTACAAACCAGGTCGTTGAGAGAGGTCTACTGTTTGTGTTGCCCAAACCCATGAACCAATCCAAACAGACTAGCTGGCAGCCACAGGGCCTGTTTACATGGAGGTGGGGGACCCCAGGTAGGTGAGGTAACCCGCCTAGCTGTGGTAGAAAAATGGCCAGCGTTTACATACAAACTTACAACCCCGGGGTCCCGGGGTGACTTTACTTGACGTTGTTGCGTGGACGCTAGGCATGTAAACATTGAAAATGGCGGACGAACGACGCATTTTGGCGGTCAGTGTTATTTTTATCTTTATTTTCTGCTCTCGCTGCAGCATTTCAATGCTGTGGCGTTTTACTGTCACTTTTGATGATACAAAGCCTCCGCCAGAGGCAGTTAACGGCGCTATATTGTTCTGGTTCAAATTTTTACGCGCTTTCGCGCGCTTGCAAATGTAACATGAACTCGACCCCGGCTAGGCGGGTTACCCCACCTCGAGTCGTTTACATGGCAAAATGCGACCCCGGCTAGGCGGGTTACCCTACCTGGCAGACCGGGCAACCCGCCTAGGCGGGTTACCCCACCTATCATGTAAACATGATCAAATGAAAATGAGAGATTATATGGAGAGGCGGGTTACCCCAGCTAGTCGGGTTACCTCACCTACCTGGGGTCCCCCACCTCCATGTAAACAGGCCCTTAAGCTTACATAATTATAAAAAGTCATTACCTTTCGTGATTCGAAACTAAAATTAACTGCTGAAAGCTTATAACGCTACCTCCGTCTTTGTGTCATCTGTTTCACTTGTTAATAAAAACAATGTACCGGCATTGAACGTTTTCAAGCCATCTTCTAGCCATGAAAAACTCGCTAGCGAGAACTGAAGCTTCCCAAACAAGACTCAACCATCGCTTTACTAAACTCGCCCATACTTTTTCCAATCTCAACATTGAAGATTTGCAACTCGCCAATGTTAAAAGGCGGTTGGACGAAGATTTAAAAGTCGAACGGCTTTTGGCAGTAACGGCTTGCCATAGTATGGCTCTGAACCCACTCCGTAGAATTTTTTTAAACTTTGCAAAAAGTTGCATCTTATCATGCTGATTACAATTCGATAATAAATAATGGGGGTCACCGTGCTCGTTTTCGAGTTATAAGCGCTTTAAGCTAAAATTAAGGGTGTTTTTAACAGGTCATAGTGCCGCTATGGTAACCTATTGTGCCATGAAATTGACTGCAACTTGTTCACCAATGTTTGGGCAGTTTTTTGATACCATGATTTTGGTATCAACCGATATAGAGCGGTTATAATGACCCATCAAACTCAAAGTCTTGGAAAGTACTGGAAACTGTTACGAGCCACCTTAAATATTCTTTGTGCCCTGTGGGCTTCCGCGATGACGTCGCAAGATTTCACGTCATTCTGACATGTTCAGACTTGTCCGGTCATTTGCCCGAAAGAACGCAACGTTGAAATATTTTACTGACTAGGGTAGGGAGAGTTGAACCAGACAATAAATCGATTTGATCCAACTGAGTACACAAAATGGATATAATTTAATTATGAGTCTTGTAACTCACCTATCAAAATATCTTTTTTTGTAAATTTGCTCTCACAAATATGTTTCCTGGTTAGTCAACCATACCTACCACTACCCCTCCCTAGTAAAGCAACTTTTTCCCGCGCTCTTCGCTTTATAAAAACCGGAAGTGAAAATCAAATTGTTCATTTCTGCAACGGACGTCAAACATGGCGGGCAAGGCAAGCGATTACTCGAGAAGAAAGATTGTCATTTTTGCAAGTGAATTAGCCAGTGCTGTTGGACGGCATAGATATCAATCCAGAGAAGAAACCTTCCAGCGAGTTTGGCTTCGAGCACATCCGCAATCGTTTTGTTTTGCCTATGCCTTGCAGTTCAAAAATGAAGTTCGCTCCATGTTGACAGAATACGAAGAATTGCAGCTTCCATCTTTAACAGAAGAACCTGACCTGGTTGATTTCGCTGGCGAATTAAGAAAAGTAATTTGCGACGTCTCACTGAGAAAAATTTACTGGAAAACGCTGAATTTACTGAAAGTGAAACTATTTAGAAGCAGCAAGGAAGATCAAGTACTAGTTGCAGCTAAAGTGGTTGAACAAGTTGCAGCGGAGGTGAAGACACTTTGTCAGAACGAAGAAAAACCCGTGGAATCGGTTGTGAAAGAGATTTGTGCCAAGGCGAGAATCGAAAAGAAAGAAGTTGTAGAGGCAGTTGAGTCCAAAATTACGAAGGATCGCGGAACACAGTTGGAAGGCAAAGCAGTTCAAGATTTTGGAAAAACCAAAGGGATCGTGATTGAACGTCCCATCGCACCCGAGTTGTACTACAGGGACATGGAATACAATGGTGTACATTGGCGCGTGTGTGGCAAAGTCGATGCAGAGACAGAAGATAGTGTGATTGAAGTAAAGAATCGAAAGAATCGCTTTATGTGTCCTGAATATGATTACATTCAGCTCCAAACCTACTTGTTCATCCGCAACAAATCCAAGGGTGTCTTACTGGAGAGGCTGAAAGGACAAAACAACGAATCGTGTTTTGATTTTGATGAAGAGCTTTGGGAAGAAGTGACAATCGACCTTGCTGAGTTTGTCACAGAATTACTGGACGCCATGACGAGGAGTAAACAGGCACTGTATGGTCATTCTTCACCGAGGAAGCGAGAGCAAGATAAGATGGCTAAGGCTGAAGACCCAGTCAGTTGCCAGGCAACAGATGAGGGCCCAGTGAAGAAGATTGTGATGGAAGAAGATACAGCTTTGACAGATACTGACACACAGGGAACTGCAGAATAAACTTATTCCGGGTGCTGCTCTGGTGATGCAAACTTGTTTACATATTTCACATGACTGTAAATCATTATACAGTACAGAAAACATCCATACTGCCTGAAACTTCTCCTCACCTCTCCTACCCTGCCCTGTCCCTTGTTTATGGGATATGGAATTTTTTTATGTTAATTACTGCTTGGTCACATGACTTGACAATTCTGATAAGGCAATAAGAAATCAGCAATGTAATACGAATGGCACTTAAGTGTAAATATATTGACCTTGAAACATCTTGTTGAACAGAAAATATTGCTCCATGATCTCAGTTTATCTCCTTAGAATAGAGCCATAATTTTGCTCCATGTATTTTCAGAAAATATGCGAGGTTGCTTCTCATAGCTAGTTAATCTACTTTTTTATACAATATTCATATTGGGAAAATCATTACGAGTGACAAAAATGTAAAATCTCTTTAGGGAAGGGTATGTTTTCCACACACCTGGGGTACAGCAGTCTTGAGTGTTTTGTAGTTTTGGGTTTTTACCTGAAAGAATGAATTCTTATTGTGGAAATAAACTTGACATTAACAAAAATGTTTAATTTACAATAGACTTTTTTATTGAAGGAATCACAAATACAATGAAATCAATTAGATTTTTAATGGTACAGTTGGAATGCACTACTAAGATATGTAGATACACCATATTTAAATGGTATTTTAAGTTACTAAATTCTAATCAGTTTCTATTTAATTACATTACATATTTGCAGTGGAAGAAAAATTCATTAAAAATTGAACCGTGTGAAAAGGGGTGGATATCAATTATCTCTAATAATAAATATTTCTGATATTTATTGTAATTATTATTGAGCTTATGAAGATATTATACCTTTGGTACTGTAAGAGCAAACTGTCTCGCATTAAAAACTAAATATATCAACATTGGTCAGAGGTCTGGATTCCACACTATCTAGTTGTGACCCAAACATAAACAATCAGTGCAAGTAAATATAAGGTCCCACAGAAAGTGAATAAAATAGGGAAAACATTGATAACATCAGTCACAAGTCAATCAAAAGATAGCTAATCCTTAGCTAACCAGTAGACATGATTTTTGACATGCTATATCTTTAAAAACAAGGAAATATACTTTATTTAGATATTGATTAAATATTAAATACAATATTATTATTAATCACCTTGCAAAACAGCGATACATTGTATGAACTATGCTGACATAATACTTTATCTACATAACAAAAAAGACATGTCCTGTTTGGTGATTGAGGCATGGAAGAAAGGTCTAGGAATGAATGGGAGTGCCTGGATAATAAGGTGCTTAACAATTTTGAGCTTGATATATACACACGGCACATACATACATTTCTTTATTTTCTAATAACTATTTTAACAAATTGGACATGCCCACAGGTAGCAAGCTATTATCTAGGTGGGTCATGTCTTAACTAAAAAAAAGGTAAGTATGCAAGTTTACAGAAATCATACCTGATGCTCAAGAACAGATCATGTAACTATGTTACTTTGAAAAACTTGTTTTTGAACTCAAGAGAAGAAGACACTAAACATGACGTAATGTTTTACTAAGATATGACACTTCTAAAATGAGTCTTGTTTTTTAAAAACTCAGAGAACATTCCTCTAGAACTGGTGCACTACCGTTGTTGCTGCCATCAGTAGTTTTAGTTTGTCCTCAGTAAGAGCAGACTGATGTGTCACTCTTTTTTGATTAGCTCACTCCTTTCACCTCCAGTGGAAGTGTTTACAGGCTCTTGAGGGATATTGCTGCCATTAAGATAACTTTGGAGTCTTGTAGGATAGTCTGTCATAACACCAGCAACTTTGAGCTTGTTAAAGGCAAAGTCAAACTCACTGTCGTCGTTTAGCACCCAAAGATAAGTCTGTATATCAAGAAACAAGTTACATATTATATTCATATCAGATTTTTTGCATTACACACAACAATTCAAGGACACCAATTTTGTTTGAATGAATGTTTTTTTTTTTTTTGCAGAAGGTAGATATATCTCTAATAATTAGAGATAAATCTACCAATTACTAATAAATTGTAACATGTCACAACTTGGAATTACTGCTAAGTTTGACTAAAAGTCTGGTCAGTAGCTAAATTGACTCTTTTGGAAACAACCAGTTTAAACCATCCCATTTCCAAACTCTTTTTTTCCCCAAAATTATAGAGGAGATATTTCAGAGAAAAGGAGGTGTACATAGCTTTTACAGGTAGTTAACTGCAGTACATGTAAAATACAGAGTTCATGCAACCTACCCAAGTGACATTAACAGCTAAGTATCTCTAAAATTATCACTAACTTAAGATAACGCATAATATATTTATTAATAAAAACAATCATCATCCTACAACAAAACAGCTAAATTTACATAAAAAATATTAATAAATTGTTTAATAGTACCTGAATTCCTCTCTTATCCAAATGCTTAAACATTATTGGGCTGATTAAAAACCTAGATAATAATAATAAAATTGGCAAATGAAAATCAATGTTTCTACTCTACTCAACTGGTCCACTGCTGGAAATAAAATTCCTAAGACAAAGAGATAAGTTGTACTAACCAACAAATCAAAAATAAATTGATCTCACTAATGTAATTAAGATTTGTTACACTGGATATGTGTGCAAATGCCATATTTCATTATACTGTAATCTGTCTCCTTCACAAGATTTGCATTGACATTTTTCAGGCAATCAGGATGACATATTAAGCTTGTTGCAATCTATTTTTCTTCATGGGGTTGTTAGTGTACAAACTATTTCTGTGAGTAGATATTTGAATTCCAGCTTGCCCTTGAGACAAGTAGCTCTAAAGATTTGTTGCCCTGGGCAAGTCTTAGTTTGCTCTTTCAAGGATTAAGTTGGCAGATGGCTTGCGGATCCCTTGCCCACTGGGCAAGTGAGAATGAAAAGTTACTTGCCCAGAAGGAGAATCTACTTGTCCCAGATGACAGGATGGCACTTTTTCCAGCCCTGAATATGGCACATTTTTCACCATTCACAGTATTTAGAAAAAGAGCAGAGAACAAAAAAACTTTTGAGAGTTTGCTTTTACTAGAAGCCTATTGAAGTGTAATTGTGGAAGACTGGATAGAAATTTTTGAGATAATGTCTTTTTTTAATTTGTAATCAGTAAAAGATTGTGAAAACTGATTTATCCATTGATTAATGGCATCAAAATATGAATTAGTTAATCCTGTAGGCAATTTAGGGGTGCTGACTTTTTGTTTCAAATTGCAGGAAAATGCATCAGTACAAGCCTAGGATTTCAAAATTTTCTGCCCCCTGCCTTTGCAAGGCCCTTTGGGCCTTATATGTTTTCTGCTGGGTTGTCATAACTTAAGGTTACTTCCCACCTTCGCGGGTGCCCTTCGGAAAAAAAATTGTACGCGCGCCAGTTTCAATAAAACCCCTACAAACTATATATCAGAAGAAAGCTTAATAAATGCACTTTACGAAAAAAAAATACAATTTCAGCAATATTTTCTTTTTTGAAATCTCAGGAGGCGGTAAGGCGTGAAACGACCGAGGGTTCTTGTATTGAATTTATCGGGTATCAGATTCCGCCATACGAGCAAAATGGCTGTACAGTCCTATTCCCAATGCATCAATCAACTAAAGTGTGTCAGGCTTTTTCGATATTCTGATTGGTTGTCAAGATATCCACATCTTAAGTTGGAGTAGCTAGAAATATGCAAGACGTGTTGCATAAATGGACGCCACAGGAAAAATATGTTAAATATCAAAATTTCCCGACACACTTTGGCTTGTCATTATATCTGGAATGTTGTGGCGAAATTTCACGACAGTCCGTCAAATCTGCATACCCTATAAATTCGCTCAAAGTGGATGTATTCCTCCAAAAATCAAATGCGAGATTTTAGCTTGTAAAGGTTCGTAAACAACTCGCGCCATGCCCGGAGATTATCACGCCTGACAAAACCGCAAACCAATGGAACAACAGGACCTCCTAGAGTCTTTGACAATAGATCATGATTTCCCGGAAAAAGCATCGCATTGCAACACGTTTTTTCTTCTTCTTTACCCAAGGACTTCTTTCTGCTTTTGATTTTTCCATAGCAGTTAGCGTAAAGAGCCTCCACGTGGGGATTTTTGTCAAGTATGTGATGTAAATACAAATATGCAAATGACATAAATACGAGCGATTAGCGTTTGCCGCGAAAAATTCTCCAGGGTTCTCGCCCGTTGACAGGATTATGACACCTTCGTAGTTTATTAACTTTATTTGAAAATACGTTTTTTCTAAATAACTCGGTGGCTTTTTGAGTTTTTTAAAATTTTTCTTTTGGAAACAACAGATAAAATGATAAACTCAAATTTTGTCAAAAAAAAGAAAAAACGATTTTTTTGGCCTCTGAAGGTGGGAAGTAACCTTAATGCAAGCCTGCTGAAAAACTTACTGAAACCCCCTGGATATTAATTGACAATGAGATACACTTCAACATATAACTTACCAGTCCACTATGTGGCACAAGAATTTCATTGTGCGAGACACTTCAAAACGCCTGCATAGGAACAAAAGAATCAAGTGGGAAGTAAGTAAGTTCAACATTTATGGTATGCTTCTATAGTGCGAAATTAGAGCAACAAACCATTTATTAAATCTTAAATACAAAGTAATTTAATTCACTACTTGAGAATTTGCCTGTTTCATTTTAAGAGAACCTGAAATTTAAGCTGAAATAAATCCTTCGTTTACCATACCATATTTACCCGTGCATAACTTGAACTCATGTATAAGTCAACCCCCCCCCTTTTTTTTTCAGGACTAAAATCAGATTATTGATAAATTAGGTATTGTACCTGCAGTGAAAATCTCACTGCCTATTGTTCTTAAGGGAAGAAAGTACTGATATGATTATTTATACATATCAAATTTATTTACTCTCCCTCTTCCCCTTCTGCCCTATAGTGTAATTTAAATCTTCGCAATATCTTTGGAGTATTTCTCACCATTCCATCACTCCCAAAATGGCATCTATGAAAGAGATTCCTTATTGTGTGTAGATTCAGGCTTTTAGCTGTTAACAATTTATTAATGTTTTTAAAAGGAGGATGTTTTAATGTGTTACTTACCTAATCATTGTGACTGGTAACATGATCTCCAGAAATGACTCCTTGATGGGAATAAACGGCAGTAGACCAGTATAAAACAGCAACACAAGCACAGCACAACGCTTCATTGAAAACATTATCGGGATTTCTGGATCCTATAAGTAAAATATGATTAACAACACAGTATGTAAATGAAACCTTCATTTAATCATATATCTTATTGTCATTGGCTGGCTGAGACAATTACACCAGGTCCATTTGACTTTTTGTCTGATTTTGGAAAAGAAAATTGCATGTTTGACTGGTGGATGAAAACCGGATACACATTAAGCAGTTTATAGCATTTTGTCAAAAATTATTTTAAGAGCTCAAACGATTAACTTTGCAGTGCTGTCAACCTTTCTGTAACTGCTAACCTTCTTGTAACACTTGTCAGTAACTTCTTTAGAAAAGTTTCCCCATACTGTTAAATGCTGTCTGTTGTACTTGCAGATAAGTTCATGTGTCTAGAAAGAGAGAGAAAGACAGAACATGTGAGTTCTTGTATCAAAATTGGATGTGTACCACAACAGGTCGACACTTTTAAAACGTATTTTTGCAATTACACCACTTACCTTGTCTATAAGCATGTCAGAGTTGGTTTTTATGTCTACATTTATTGGAATATTAGGAAATGCTTCAAAAACACTTTCTAGCAATGGAATACGACAGTCACCATTCTTCACATCACATGTAACACCTATTGGAATAAACAATAATTGTTATTGTAGCTCAGAGCAACTCAAAACAGCTAGTAAGCACAAACGTTTAACTTTAAAAATTTATACTTTTTGCACTCTTCTAAAATAAATTTTACAATTACCTGGCTGAAACTGAACATTAAGCGTTTTCATCAGAGGTGGCAGGTCCTAAAAAAGGAAATTTTTTGCATAATTTTAATTTGGGTTTAAAAAGTTCATTTGAAAAACAGATCACCTTTTATAACATTTTAAGCACAAATGTTATCACTAATTAAATAGTGTTAATAATTATAATTTCATTTATAATTAATTCTACATGCAGTTTGCACTGCACCTAAACTTTACAGTGCCACACAAAGTAAAAAATTAATAAAACTGTAGCTTGTAAAAGGACTTACCCCCGAGGAAAAAAGCAACCAGTGGACACAATGGAAAGTAACAGTCTTGGAGACGCATTTTCGCAGTGTCCAGTCAACAAACCACAGAATGTTTTGATCATGAATGTTCTTTGATTAGTTTATCTCGTTGTGTAAAATGTTATAAACAGTTCATAATAAAACATAACTAACAGAATTGCTTTTAATCTAATTACTTTTTTGATTTGCAAAACATACATGTATCTCTTCAAATTGATCATTTGAGATCACGTGATCACGTCAATAAATAGCTAAAATGTATTTATCAATAATTATTAGTCAAGATTTATGAAAGTTGACATACCTTGTAATTGAAATCAGAAATATGATATTCCGTCGCTGTAACACGGGAAAGGTCGTCATCATGGCACACAACAACCTGTGTAAGTAATAACAAACAAAAATCTTGAAATAACAGATTATCTAAGAGAAGACAATTTCTAAATTGGTTTAGGACAAATTCTCCACCAAAAATAATGAGATTTGAAATGAGCAAATTCTTTGTACCTGTTTATCAGCTGTCAAGCGGACATCTAATTCAAGCATTTCTGTTCCAAAATTTAATGCACTAAGAAATAAATATGCAGTTATTTAATATTAATATAACAACAGTTCAGACACTGACAACACACCAAGATATTGTTGGGAAGAAAAGTGTTCCTTTATACACAGTGTGTCATAAAATATTTCTTACTGATGATAAGCTGTCATTGTGTTTTCTAAATTTTCAGCAGCTCCTGAAAGACAAAAAGGGAGACAAAAATAAATACTTATGTTGTCTGTCAACCTAGTAATCTATGATAAGGGAGATAGTGTTAGGGCTGGTGGGTTAAGGCGGGGGTAATCACGAATAGGTGTGAAATTTGAGGTGATATAAAAAAGGAAATTGTTAGGATTAAGATGGGTTGGAAACACTACCAGACAGTTGTCCCCCACAAAAGAGAGCCCCTGGCTCTGCTAGGGGACTGTTTGGTATCCGTCTACTAATTCTCTACTTCAAATTTCAATTTTCCAAATCCATCAAATCTTCAACATTTCATATTTTCCTCAATTTAACCTATCCTTTGAGAAAAAAATATCCTTTTCCCAAAATGCCCAAAAGTCACCCAAAAATTTACACAAAACTGCCAAACAGTGGTTAATGAGATAAGAAGAGAGATTTAGTGTCGCTTGAAACGTGACCGAGATATAGGTGTTAAGCCACCTCAAGACAGCCTTCACGTATACCCCCGCCGTAATGCTGGTGCAGTCTGGGTTTGAGGTTGGAGCCTAGTCATGTTATATACATGTACCTTCCTACTCTCCTGGGCCGGGTTGTTCAAAGCCCGATTAAGCTAACCCAGGATTAGCGAGAATTTTGATTTCAGTTTTTCGACTTTTTGGAGACGTTTTCTGTTTATATTGTTTGACCTTCTCTTTTGGATTTTAATTAATCTTAAACTAAACAAAAGATAGAAAGCGAAAAGCATTTTTATTCAGGAAAAATTAATACTTCGGTTAACTTTTAATCCTGGGTTAGCGTTAACCGGCTTTCGAACAACCCGGCCCTGGATTATTTTTTTTCAGTAAAACTTCAAGTTCCCATCATAATTATAATACACATAATAAGGACAATTTTCATTACCTAAGGTATGCACTATTTGGGGGTAAAACGAAAGAAAGCGTCTCGAGGACTATTGCTAATAGTCCTCAAGTAGCGTAACCAGTTAAAATGCAGGATTTGCACTAGTCCACTAGTTGGGTGATACTAAAATGACTTAGAACCTGGCATAAAAAAAATATATTTTTAAACTAATTTTTAGACCCTTACATAGTTCCCGATTTCTTTGTTGTATTATATAATTTTTCCTTCTTTGTTTCTTGTATTTAGTTTGTAATTTAATTTACTTTTAGGGCCCCACTAAAAACCGCCTCAGCAAGTTGGGTTCCCTGGTTAAACATTATTATTATTATTATTATCTTATCTTAGATGGGAGTGATGACTTGGTACTTTTTACACAGGGTACTCTGAACATCTTTACACAAGATGTTTGCTTTTTTGGGAATAATCCTGATTTGGCATACCTTCGGCATGAGCTTTACATGGACTGCACTTTGATTAAGATGCACACTAAGGGGTTGTTGACATATTCACCTTTCCTCCACTTAACGTGAACTGGTTTTTTAGGGTGGGAGGGTAAGGCAAGTCCATTTTTGGATGTCAGTGCAGGGGGCTTTTGACCAAAAGCAAAATACTCCATTTTAATGAAGATTAGTACTTTACAATATCTTCTAGTCTCTTGGACATGCTGTTCACAAGTCTAAGAAAAATATGTTGAATGAGTATGTAGTTCACAGCTATTTTTGTGTGTTTTGTCACCTTTTCTGTGTGAAGAAAGGTACCTACTGCCAACATCTCCAGGATTTTGGACTTTTGAAGCTGGTATCTTGTTGTTGTGTTCTTGGCCATTTGACATGACTACTATCGTTGTAGTACTTTTGAACATGAAAGAGTGTGTGTTTTGTTGGGATAAGGTAAAATTATGATGATGGTAATATCCAATGACTACGAAGATAAGCCCATAAGCAGTATGATTGACATGCAAGATCATGGAAGGTTCGTGGGGGGGGGGGGGGGGGTTACTTCCTTATAAGAGGCTAACAGGGATGTGCCACTGGATGAGGTCACATTTTCACAACTGGATTGACTATCATGGGGTCGCAATTTCAATAGAATTACTAGAATGGGGTCGCACATTTTCTGTCTTTTTGGGTAAGACATTTACGGTAAGCAAATGTACTAGAATGTTTGTACTGCAGGTGAAAGTGAAATGTTCTTTACTTAATATAAGGTACAAACATAAATAGAAAGTAGGTAAGTTGTGATCGCGAAAATTACATTGTAACCCTCCCAGGAACCTTCCATGATCTCCCCCGGGGGAAGGTTAAGGCAAATTAAAAAACATAAAGTTTGCCTGCGTTAGGTCCAGCATTACTTTTTATTCCCTTTGGCTTATGATCCACAGCAATTCATTTATGTCTCCTATCATTTCAACTTGCTGATCGACATCCAAGACCCATCCAATTATACACCATAATAGGCCTGAATCCCGCCTGAATAAGTACATAAGCATAAACCTAAATAGTTAGCCGGTTACTCACCTCCTCTGTGGCTGATGTGTCGACAACGAAAATTGACCTTTTTCTTCTTATGCACTAGCCATGGGAAGTTTAAGAGAACCACAGAAGTAATAATGTAAGTGCCGACTATTGGCAACGCTATTGCCCAGCCCAACATCTCAGAAAGCTTCAGATCTCGGAGCCACAAGTTTTCTTGTTTGCCTCCACCCTGGGTAACCGCGCAATCTTAGTCACGATGACAGCGACAAATGGAAGTGGTCACAGGAGAACATCTGGGTGTCCTGTGGCACGAAATATGGGGATTTTCATCACAGACTCCCTGTTATCTTCTGTAATATGTTGACTTGTGAACCACCAAGCAACCCAGCAACTAAATCTATTCTCCTGTTTTCCTCCAAGAATCTCTCCTTGACAATTAATATTCGCCCGGGGCTCATTATTAAATGGCTCCTGTATTCGCGTGTAAAGGTGTTTGCAAGGTATAGACTGGTGCGAGGGAAATTTGTGGAGAGGAGACGGAGTTCCCAATTCCCATACGGTTCTTTTATGTCAGTGATCTAGTGGCACATCAAAACAACTTCACCCACTAGTCTAGTCCGCGAGTTTCTCGATCAATAACCTAACCAATTCTCGCAATGTAGAATTGAAAGTAGATCTAGAAAGTACACGTCATTCGTTGTTTCGGAACCACACTAGAAAATAATATAGCAGTTCTTTTACTCTCTACAATTTATGACATTTTAGGAAATAGTGCCAATCTTCTCTGGCAAGACAACACAAAGAACGCCGACATTATTTTCCTAACTGACTAGGGAACGTTTACCGTTGAAGATGAACGTTCGACGAGAAACACCATCGATATTTGAGCTGTGTCAAAAATGGGGTTTAACTTATAGCTGGGACTGGATTGGTACAAATTTTAACTGTCCACTGAGTAATGATGGGTGTTTAAAGATACCAGCTGAGATCTGAGATCTGAAAAATGTTCTGAGAGATGATAGATGGGCTGAAACTTTAACTGATTGCCAGGATTAGACACACCTTTAGACTGAGTTAATTACGGCAACTCATTTAGATTGTTATATTTACTGACTTTTATTTTGTGTGTTTTTTTTATTAATGATTACTTCAGGCTCTAGTTTTGTGAATATCTCAGTAATGAATTTCATTGTGTCATAATTGCGACCAGAAATAGGATTTTTAAAAGTACATCGTGCGTACATCCTCTCTTGGTAAATGCCTATGTAAATAGTTTTAACCTTTTTTTCCATTTCAAATGAATTTTACATTTCTTAAATCAGGTAAGATGATATGTATTTATTATTGCTGATGCCTAGCATCTATCGTTTCTTAGTTCAATATTTATTACATGGAAAATTTTCTTGGAAAGGCTTCACCTGTAAAATATTCATACCTCCGTGGTGAAATAAAATGTTATGTTTATGTTATCAGAGTCGGTTCACTCCAAACTATCCTCACCACTTACGTTGCCCCCTGATTTTACAAATCTCTGTCATTGTATCAGCTTCTCCTTAGCTTTTTATCAATTAAGAAATAAGAGTTGGGAAGCTATGATATATCACTGTCATGTACAATTCGTTTGATACCCCAACAACTCCATAAGCCTCACTTATAACTTTAAAACTCTCCCTCCAACCAAAACAATTAACAACCAAGAAACAGTAGCCACAAAATTGGTACTCGTGATGCCTACTACACCCCCTCTCCTTGGTAGTTCGAGCCTAGAGGGAGATTATACTTTACAGATCAACTGCTTTTTGGGGGCAAGACGACACGCTTTTGTTGTTGTTTTTTTTTGGGGGGTGGGGGGTGGGGTTCCTTAAGGGTGCCAGGATCCCTTGGGTCAAACCCTTACCGAGAGCTGCTTTAGCATCTCAATAACTAAGCGATTAGACTGACTGATTAGGGCGAGAGAGACACGCTTGTTATCTTGTAGGTACTATACTATATCTGTTTTAGTACCTTCCCACAGCATTTCTATTTCCATGGTACTCGTTTAAGGGACATGCATGTCTAACATTCGCTCATAAGAGCAACTGAAACCTGAGCAATGAGGAGAAACATAACATAGTCAGACATAATCCCATGAGTGCAAAAGATCGAAATTCAGGCATTTGAAAAGAAAAACAAAAAAGGTAATCGCTTCCACTGAAATACTGACAAGCAAACAATTGCAACACCATACTTACATTAAGTATTACTTCAGTAGTGCACGGAAGGGTTTGTCCTTGCATGTATAGAATAGATGAAAGTTAATTTGAATGAGTTTAACTGAGGCTGAAAAAGTTTCTTTGTCAAAAGATGATTGGAACTCGTCCATGCAGAAGCTAGACACTCGGTATTTGTTTAAGAGTACGGGGAAAGGTCTTCACTGCTAGTCAGCAAAGGACCAGCTTGGCAAGCGGCCATGACAGGTGTTAGGCTTGCACTCAAGAGCACATTTAACGTAATTCGAACAGAAAGGCGTTCCTCCATTTCATTTCGGAACCCCCTTTGATTTCGGGTGGTCATCACTAACGTGCGGTTTACATTACTGACCCATTAAGGAATGGTAAACAAGCGCTTCTCTCAGGCTATGTTATAAAGCGAGTTGGTCTGAGGGGTAGTTATTACATGTAGTTCGAACTTGATGAGTTTTCATCGAATTTTAGTTCAGTTTAGAGATGAACTTATTCATGAATCAACAACGCTGTGAACACCTAAAGAATGTCAATGTTTTAACCGTGATGACTATCTTAATGGCCTCGGTAACGGATTAATGTTCACATCAGTTGAAAGCTTTTTAAGTTGCATCTTCGATGTGGGTCAAGAGTAGGAACAAAAAATACGTCCAAACTCGCACAATTTTCGTTGCTCTGGGTTTGATACTGATCATAAAAAGCCTCAATCCTTCCATTTCGTCAGATCATGTAACACAAGGGTCACGTGAGAGAGGCAACGAGAAAACGCAATAAATTGAAAAACGGTGGAAAAGAGCAAGTCATGGCACTATAGTGGAAAGAAAACTTGTACTCCCACTCGCCTGGTGTTGATGTAAAAAACGTACAATTTTGTATTCAAGAGAAATGATGTATTTTTGTATCGGGTCGGTTTAGACTTGAAATTTTTAACCCCGGCCAGCAATGTAAACAAAAGCAAAAATGCAACTTCCTAAATTTAAAATGAAGTTATTTTAAAACTGAAAATACTTTCACTACATTGTAATGAGTTAGAAATTTCCAGTTATACTAATTAGTTAAGACTTTTTCTTTTCATTTTTACACACAAGTTTTCAAACAATTTTGTTTTAAGGGCCGAAAGCTCGTTTAATTCGTGCGATGTCATCGCACAATATATTAGGTAGGCCAGTCTAGGATATTGCCTTGAAATTGTTTAACTGACGTCAAATGGCGTGGAACTTATTAGAGAGCATTGAGGTGGTCTTTCCAAAGCACCAGGAATTTGACCCCAAATCACTGCTAACAGTGACTGTGAGTGAAAGGGACAAAGTTAATTAGCAAAGTAAACAAGATTTGAAAAAGAGGCTAATTCAGATGACACGATTGGTTTCATCATGTGGGGCTAAATAATATGTGATATGTAGGAATTGAAGCTTTAATGATAAGATGTGAACACCCTCGTCAAGTTCAAACGCTGTTGTATATTGGAGATCACCAGACTCGGATCTCGAATGTAGATGTAGTTTCAATTCTGGTATGTTGCGTTTTGGTGAAACAGTTGGTCATTGGAAGTATTATTTTACGATCAAACGATGTTAGTTGAAATTCAAAGTTTGGAAAGAACAAATAATGAGTGAGATGTCAGAATTCTATGCAGATTCCTGGGTCGGGTTTCAAATTCCACGGATCTGTTTCGGCCGATATGCAAGGCAAAAAAAATTGGAAGAAAAGTCAAAACATTTTTAATTAAATATCAACTATGTAGGTAGAAATAAATTAAAGCCGAGAATAGAAAAAAAGTAACTTAATATTTACTAACCCTGTACTCTTTAATGAGAAATCTTAAGCCGTAATGCCGCAATATTGTTACCCTCCTAGGCGCGGTGGCCTCATGGGTAGTGCGCTCGACTCCGGAGCGAGGGGTCCGGGTTCGAGCCCTGGCCGGGGACATTAATTGTGTTGTGTTTTTGGGCAAGACACTTTACTCTCACAGCGCCTCTCTCCACTCAGGTGTAAATGGGTACCAGCGAATTTAATGTAGCATCCTATCCAGGGGGTAGTAGAAATACTCCTGGTCGCTTCATGCTACAGAAACCGGGACAAGCTCCGGCCTGATGAGCCACTTAACTCGAATGCAGAGTTTACCTTTACCTCACGTTTATTCGCGAGATAAAAAGTTATAAAAATACCGAAAACAGAGAAAACGATTAAGGAATTCTGGGAAGGAAAAGAAAGATAAAAAATCAAGGCAAGCAGAGTAAAAGCAAAAAAACCTGGCAGGAATTTCCCGGGGCGGAATTACTCGGCCCCCAAGAAATCTCCACGTACCCAGGGAGAGGTTATTTGGCCCCCAAGCCACTGAGTTTGAGAATAACCTCTGTTCAACAGCGTGATTCGAACCCACCATTAACCCACTGCTAGGCACAACTTTGATATATCGAGGCTGGGTATTTCAGGCGGCCCTTTATTTTATATTGACAAAGCGAAAAGTGCAAAAATGCACAAGTTGTACTCTCTTGAAGTTGACACCAATGAACATATAATGAATCAGCTGGATCTATCTCAGAACAAACGTAACGAAGGCGGCTTGGCCGGAAGAAGCGTGGTATCGTGTTTAGCCTGAAAATTCATTCAAAATTTAGTGGTTCATTCGAAATGTAGAACTTGATTTTACCTTTACAATTTTAACTTTCTTTTTGTTAGAATTTTTTTTAGTTTGTGTCAAAATTATTGCTATTGAAGGTAAAGTGAACGCCAGTGTAATATCTTAGAGGTTGCTTTGCGCAACAGCCAGTATTTTAAAATATATATATAGGTATTGCGTTTTTTTTTGAAGAATGAGGAAATTTCACCGGCGTAAGTACAATTACAAATATAGACCCTGCCAGGGACTTGCACACAGTTTCATGTTTGAGAATGGTATCAACACCTACTAGAAAAAATAATCACAGTGTTTTTTTTCCCGGGTTCGAAGTTGTTAACGCATGGATGAAACTCCAAACAATGTATATTTGTTTTTTAAACTAATCTTATTTTCGATTGTTTAGGTTGAAGATTGACACGCTCTAGAAACAATATCACATTTTCTGTTGTCTTACGGTGATGTCGCAAGTTTCTAATTAACAGAAGTAATAATAGACTATGTTAACGGACTGCAACGGTTGAGAAAATGAAAATAAGATAATTGGCATTCTGAGCATAAGGACAACGTTTCTGTTCGTCAGATCGTGTTTCCTTTTGATTCGTTTAACGTATTGTTCTGATCTAAAATCATTAACACTACCCTCCTTTGTTTTGTCTTTAAAGAATAGCCTCTAGCTGTAGCCAGCTTTTCAAGACTGTTTCGAAGAAGCCGCAAATATGCGGTAAATTCGAGTCAACTTTGAGATCAAAGCGCGCACGTTTGCACATGCAAAAGTCAAAGATTCAGTTAGAAAACTAAGCTACGAGAGTTTTGTCTCCAGTAATAGAATCCTGTTCAAATTAAATACAGGAAAACGCTATATTAAAATACCACAAATTCATCACACAATTACTTGCAAATGAGTGGCTCGCCAGTTTTTCCTGCTGCTGAGATATTTCTTGTTTGTTTACAGCACGAAGCGTCTAATATAAGTATTTATTTTCTATTTGGTAGGAAATTGTGGATTTTTTTTTCATTTCCCTCCTCAGAAAGAATTAAAAAGGATTTGTAGGTTTGTATAATTGTTATTGCACTTTGCTAAGTAACTTGTCCCATTTGAAACAATTCAAGTGTGAAGCTGTCAGTTACTTTGCTGTGACGTCACCGGAGGCTGGGCCGAGTTCTTTTACCGAAATCGTCTCCAAAATGGATGACTTGCGGCGCTTGTCCCACGACGTAACATAATGGAGCGCATATTTTGGATTGTATTTTCGGCTGGAACGAATGTTATACACAACAGGAAGTACTTCAAAGCTTCTGTCGTGCTCCCCAGTGAGCTAGATGGCTGAAGCCTCAAAGGAAGACAAATTGCAGGTTTGACAAACTCGCAATTCTGTGCATATTTGTTGGTCTCCCGAGTAGCTGCTGACTTTACGGATCATTACGGCTAAATTGTACTGAGTTTCCTCTAAGTCTTCGCACATGTCTTGTCAACAACTCCTGCACTTCCAACCTGGTGACAATGGTGAAAATTTAGCCTGGGCTTTGTCTTTTGTTGTGGCCATGTTGCCGTGAAAATTGGACCGCTCTGAAATTTCATACGCAAACTTCACGTTAAGATTGATAGCGGGAATTTATAATTCAGAGTAATAAGTGGTATGATATTGGTAGGTCGTTTTGCAGGTCGCTAAATTACTGGCCAGTTTTATCGTTAATGGACCTTTCCAATGTTCCATGGTAAATGTTTGGTAGTCAAGTCGAGTGTTTCTTGAAGTAGGCGGTCTTAATTTTACTTTATTTACGTTCAATGGTTTCAGACGCAAACCACAACAAACGAAGCCCGGTCGGTGTTTTTGGAGAAAGCTAAGTTAGCCGGGGAAGCTTGCTCGCGGGGACAGTTTGATCACGCTGTTCAACTGTATACAGATGCGATCAACCTAGATCCACAGAATCATGTGCTGTATGGAAACAGATCTGCAGCGTTCATCCGAACGCGGCAATACGAACGAGCGCTGGAAGACGGCAGATACGCAGTACAGCTACAGCCCAACTGGTCAAAGGTAAGAAGATAGTAAGGAAATGGAATTAGTGACATGTATGTGCAAGCTTATAAAACCATGATAAGATTAGTCCCAAGCTGTAAACGAACCTAGCACATTCGACGATTGCATTAGCTGTGTCAAGAACGATTGGCATAGTTCGAATGTTTGTTAGCTTTTGCCTTCGACCTGCCGAATTTGCCACTGATAGTGGTGTTTTGAATAGCCTTGGGCAAACAATCAAAAATTGCTATAATTTCGGCTTTTACGTGAAAAGGAAAACCAAATACACTTTGGGAAAGAATCGCTTTTACAGATGTGTTCAAGTTTGCTTGTTTTTAGCCTCAAGGGGTGAGTGCATGTTTGTACTTTTCAAGTTTCCTCTCGACGAAATTTGAGTCTTGCATACGCACCTTGCAGGACGTTAAAAGCTCTGTGTGTTTTTCAGTATTTTGTTCTAGCATGCCTATTCTTGTTTTTTCATCTTGTTCTTCAAGTATTAAAAACAGCTTTCTATCAGCGCTCTTTCTGCAATAATCTTTGGGAGATGTAAACAGAAATTGGAACACGCGATGCGACCGCTGTTTAGAGTTTGCTCTTCTTGTGGATTAATTAATCGGTACTTTCGAAATCAAACATGGTAAATTATCCAACAAAGGTCCTAAAGAAATTCCTTGCACTTCCAGTGTTAATAAGATTACGGTTCCATTCGTGATATACGAAGAATTAGATCGCTCTCAATAAGTATGTCGTTTGGTAAACATCCATTTCCGCTGTTGCATTTCTCAACACTGTAAATGTTTATGCAGTAAAATTGTTCTCCATTAGGCAGCCCCCATGTGGCATTAATTGTTGAATGGCTTTGAAAGCCCTTTCAAAGTTTTTGCGGTTATAACATTATTCTCTGTTAGTTTAAATGAAGTTTCGTGATTGCAAGAAATTGGATTGATCTTGATAACCTGGCTTTCCGACATGCCCAGCTTGTTTGTAAGTTGCTATTAGAAATACGCAAATATTTATGAAGAGGTTTTGTTGAGAACATATTTCAGTCGAATAGCTGTGCGAGTTGGGCCCATCACAACATGATAATAACCAAGTGAATTTTAACTGTAGTTAGAAACTGTGGTGTAAGAAATGTGATTAGAAATTGTACATTATCATAAACACCCCGAAGTGTTACAGTCATTGTAAGGATGTCTGTTTCAATCATTGTTGATTAGCCATACAAGGTTATGAACTCAAAACAGCTACTGACAACTATTTTCCTTAAAAGTGGATTGTCTAAACTTAGGTTATCAAAATATATATATATATATTTTTTTGCATTTTTAAAATAAGTGCAAGATACAATTAACTGATTTTGCCTTCCCAGTTCACCCTTCCACTTCATTTCACCGTGCTGGATTTGAGTCTCCAAGATATCTTGTATTTATAATTATCAGTGAATAATCACAGAAAATTATTTGGTCCCGGACTGTTTAAAGAAAAAATAGAGACACAGAAAAAATAATATCTTAGAAACCATTCTGCTTCTTATAAATCTTTCAGCATGCATTACGTCAAGGATCTACAGCTATTTGATGTGCCTATAACCTACAGTAGAAATAAGTAACCGACTATTTCAGGCTTGTTTTAACTCTATTTTCAAAGGCATTATTGCGCAAGTGACCTTTTAATCAAAATAAGTGTTTTTTAGTGTCATGAATTTTGCATTGGTCGAACCCATTAGCCCAACAACTAGATCATGCTGTTTTGATCAGTGAAGTGTCTTCATGTTGTGTCAGGTTGAATGGTCGCACAATATCAATCTTATCATGTTTCATGCAGTCAACACTCGAGCTATTTTAGGCATGTTAAATTTACCTGTCCATTTTCAGCATTTGTCATGTACAGAGAGGTCAGTATAAGTTAAGAACACTTCAAATGAACTGTTAAGAACTATTTTTTGATACAAGAGTAGTAAGAATGTTTGGTGTTGGGTGATGTTTATGTTATGAAAGATTCAGAACATGAGAAACACTCTCCCCAATGTCAGTGTCAGCTTTCCTGCCACCGGATCATGATTAATTGACTTGTAGGTTGAGATAGAATGCCATGTTTTCTGCTTTTGACAAAGATTTGACGAAATGTGAAGGAATATTCTAGTTCTAGTCAATCTTGTTTGGTTCAGAAGTCATTTCCCAAGTATTAGACCTGCCTTAGCAAAAAGTCTATGTATGTATATATCATGGATAATCGTCAAGTGCTAGTTAATTTAATATATAACTATTCTCAGTTTGCAGCAATTTGCCAGCAGTGAAACTATAAATTCAGTAACTTACATGTAGTATGTATGTTGTAAATGAATTCTTTCATGTATTTTAGCCGAGAAATATTCCCCTGAGGGCAATAACTGCGACAAGGGTGTCCTATATTGTTGTTCTGTTTTGATTGAGGTAAAGTGGAACATCCTTTCTTATGACAAATAAAATTACTATCATACTCAATGAAAAATGCAGGAAACATGATGGATGACATGCATGGCCATGTCTCATGGACTCTCAATGATAGCAAATTTTTTTACTGCCTTTTATCCAGAACATTTTTTTTACGTTATTATTTTCACTCAATCAGCAGGCATTAATATCGTGTTTAGTGCTAATTTACACATTATGTACAAGATGGATATTACTGAGTAACATCTCTACATGTATATAAAATCAATTAAGTCACCAACCCTGACCAGTAGCTTTTTGTTGTTCCTTAATAGCAGAAAAATGATACTCAAAAAAACCTTCCCCTTTTTGATTAAAAAAATGTTTGGGGAGGCTTTAGATGCCCTCTATTTTACACTGACAGTATTGCAATGAACAGTGCATCTGAAAACTGCCTCAGAATTAGATGTAGAAGCATGGAAGTACAAAGCTTAATCATTGTTTTCTGTCAGGGCAGGAAAATATATTTTGAGATCCACTCATCCTGTGGGCAGTAAATTTCAGTTTTCACTTGCCCGGACTTAAATATTGCTTGCCAATGATCGCATCCAGTATGGAGGTTGGAGTATGAATGTGAAGAAAGTATTCTTGGATCCGTGGTTTTAACTCATTGTTTTGCTCATCTTATAGTCTTAAGTTTTGAAAAGGTTCTGACTGGAAATTATCATTAATCAAACTGCCTTTTTTACACAGACTCACATAACTAGTGAGGCTAGTTTTACTTGCTTACCAGAGCACCAAACATCTATTTTCACTTGCCCAAGAGCAAAATTTACACTTGCCTTGGACAATCTGACCTCACTTTTTTCCCTATCTTGCCTTTTACTTGAAGTCTCAATTTGAGCCAAACACATGTATCTTGTGATGTTTTTTCACTGTAAACTGACAGCAATTTTATTGATAGTTTGATAAACTACTGTTGTTAATAAGACAATGATTGACACTTAATTGCTGCAAAGCATCTTAATTTACAAATAATGTGCTAATATGATTATAGTGTGACAAGATCAGTCATAATGTGATATTTATGATATTTATATTCTGTCATCTTCAAAGCATATTATAGGGTCTAAAACATTCCACTGGAACCACTAAAAATTCCTTTCTGCTCAACAATGTTTACACCTTTACTCTACAACAGAAATCAGTTGTCCTTAGCACTAAATAAAATCAAGTGATTCCAGTCCCATTGACTTCCTTAGAATCTAACCACCCAGTAATCAAAAAGCTCTAATGACGAGTGTACTTGCAATTGGTAGATGGGTCGGTTTATTTCGGCCTGCTTCAATGCTAATAAATACATCACCTTGGAAATTTTCTGTCAGTTATGATACTACAACCCTGTCAACAGTGATTCCATTGCACCCCATGGGCAGTGTCACTATTTTCTACAAACTCACACATTCTGTTACCATTAGACAATAGTAATCTTGTCCTAAGGAGCACTAGACAATTTAATACTATCCACCAATAATTCCTTGACCCCATGTCAGCATTATTTTGTTTCAGGGTTTATTGTGTTGGTAATACCTCCTATTCCCCTTCCTTCCTTCCTTCCTTCCTTTGTTATAAGCTCAAAATATATTAATATAATTTGCACTCTGTCATCTGCTTTATGGCAGATTTATGTTAAAGAGCACATGCCTAGTAGAATCATTGCTACTGTACCATACTAACCTGGTGGGGGAGGGTAGGGGGGAGCTCTG
Source organism: Micromussa lordhowensis (assembly GCA_964020085.1). Lineage (NCBI taxonomy): Eukaryota > Metazoa > Cnidaria > Anthozoa > Scleractinia > Lobophylliidae > Micromussa > Micromussa lordhowensis. The sequence goes on from OZ026596.1 coordinate 43,952,784, forward strand.
AGCCCCAACAACACTTGAAATAGTTTAATATTCTATTCTCAATGTAGTCACATTTTTGCCAAATAATGTAAATTATGTGATCCAATAAACCCTTTGAACTGATGGATATGTTCGATCCTTCATTTACCTACTCTCTGGCAGACAAACACATTGCAACCATAAATTAATTTTTTGCTACATTTATCTGTAACTAGTACATAACTCTGTTGAAGATGTGACCATATCATTAGTCAATCTATTCATGGCAGTTTAGCTTACATTTGGCAGTTTCATGACCTGTTTATAAATGCAGTCATTTTTAGGCCTGTGGTAGTGCAACTGACATTATTATTTCCAGTAGTGACATTTAGATTTTGAAACATGTACCATGAGTACAATATCATTATCTTTGAAATCAGTAAGCCATTGGGTAAGCCATCTTGTACATACCAGACAACAACAATAACAACAAAAACAAAAAAAAGTAACAGCAACAAATTTTATTACGGTGTAATCAACTGTAGTGGAATGAACATATTTTATTCTGTAAATTTGATACATGTATATTGTACATGTGATTGAGTAATACAGTGTATGTGAGAAAAATATACTGAATTTCTGGTTGAGGTGATAAGCAGTTTCAGTTTTGTTATATTAGAGTTTTTTTATTATTAAAAAAAAGGTCTGAAATAGTCCTGCAACCCATTGCTATCAATACTGATTAACAGCTATTTGCTATCAGTGGGGTAGGATCTAAGCTTTATAGACTGAGTAAAGGGGGCAAGTTTCTAAAGAAACTGTGGTGCTGCGTCGATGGGAGTATTACAAGATAATTTGGTTTTATCAACTGGGTTGATAATGTGAATTGTCCACTGTAAAGAGATTCGGACGTTTCGAGTGTTAGCCCTTCGTCGGAGCGAAGACTGAGGTTGTCTACCAAGAACAATTAGTATGATTTTTAAAACCGACAGCAAATGTTACTGCACCTTGGATCATGAAGTAGCGATGATTCATGCTATGAAAAGGCCATTTGAACAGGATCATTAGTCAAGGGCTTAGAAAACCTTTTCAGTCTGAACTTTGATGTGATAGGTTTTTCAAACATTCTTGTACTGTCTGACTTCAAAGCTTGAAAAGATGTTTAGGGAGACTTTTGGGGAATTCTACAAAGATCCAGAATAATATTATTCTATATTTGTAAGCTATTTTTAAATTATCAATTGAGTTATAAAGCTTTTGTTTACTTGTGTGTTCAGAAGAATATATTCAGATGCAATTCCTCAAATGCCATTGATAGTCGAGCAGTCAATAAGTTTTAGGTATTGATTAACACTCTTTGGATATTTTGATCTTGAAAATGGAAAGTTGAACCCAAATGACAACAAAAACTATTTGACCTTGACAACTTGACAACAAAGAATCAGTTCAACTAGCTATGTCTTGTTTGTGTTGGTGTTGTCTCAGTTTGATCCCAAAGTTCTCTTTTTTTACAGAATGTTTAACTCTATCAAGATGCAGGTTCGTTTTCATGTCTGTTTCGTCTAGGAATTGGAGAGTTCGCACATGTGTCCATGGTGATAAATTTATGATAATCTTTTGATTCAGACAATTTGCAATACATGCAGGAATTTTTAAATATTTAGCCTTCTCACCTTCCTGCCTAGTGTTTTTGTTAACATGGCTGTTTGCTGACAGTGAAAACATTCTTGTGTACAAGTTTTCGTCAAATTGACAGCTTGTATCCTGATCCATTAGTGATAACTTAAAGCCATAAGGGAAGAAAGCTAGCAGTCCTCTGTCATTTTATGATTTGCGGTCATTGAATGGGCCACTGCTGAAGACATGAACTTTGCTGCTTTAAGCTTTTCTTTCAAGATCTGAAAGATTTCCACTTTTTGTTAACCAGAATTTTAACCTGTGATATAGCTGCACTTCACAGTCAACTACAAACCTTAAATTGTGGTGGGAATTAATGACTTGTGTAGTTTTGATGACATCTGTGATGGATTTGAGTAATTTTGTGGCCAATTCATCAAAGGTAAGATTAATTGTCTGCTCAATGCATTTCCTAAGAGTAGTCCATGACGTAATGTCATCTCATGCATGATGCTCTGTAGAGCAACATTTTGAGTCATTAAGGCCTTGATGCCAGCGTACAGAGCTTTGTCTGCTTTTTATGCTGTTTATACAGCTTTTAGATTCTCACCCAGTAATGAGGAACTAGTATGAACAGACTTAAGATGCTGGTAATGACCTTTAGTTATGGATAATGTGCATAGGTCTTGATTTCATAATATTACCCAGACAACATAGTAAGAATACTTGCAAATGGCTGAACTTTGCTAGCATCGTTTTTTTCTTGTCCTTTCAAACACTCATGTTAGTGTTTGACTTCTTACAATTGTATATACATGCGGAACACCTTTCACAGGTACAGACAAATTTGCCCCAATACAAGAGACATTAAACTATATCAGGTATTGTAAACATGATTGCTCTTTATCAAACTTTATAAGTAGCAGTGTATAGATCGACCATATGGAGCTTTAGGAAAGGAATTTCTTTAGTGTTTTTAAGCTATTGGCTTTGTACGTGCACTTATGCATGTACATGTCATGTGGAGACTGTGTATGTGTGTTCATACCTGTCCTAGAGTTATCATCATATAAAAAACATCTGTGTTATCATCTGCTGCTTCAGTGACGCAGTGCAAGCAATAGCAATTACAGATGCTGCCTATCTTTTTAATTAACCCCTTATGGTAATTATGGACCAATTCGCTCTTGAATTTAGGCTGTCCTTAAAATTCTTAATCTGTAGGTTATTGCTTTGATTCTTGGTTGTCTGTCTCAACGTTTGAGGCTCTTTTAATCCCTAATCCCAATATTGATGGTTTGTAAGTTCTTTTAGTCAACTTCCTCTTTTGCAAATTGTCTAAATAATGAATGTGCAAGTCAAGCTTTAAAATCAGTGTGTGTGGCCAGGTTCTGTGTGACTTTCAACTCGTTTTTCTGAAGATTTGAAGTAACAAGACGGAGAATGTTCTTGCTCTGTTCTTTACAAACATGTGTTCTCACCTCTTTACCTTTTCAACCTTCCGTCCAGTAAATTTGCCATGTTTTAAGCCTGGGTTTCTTTTAAGTCTTGCTAAGGTATGCATCCTCTCTCAATATTTTTCTTACAGAAAGATTGTAGATGTATGTCACTTGGTAATGTTCTTTCTTTCTTTTAAAAACAGAGTTGCTTTTAGCTCAATTTCCTGTTGATGTTAGTGAACGAGCAGGAACTCCATTTAATTAAGTCGCTTTCGTACCATTCATTAATTTCTACAGCACTTTGAGCTTCTTAGAGTCTTATTTTACTGTTACATGTACATTATGTAGCTTGTGCGAATTTAGATTTGGATTAATTGTCTTTTTTTAGTTGTCATGGCTTTATTTTGACCAAAAAAACTTTATTAGTTAATCAGTAGGTTTTGCTATTCTTAGCTCTAAGCTGTGTATTCAGAAAATATCCGCACTTCAAATGTAGCTTTTCTGTAGAACAAGCTTTGTTTGCAACATTGCCATCTCCCGAAGATTCGGCATTCTACACTTTAATAAACCGGTTTCTTGGGAAACAGCCCTGTTCCACCGAGAATCCTGATGTTTCTCCAGACTGTCTGGCCAGAAACATCGAGACTCGCGGGCAAACAAAACTATCTGTTTCCCAAGTAAAATTTGGGGCACGCGAGCGTGATAAAAATATCACGCCATGTTGTGTCACGATGTTATCATATGCTTCCGTTTCGTATAAACACGTGAAAGTGATCACGGACCCCTGGGGGTTGCGTCATTTTCACTGCTGCACAGGGGAGGTGTGAGTTTGCGTTTAATCTTGTTCCGGTTCCAACTGGACACTTAGATTTAGCACGTGACCATCGATCAATCAATACGAGTGTGCAGTAGATTACGTTAAACTTCAGCAATATTACTAAACATTTGTTTGGCAAATTGATGTATTTTTTTTGTGGTACACTCAGTTTATATTGCACTGATAAAGGTAAAAACAGGTATCAATCATATGTCGGGTTTTTAAATTAAAAACTCTGCAAAGTAAACATTGTTATCAGAATTTTAGATTGTAGTTATCTTATGATTAATTTTGGAGCCGGATTGATTGAGTATTTTTGACATGGCTTGTAAACTGTTCATTTGTACTATTGCCGTAAGATTATCTACTTTGTGTTTCAACAACAACTTGATTTCTGCAAAAAGTGCCTTTTGGGAAGACTCGACTCAGTAATGAGAGAATGCTAATATAACTACAAGTTGCTTCATGTGTGCTGCTACAAATGTCTGTACTCTCGTCGAAAGGTTTCAAGTAACAGACCTCTTGAATTTAGGCAAAGTTTAATCACGCTATCTGTGAAGTGATTAATTCGGCGATGTGCAACAATAGATTCAGTTTACAGGAAATAACAAATAGTGGTTTCCTTCATAGAAACACATTTTCAAACTCTAAGCTTGCGGACAATCAAAGACTATACCTTATTACAGTTGTATATTGTATTACCACAAGCCTCAAGGTTCTCCTTAGTTTGGCTACCACCTGAACCATGCCAGCCGACTGAACCCACCGCCTCCCCCCCCCCCCCCCCCACCCCCTCGCTAGCCAGCAGACCTTGCTACTTGCATGCATTTTTATGTCAGCTATTTATTCCCGGGTTTATTCTGGGCACTAATCACTCCTCGCTGGGAGGGGTGGGTAAAAATGAATGGTATGCAACATTGGTCTTGATTCCCTGGGCTGATGTAATGCCTGAATAACTGAATTGATTGACATGCATTGTGATTGCTGGTAAACCTACAGGAAATTGTCGCTTAAAAATAGACGCTTTTGAGAACTGTTGATATTTCTACATCTGTTAGCAATAATGTCTGTAAGAATTCGAATTGATAATGGTTAAAAGGCAATCAAACGGGATGTATTATATACAGAGAAATGGATAGGTTGCCAAATGAACGAAAGCGTGTCCTTTAACACAAATCCAAGGAAAAGCTTTTCATGCTGAGCTATCGCATAGTTGAGCTGCATTTAGTTAAAAAACAGTCATAATACAAGGTTTGTGTGGAAACATATAGACTACAAGACTCCCTTCTCTTCGTCGTCTCTCATGTTACGCTTACCGTAATGATTCGATTTAGCGCCTTCCTTCCAATAAGCGCCCCCTTTCGAATAAGCGCCCTCTTACCGACTAAGCGAGAAGAAGAAGTGCTTGTACTGTAGGAAACTTGCATCCAGAATTAATAGATATTTCTACACATGCTTAACTATACGAGTGACCTCGGCGATATATTAAATGTGTTATATGACGTTTCTTTTTGCAATCGGTGAAATTAAAAAAAAGGAAGAAATTCGTGCGAGTTTTAGAGTTACTATGTGCGAATATCAATACATGTACCTTAATCCTTCTTAAAATTAACCCAGCTAGGAAGAGGCGATTGCACCATATCACGTCCTCAGAATGAATTTCGTTGAGTTTTCATCCATCTTTTATCATTCGTTTATTTCGTGAGAACGCAGTTGTTAACGGCACGAGCTTGAAGTACCTGTAGCTAAATTTGCTGCAGGTACAGGTATTTGTTTTGGCAGGCTTTTGAAAGGTTAATTACTTGATATTTTTCACCAGGGGAATATTGTACACGTGAAAGTGGACAGAACAAAGATGCCGAGTTGGTTTTTGTGTTGTTTTAGCGTTGTGTCTCCTCGAATTTGCACAAATAGTGTGGAGAATAAGTTGTGTGTATTTGTTTTGATTGTAAACTGGATCATACTTGAACCGGACGAGGTTTGCGTGCGTAGCGATTTTGTGCTTAAATAAAATACCAGCTGCCTTTACTATATATTATTATAACAAAACTATTGTAAAATAAAGTGTAGTTTAACATGAATATTGCAGTGACACCTGAACAGCTCTCTCAGATATTGAAAAAGAACAAAATGTCATTTTCGATTCGATATTTAAACTCTTGCTAAGTCTTTCCCAGGAATATTTACGTGGAATTTTTTTAGCGGGAAGAGAGAGACTAGTTTTTAATGATAACAGTCGCTCTTGATTAAAAAGAAATGTAAATGTATTTAAGGCAGCCGTTTTCTGTCCGCGAGTTTTTGCCCGAGGTTTCACGCTGGGAGAAAATAGCAAGTAAAAAAGATAGCTTGAAAAGAAAGTAGGAACAAAAGGCCATCTAAACGCGATTATCTTTGTATTTTGGAGCAGCTGTACAAAGAAAATAAGATAGGAACACTGTAAATTCGGATTAGTAATTGAACGAACTAATGAAAGTTGTCCGTGGTGTGAAAAATATTGTTACTGTATGTCGTTTCTGAAGTGAACGTTTTTTTCCTTTCAGTCTAACAGGGAATTTTCTATTTGCTTTTGTCTCTGCTTTATTGTTAACTAGACTGCTGGACACAATGTTTATTTAGTTTTCTTTTGAGAATGAACGTTTACGATGGAGTCCTTTGTGATTTTTGACAATATTTCAGTCTCGCCTCATCATTGGTTCATTGGCGACTACTATTGACAATTTTTTAGCTGCCTGCGAAGTTCAAATAAAAATATGACAAGCAACTATAAATAACTCCTTAATCGCGCTAAAAGATATTTTCTGTCTTCAAGCTCTTTTACTTTTTACGAAGTTTAAGTACCTCTTCGGGTCAACACTTTTTCCGCAGAGCAAACTATTACATGAGAAATTTATATCAAACTGCGTCTATTTGCTTTGGTTGTTTGCCTACAGGTAAATTGGCCTATAGCACTGGAGTCCATGCGGATTTTTGTTGCTTAATCTAGACAGTATTCAAATTACGTCTCGCTGGTTCCTTTCTCGACGAAAGCTTCTATACTGTACGATCGCTTTCATTGTTATGAATTATCTGGCTGTGTTTAAAGCAAAGTGTTGAAAGGAAAATCAACATTGAATTTCTAATGTTTTTTGTGATGGCCGAGTGTTCGTGTCGACGGTAGAGAGACATGTAAACAGAAGCTCTAAGTTTAGAAGTCATGGCGTTGTTCTGTGGAATTGCTCGACGCACAAATGTTGAATGTGACAGCGACTTGTACCGTTATCATCTAGCTCCCCACAGAAGCGAAATCCTTGAGAGGTACTTCCTCTTCGTTATCTATACGGTGATTTAGTGCACGGCGCTAGCTCGTGAGAAGTCAACAGAGGGTTTACAAGTGGAACCAGCCATTAAAGCTGGACAGCTGTGAACATTTCAAGGTTGTTACGACCAAGTTATCTTCCTGGAGAGATAAGATTACAAATATTAGTTACTCCTCGACGATTTTTGCTCAGCGACGCGTCGGCAGAGTGCCCGCTTGCCATATTGTTTGATATCTGTAGGCTTTTAGACACACGAGTCCGCATAAAAGAACACATGTAGCTTCTGAATGAGTCGCCGTTCTTTAGAGAAATCGCCATGGCTTTAGGATGAAACGCCATGCTTTCGTCAAGAAGAACAAAGTTCCTTCGCCTAAACTCGAACGCGGATATGTGTTCGGTGTTAACAGTTGGGTAAGTTAAAACAAAAGCAGTTAAATGTAATGGTTGATGATTTTAATTTGCGCAGGGAGCCGGGTTAATACAACTAAAATGCAAATGTCCAGCGAAGAAAAACGCAGTATTGTTCAGTTTGATACTGATACATAGTAGCGTATTTTGTTGTGGAAGTCTCTCTTGTCTGTGTGTGATATTTTAAAACTTGTTAGAGTACACTTTGTTTCTTAGGTTCATCGTTATTCAATTAATAGCGGTGTCATTTACCCGCTGAATTATTCAAAAATGCCTCTCTCGTTATGTGTGTGTGTGAACAGCGCGTTTCTTGTCAGAAAATGGTTAAAAATCATTTTAATTTTGGAGTCCGTTATATAATATGTCGATACAAATCGAAATATTAACAAAACTTTTATCACTTTTTAATAAATTTATCCTGCTATGCCCAACCAAAACTGAAGACCTGTAAGTTTTATCACTATATTCAAGTGTTTAATTTCTTTTGACCGACGAGGCCTCAAAAACCTGTTAATTTGTTTATATTCATAAAGCGTCGCTCTCGTTTTCATTGCGAGTTATTCTCAAAGCTGTGCAGTATTGTGGCTGTAATAATTCTAAACTTTTTTCACATTATGCAAATTATTACCTTAGTAAGCTGGTTGTACAATTTAATTGTTCTCTTTCAATAATACTATTCTCTTTAAGTGCTTCCTTCTTACAGTAATTTCCGTCGCAGTGAATGACATGCTTATTAATTGTCTTTTGGAATAAAGTAAATACTTACTAAATACTAACATTTTAGACGTGGAAATTAATGGGTCACTTTTCAACCTTTTTCTTTTTTCAATTTCATACTGTTGCTTGCTGGGATCCGTGATGACTTTAAATGTCCCCAAACTAAGAAAGGGGTCGGGACATTTCTAATCTGATTTGAACTCCGCGAAATTTAAAACAAGTACGAATTTGTAACTGAAAGACAGTTTGTTTGAGAAGGTGGTTTGTAAAATGTGCACAATTTTTTCCGTGCTACCTAGCTTAGATGCCATCACTTAAATGAATATTTCGTTGTCAACTGAAAACTGAAATTCCGAAACGTATCTAATCACACTTGAACATTAAAGAGTTCAGTCATGCCCTGTAAGTTTAAATGTAGTATCACGTAAAGATATCTTTCAGTAATAGATTCAAGTCAGGTAGTAAGTTCCATGTTTTTGTTGTTTTTCGTGTAGACAATATCAAGTGATTGTCAAACACATTGTAAAAGCTCGTACGTTTTATCATGAAAGTACTAAAACACACCCAGTCTTTTATGTGACTAATGTTATGTTTATTTTCAAAAATTCATTTTTATTACTTGAAATGTGCTAAAAGACCGCCCAGCTTTGTTGTTGTGGATTGTTATTTTTGTCCGTGTATATTGGATTGTAACTGCTACAACGATCACTATAAGTAACCACAAAATCGGAATTTTGGCGCCGTTTCGTTTTCACGACCCAACATCGTTTCAGTGTTTTCAGACAGGTTAACTCCGGACGCTATCAGAATGCAAAATTAGGCCATGATTGTGATCATTAAAATATTGGTGTTATTTTTTTGTGCCAGATTTCTCGCTTCATGAATTATTACATGCTCGGATGTTACGAGTGGACATGTATAAGGTTAATTTCGTTTGCCTAGCTTATCAGTAACCATGATATACGCTATCAGGGGACATACTTCGTAGATGTGATCGAGAAATTCTTGCTTTCATGAATAAGAATTCTTTGCTCACGGCTTTGAAGGTAAGACTCCAGAGGCGGTGGAGTTTAAGATTCATCGTTCTTTTTCACAGAAATTGTTTCCGCTTCAAAATATTTACGCTTCTATTTCATGTAGTTAGGTTTTCTAAGCTATCAAAGATTCTTTGACGACGTTATTGAGGTAACTAGGTTTAATTGATTTCAATACAATCAGATTGCTTACAATTACAGATTGTTTTTATCAGAAATAACCTAACGATAATGAGCTATTGATGGGAAGCAATCTATTTTATGTTCTACGTCTTCCTAAAAAAATGCGAACATCCATTGTCGTTTGTACGTTAATTGGCATAATAAGCAAATTTCCGCTCGCGTGTACGGTTCTGGGCAAAAAAGTAGCGAGTGATCGTATTAAGAACTGGTTTGAGCTAGCTTGTGAATGTGTGTAGAGGTTGGCTCCTGAGCTCATGCGCTATAACATACGCGTATATTATCGTTGTAATGTTTTGATACATGACCCGTGCGATGTTTGTGTGTGAGCGAGTCCGGCGCGCGGAATCTTTTAATAAGGTTTCCTTCCTGTCTCTGAAATAATAACATTACAAACTTCTTCGGTTTCCCTTCATGCGTCATCTAATGTTTTAACATGTCGTGTAGTTTAATACGCAGTTATTTTTATTGTGAAAGTCTGTTAAGATGATTTAGTTGTAGGAGAGGATTTCTTAAACGTTTTTTTTTTTTCAGTTCTATACCTTCCATAATTATCTTTCATAACAGAGATTAAGTAGACACAAGTTCGCTTTGGTGTCCAGTTACGCAGAGAGGTTTCCTCAACAGGAAATACAAACTAGGATCAAACCAAATATTTTATGAAATGATGTTGCCCACTCGAAGAAATTACAGAAACCTATCTTGTTGTCATTGTGCTTTCCATTTCGCTGTTAGCTGGGTGTCAAAACAGTCACAAATCTAATTAAAATTCCCCGCTATCTTGAGACTGTTTGGGTGGTGAGATTGTTATGTAATATTCCAAGAACTCGTAAATACTGGTGTCAATTTTCGTGATGTGATATTGGTCTCCGCTTATCACAGTGTGTTCATTCAGTGATCAATTGCTCAAGTGTAGCAAGCGACTGGAACGAACCGTGATAGCAACAGTGACTGCGGCCTTTGAAAATGGTTCCTAAGGTTTGTCTTGGAATAGTCTAATTCAGCTATTCATACAGAAGCGTAGATTTTGCTGAGTTAAATTGATTTAATGCACTGTTCTCAAGGCATGGATACATGTTTCTGGAAGAACGAATTATCTACAACGGAAATACTAGCCTTGTTCTGGCATAACCTCAAGTTATGTGTATATTACACTTCCTATTGTGCATCAAATGTTGTAGAAAGACATAATAATACTTTCAGAAGGAAGTTAGCTATGACATGAGCGTGTAAGCCAAATCTGATTTATTTTGTTGGAGACAAGAAGTTTCCTTGTTTACTTGTCTAATGCATTGTTGTCGTTTCCAGGCCTATTACCGCCAAGGTGTGGCGCTGCAATGCCTGGGACGACATGCGGATGCCCTGGGAGCCTTCGCCTCTGCGCTTGCGCAGGATGACAAGAGCCCTCAACTGCTGACCTCGCTGACTGAGGCCGCGATGAAGTCCCCCCTCAGAGGTAAAGATCGGTGCTTATTTGTGGTTTCTGTAAAAGATCCACTTCTGTGCTCTGCGCGGGTGTGCAAGTCCTTATGTAGACTGATTCTTATCAGTTTTATCCGTTAATAAGATAATCAATAGCAGGAGCACAGACCAACAAAATCTTTCCGATTGTTGAACATGGGTATGTTTTAAGTAGTATATTAAATACCATAGACCATGTTTGACCACATTTCCAAACACCGAGAAGAGAATTGAAAATACGACGCGAACTTCGAGGTGTTTGGAAATGTGGTCAAACATGGTCTTGAGTGTTTGATATATCAATAAATAAATCGTAAAAGATCCATGCTAATTAAGATCAGATATCCAAACACCGTAACGGTCATGATTTTCTTTCTTCAGACTTGATGGATTATTAATGAGTTTGAGAAGTTTGTGTCTCGCGTATTCTCTTCAACGAGACGAAATGTTGACTGGAATACGTGATGTTGTGCTAGACTATGATCGGATTAATTCTTTGGTTACATTTTCCACTGACGGTAATTACAAGTTATTCAAGTTTCTCTTGTTAACAATAAAAATAAAAACCGCGTCTCAAAATTGTCAAACAGATGTTGAGCTTAAAATTGAAGGCTAATCTTGGATTAGCGTAATCCGATTTGAACAACCAGGTCTTGGAATACAAAGCAGGACGGAGGAAGAGACAATAGAAAAACGCCATTTTTATTCTCAGTCAATACGCAGATCTCCGTGAAAAGAGGTTACTTAAACCGTTTTCAGTAGAAGCTGCATGCTTCACAAAAATCTATCGTAGCTTTTAGCTCGGTGTTACTGAGCTTGGGGTAAAAAGGGTTTGGTTATCTCAACATAGTTAACAGAGGGAAATGGAAGGCCGGTAAACATCAAAGAAGCAAACAAAACAGGCTAAGATGTAATAGTATGTTGGAAGGCCCTTGACCCTGCACATCTCTTGTTTTATGCTTACTGACTATGCATGAATCGCATAAACGCAATGCTTCTATTGGTTAGTTGTATGAGCACACGTAACCACCTTTCGTACTTTGCCAGGTTTTGTGCAGGGTCAGCCCCCAAAATAGCACGCTAAAACATACAACAAAGAACTTTGCCAAGTTCCCTAACCATTTCCCTTTATTATGTCTCCAATACCTCCGTTTCCTTTTGCATTCCTTTCTCAGCGAGGGAAAATATGCGACTCGCATTCGATACATAGTGATAAATATATTAATATGATATTAAATGGTGCTGAGACAGGCTGGTTTTAAATAGTCAGTGTTTTCCCAGTATATCTGATCTTACTATCTGACAGAGTACCCTTGTTTTTCAAGAGTGTTTATAAATATCGCTTTCATTAGAGGTCAGGTATAAAAGGAACCGAGACAACTATGAAAAGGATTCAGTCGTTTTGCTTTATCTAACCAGTTTGTAAATTGTTTGATTTTGCCGCGATACCAAAAATAGCTACATCTGCTTAAGTCGTAAACATTCATTGCAATCTCAAGTAAGCTGAATGTCGTACGTTCTGAAATAGGCCATTTCCAAATTACCTTTAGCATCTTTCTCAAAGCGAGTCGTGGTGTCTATCCTTTCATATGAAAAAGAGATTTCATTCACACGTAAATTAAACTCATTTTCATATGAATGGTTCTGTACCAGGCCTGGCCTTGATAGAGAGGCTTAGGGCAACTCGAAAATAGGCTGTTGCACCTTGCTTAAACTCGCCCTTTACGATGTCTCTTGGAATGATTACGAAGCCGGTAAACGCCAAAGAAGTAAACAAAGACGGCTGGTTTTACGTTGGAAGGTACTCTGTTGTGCACAATTTTGTTTTGCGCTCATACACTGCGTGAATTTCCTAACCTATTGGTTAGTTCCACAGTCATTAGTAAACAACTTTTGTGTTTTGTGCACGGCCAAGGCCAAACAAAGCAAATAAAAACATACAACAAATTAATTTGTAGGGATTCATAACCACTCCCCTCTATATTAACTATATGGTAAGAAACTCGATCAACAGAGGAATTCTCCGTGTTGATTGTCGTAGATTTCTTTTAATTTGTAGTTGTTAGAATATAGTGAAACTATCGGTTTATCATGAGGAGGTTCATTTATGTTTTCACTTACTTTCGCAGCTACCTTGGAGCCAATCTACAGCCAACTGAACAAGATGAAACTGGACAAGAGTCCTTTTGTCATGATCTCGGTTATCGGCCAAGAGTTACTGTCAGTTGGGCACTTATCAGCGGCTGTAGATTGCCTTGAAGCAGCTTTAAAGGTGGGGACCTGCGGTTTACGTCTCCGCGGCTCAGTCATATCAGCTCTAAGCACGGCTTACTGGAAACTTGGAAATGTCAAGAAGGCCATGGAGTACATGTCACAAGATCTAGAAACTGCGCAGTCTTTGAACGATAAAGCTGGAGAGTGCAGAGCGCATGGCAATCTAGCCGGAGCTTATTATTCACAGCGAATGTACAAAGAAGCGATTGATCATCAGAAGAACCAACTGGGAATCGCTATGAAGCTGAAGGACCGGAAAACTGCAGCCAGCGCGTTGAGCTCTCTAGGACACACTTATGTCTCAATAACGGATTACACAAACGCCATCTCGAGTCATAAGCAGTCCATGCAGATTTACAAAGAGTTGAAGGATAAACAAGGTGAAGCCAGAGAACTTGGCAACATCGGAGCTGTGCATGTCTTGTTATCAGATTACGACAACGCCATCAAATACCATCAAGAACACTTGAAAATCGCCACTGAGCTGGGAGACAAAGCTGAGGAAGGTCGAGCGTACAGCAATTTGGGAAGCGCATTTCATTACAAGAGAGACTTTGATAAAGCGATTCAGTTTCACAGACAGGTGCTGGATGTGGCAAAGAAGACCAAAGATTCTTTCATGGAGGCTCGCGCGTATGCCGGTCTTGGTCATGCGCTGAGGTGTAAAGGTGATCTAGACCAGGCTAAATCTTTCCACGAGTTTCAACTGGCACTGTCAATCAAACTCAAAGATCAGGCGACCGAGGGGCGTGCTCTCTCCAATTTGGGAATTATTTTTCAGCAGAAAGGACTCTACGGACAGGCTCTAAAACTGCACAAAAGACACTTGGCCATTTGTAAAGAGTTGGACGACCGAGCGGGACAGGGTCGAGCCTATGGCAACATGGGCTGCGCATACAGCGCATGCGCACGTTATGACCAGGCTATTAAATTTCACAAACAGGAACTTATGATTTCCAAAGAGGTGAATGATCGGCCATCAGAGGCCTGTACGCAAGGCAATTTAGCAGTGGCTTATCAAGCTATTGGAAGCCTTGACAAATCACTCAAACATTACCAGCAACACTTAGCTATTTCACAGGAACTCGGCGATCAGTCGAACGAAGCCATCGCGCTGAGTAATCTGGGCAATTTTTACAGCTCTTGTGGCAACTTCTCCAAAGCCATTCCTTATTATGAAAACTTTTTATCCATTGCAAGACATTTGCGCGATCGAGCAGGGGAGTGCAAAGCTTGTCATAATCTCGGTTTCGCTCACTACTCGTTAGGGAATCACTTGGATGCGGTGCCGTATTATGAGAGGAACGTTGAGATTGCCAAAGATCTGGAGGACAGAGCGAGTCTCGGTCGCGCCTTTTGTAACCTTGGACTGGCCTACAGTGCACTTAATAAACACGACAAAGCGCTGGAGTGCCAGAAGGAGTTCTTGACTGTGTCGCAGGAAGCCATGCACGTTCAAGGCGAATTCAAAGCTTGCGGCAACATCGGCGATATTTATGTATCGTTAGGAAATACCAATCAAGGAATCCGGTTTTTCCAGGAGCAGCTTCAAGTCGCCAAGAAAGTACAAGACATTACCCTGGAGAGCGAGGCGCATAGAGCATTAGGATGCGCTTTCAGAACTGCGGGCGATTTTGAAAGAGCTTTGTCTTGCTTCCAAGAAGAGTTAGAACTGAGAAGAAGCGCTCATGATTCTGTCGGTACTTGTAAGGTGTTAAGTAATCTCGGCTCGGTTCACACGGGCTTACATCAGTACAACGATGCCTTCAAATGCTATTCCGAGCAGCTTGGTCTCGCTAATGAACTGGACGACTGCATTCTCCAAGCGGAAGCCTGTGGCAATCTGGGCATATCTAAAATGAATGCTGAAGATTATCAGGAAGCACTTGGGTTCTTTGAGCAGCAGATTGCCACGTTAGAACAAGTGGCTGGCGCCGTGCTGGAAAGCGGTCGTGCGTACGGGAATTTGGGCGAGTGTTACCACATGTTAGGCGATCATGAGGAGGCCGTGAAATGCTACGAGAAATATCTCGCTGTCGGGCAACAAATGGAGAACGCCACTGACCAGGACAAGGCGTACCGCGGGCTTGGAAACACGCACAGGACCATGGGAAACCTCCAACAAGCTCTGGTTTGTTTCGAGAAAAGGCTGGTCGTGGCTCACGAGTTGACTGATTTCCGTTCTAAAGGAACAGCTTATTGCGAGCTGGGGAACATGCACAAGATTCTCGGCAACTACGAACAAGCGCTTGCCTGTTTCCAGCAGCAGCTGTCCTTGGCAAGGGAGAATAATGACGCAGTCAATGAAGGTGACGCTCTTTGTGGACTGGGACTGGTTAATCAGAAGATGGGGGAGAACGAGAAGGCGTTGAAACTCCACGAGGAAGAAATGGCTGTCGCCGACAAACAGAAGAACCTTGGGCGTCGTGGTCGCGCTTCCTTCCATCTCGGCATGACGCATGAAGTTCTCGGAAACTACGAACAAGCTGTGATCTACCAAGAGCAGCACCTCAACATTGCTTCGCAGATGAACGATCAAGCTGCGAAAGCCCAAGCGTACAGTTCCTTGGGAAGAACACATCACGCCTTGGCTAACTACCCTCAGGCCATCTCCTATCTCAAGCAAGGACTTGCCATCGTAGAGGCTCTCGGTAGGAGCGAGGACGAAGCGCGAATACGTCATCGACTGGGCTTGTCGCACTCGGCTGATAATCAGCTGGAAGCATCGCAGGCTCATCTTTTCCGTGCAGCAGAGTTGTTGGAGAAGTTGCGTGAAGACGGAATTCACAGTGGCGACTACAAGCTCTCTTTGTATGAGCTCCAGGCTGCGACCTACCAAGTTTTACAGCGTGTTTTAGTCACTATGGGTAACCATAAGGAAGCGTTGGCAGTCGCCGAGCGTAGCCGGACTCGAGACTTTATCGATTTGCTCCAAGAACGACAAGGAAGTAATCGATCAGAGAACGGTATTTCGAAGTACTTGGAGAATCCCTTGACAACACCTGAACAAATCACAGAGTTAGTGAAGAGCCAGAAAGCTAGTATCTTGTACTATTCTATTGCTGCAGGACACTTGTACAGCTGGCTTATTACTCCAACCAAGGGCATTGTAAAGTTTCATGACTCCCTGCTGTCTGACGGCGACCATGACAATGAAATGACAGTTGATTTGGATCAGAGTAGCAGTGCTACTTATTCTCACACTTCCTCACTGTTAGACTCGTACATCACTCAAGTACGGGATGCGCTTGGCGTTGAACCACATTTAAACTTGAACCGTACAACTAGCATTTCTGAGAGTGAAGTTGAAGACGCCTGGGAACGAGAGAGTTTACTCAGTGCGAGCCCACTGTCTTACATGTCAGCAGATGACGATGACACTATAAGCGTATCGTCATTGTCGCTGGGTCAAAGTTTCCGCTCGACTGCGAGGAATAACTTTTTGTCAAAGAAAAACGTTCGAAAGTTGAACGGTGTGCGAAGTAGTAGCAAGAAGCTTGGCTGGTCTGGCAAGCCACCACTGCGAGCTTTGTACGAGCTGTTAATAGCTCCCATGGAAGACGCTTTACCGGCTTCCACGTCTTTCGAAGGCGAAGGTTCTGAGCTCGCGTTAGTTCTTCAAGGAGACTTGTACCTAGTGCCATTCCCTGTCTTGAAAGGAAGCCTTTCTAAAGAGTATCTTTTCCGAAGGTTTAGACTTATTGTTGTTTCTTCCCTGCAGTCACTGGCTACCAATATTAGAACTCTAGCAACGAGGAGGACTGGTTTGGATACGTCGTCGGTGATGGTGATCGGAAACCCGAAGGTCCCGACGACGTTTGGCCAATGGGAGTCAAACCCGAGCGCAGAACACGAAGCTAAGATCGTGGCTGAGCTGTTCAACACCAGGCCACTACTCGGCAGTGTTGCAACTAAGAGCGAAGTTGTCCGAAATTTACCAAAGGCGGAATGCGTTCATTTTGCCACGCATGTCTCGTGGAAACTTTCGTCTCTTATTCTTGCACCTCAGAATTCAGACGAGAAGCTCGTGATGCCCGCGGGATCACCCGAGAGAGCGACTCTAGACTTCCTTGGTGACATGAGCCCAGATGAAGCACCAGCGCTGTCTGAGTTCCTTCTCACGGCAGCCGACATTTTGGACCAGAAGTTGTCTGCTAAACTCGTAGTTATTGGCGCTGCGCACAACCACTCTTCGCGCAATCGGATAACTTCGGACGGTGTGATCGGATTAACGAGATCGTTTCTGTCTGCCGGCACGCAGAGTTTATTGGTCGCTTTGTGGCCTGTACCCGACTTAGCTTGCAAGCTACTACTGAAAGCGTTTTACGGCGGTCTTCTTCAAGGAATGCTAGCTAGCCAAGCCCTTTGTCAGGCGATGCAAGTTGTTCAGAGTACGAAGCAGTTTTCACATCCATCCAACTGGGCTGGCTTTATTCTTGTGGGTGGAGACACGGCTCTGACGAACAAAGAAGCTCTGATGAGCAGCGCCATCTCCAAACTGTTGGATAATCCTGTCAACTGTAGAGATGCTCTCAAAGTCCTCGTTCATCTGGTATGTTCAACTTTTACTTTTCCAGTGTTGTGCGCGCGCGCGTGAGATTCTCATTTCCAAGAAGCCCGCCAACCGTGAATCTATTTTACGTTCGATTTTGTAGTTTAGGTTTTGATGATGTTGTCAGTAGAAGATAAAATCCATTTCCTCTGCGTTTTATGATTTTACTTTGACTTAATTTCTTTTCTATTCTGGTAAGCAAGGGTTCAAACTCAATCACTCGTAATCACTCCACTGGAAAACCTGTTCGCTTGTTTGTTAGAATGTCTCATTAAACACTAAATCTCATTTCGCAAAAACAACAAGATGCAAACAAACAAATAAACAGCAGTTCTACAGGCGTACATCATTTAGCATGTATTTCATTCCTATTCTGGGCAGCTCAACAGGTTTCGTCTGGTAATAAGCCGTTATAAAGCTGTTGATTGCTAACTGACTCGTATGGATTCACTTTCTGTGTTCAGGTGGACAAGGCTCAGCAACGCATTCGTCAAGGTCAGAGGTCATCTATGTACACGGCAGACGCGAGCATAAACGCTAAAGTCAAAGGAGCCAGTGGTTGGCGGGAATTGCTCAAGCTCCTCGGGTTTCGGTTTCAAAAGGCTGCCAACGGAATTCCAGACTCGGTTTTCTTTCCGTCAGTCACCAGTGGAGTGGCAGATAAACTAGCTGCTGCTAGTAACCATCTGCATGCGTTGCTAGGTAAGTATTCCACCGCTTCATAACACTGTGACGTCAGTAAATTCTTTAAAAATGTCACCGACTTGAAAAATAAACTTGTCCATGTAGTGTATTTGTAGGACAATTGATCGTGGTTTTATATGTCTGTTTTTAATGTTTTTCAATTGCATGACTTTTCCCTCAGGTCTAAGTCCCACCACCTTGCAGGCGCTGGCCAAACTTGTGAATGCGCACGCAGTGAACACAGCTTTAGTGGCTCTGGTAAGTCATTCAGATGGCGTGTAACAAACATTGAAAGCAACTGGTTAACTTTAACAATTAAAAAGAAACATGCTGTTATTTTAAAGCAACAAATTCGTCAGTTTGCTAAATACTTCTTTCGAAAACTTGAATATTGCGAGGTTGGAATCCCTTATTATTTGACTGCGATCATGATGTCCTCGCTGAATCTTGGGTATCGTTTGACTGTAGCTATAAAGAGCATACTTTTATCAGGAATATTTACGACATTGGTTCTCGTTTTATGGTATTAATCCCGCTATCTTGTTATCTTCCAGTTCAGCCAGGTGTTGTCGTGCTTCACTCAGGGCATGAACAATGTCCAGGTTCCATTAAATCTCAAGTTATGGCGGACGTCAGGCTGTCATGAGCTGCTTGCTTCTCTGGGTTTTGATCTGATCGGTGTTGGTAAAGATGAAGTCATGCTGCGATCCGGCAAGACGAACAGTAGGCGAGCTGTGCAGTGCACAGTACAGGCCTTGTGTGCTCTGACGGGTAAGCACGTCAATTACAATCGCCCAATGAGCAGCAAGTATTTGTGCGTGTGGTCTGTTGATTGGAGGGCTTGAAGCACAGACTTTTCTGAGCGCCGGATGTGAATAATCAGAGGTCGCGGTTTCTTTTCTTCGTCGCGGAATTGTCGACTTTTCGTTTTAGACGTCAAGTTGTAAATTTTAAATTAATTAGTTTAGTGGGTGAAAGTCTGGAAACCAATCAAATAATTTTCGGCGTTATTTTTCTTGCAAGTTCTTCTTGGTATTACTGAATTGTCCAGCAGGAAAAATAAGAAAATTCGTCATTTAAGTTACTAATTGTCGTGCTGTATCATGGAATTCTACGAACTTACGTATATGCAATTGTGCTGCGGTTTACGATGTGCAAAATCATCTTATATTGAGGACAAGCAGTGAAAGGTTTAGCAAAATTTAAGTACTGTATGCCTCTAATTCAGGGAGCTCGAAGAAAAGGTTTGTGAAAATAGTTCCTCGCTGGCCTCGAGTGATCGTCACAGGCGTAAACACTTGATCCCTGCAATCAGTGATTTGAAAACTGAAATAAGTCTTAAAGAATGTACAGATAGTTATATCGTTGGGTCGTCAAGCAATTTTAGCTTGCTCGCAATGGCCTAGGATTGTGTGACCATCTAAGTCACTACTGCTAAGATGCAGCATTGCGCGGGGTACATGACTTGTGGTTTTCCTCTTTCCTCAGATTCAGAGAACCCAGCTGAAAAGGAAGACCCAACATTTAAATTGTCCAAGGTTCACTCAGCTTCAACTGTCATCTCTAACCTGTCTCTCAAGTCAGCTTCAATTGAGTCGGACCTTGATGCCATGACTTATGACACAGAGGCTCCGTCTCGTGATGTAAACAGTATAGGGGGCTCTAGTATGAGGGCCAAGAACAGTATCAGCGCAAGGCCAGTGAAATCTGAGGCCCAACCGTCGAGTGAGTTATATAATTTAACGAGAGTTCAAGATGCCGAGAAAAGGAGCTTACGAGCTCTTTCCAAATCACAGCCTTTACTTGCAAGTAGAAATCATTCAAACACAACCAGCGCGTATTCGAGTTTCAACGGACATGTTCGCAGTGTTAAGACACAATCTACAACTTCATCAGTCGTGGATCACTCGAGGAATTCTTCGCTACCCGATCCATCAGATTCGGATATCGATAGCTACTCGGACATTGTCGGGCAACGATCATGGAAGGACTCGGTAAGTCACCAGAGTGTCGATCTCTCGGTGACTGGCTCTCGTCCAAATTCTAGACAAGCAGTTTCAAATGGTTATTCGCGCTCATGGGCGTCCAGTTCTAACCCAGCGGGCAGTGTCATTGCCTTCCCTGTTCAGCAACGCCGAGTCATTGAAGATGCAGCGAGGACTGCAAAGCAGATTTCAACGAGTACACCGAAACAAAGTTACGAGCCTGTTATGAACGGTGCCAAACATTCTGTCATCAATGGAAACGGGTTACAGCGAGCGAGGCCCCTGGACGAGGATGGCACTTCTCGAGGACGGCCTCAGAGAAGGAGCCGGAGTGAGAGCCAAGATCCAGCCCTTCAAAACGGCCCTCGGTCTGTTGGGTATAACCGATCAAAGTCCATACCAAGGCAGAGAGAGAATGGATCGAGTGATGAGGAGGACACTGCGCATGTGAGAGAAAGACGATGGTTGAAAAGTAGTACAGACTTGAGAACTAACCGTGTGATTACTGCAACAGATAGAACTAACAATGATAGATTAACTGATTCAGCACGTTTGAGAGTTTCCAATGTGGATTTACCTGCCAGTACAACCAGTAATAGAACTACACCGTTGAGAAATGGTGAGTACAAAGTCAACCACGCCGATCAACTTGCAGCTGAAATGGACAGGAGAGATTCGCTCCAAGGGAGGAGACAGTCCTTACCAAAGTTTCGTGACGACTCACAATCTTCTCAAGACAGTACTGATTATGAGTCACGACAGACTGCGGCAGAAAAAGCAGCGGCTGCCTTAATGAATAATCACGTCACGCACGTGCCGCCGGCGCAACCGCTGACCAGCAAGCAAACTACCTCGCAACCTCTTGAAATGAAAGACATGACTGTGGACACCAGGAGACTGAGGCGAGAGCATCTGGCAAACCTGGCTCATCTCCAGTCCTCCTCCTGCTGACACGGCATGGTAAGAATACAAGACAAGCTTTGCTTCTGGTACCCATTAAGCAATATTTGTCGTTTTGCTGAACGGTCTCACTAAGATTACTGTTGAAACGCGAATCAACAGCATGATCTTGATTTTTGTCTTTCTTATTCTGTTTCTTGCCCTTTCCAATTAGAAAGCAAGCGCTTCTTAGAGAACTCGTAGTCGGCAAATGACACGCGCTGTCCACGTGCTGTTTTTTTTTACCCTTTTGATTGGCTGAGACGTTGGGAAAGCCGACAGAAAGTTATCGCAAGTCAATCGTAGCTTAATAAGCAAGTGATCGCGGTGGCCCTACAGGGGCCCATAGCTCTAGTGGGGGAATAGGGACGGACTGTACTTTATATTGATTTTTTGGTGTCTTTTGCAGATAGCCTGGAATTATCGCATTTGGCTGAAGGTGATCAGAGAGTATCGTCGTGTGTTTTAGAAGAATCTATTTTCATAAATATTTTGGACCACACTGGTTCCAACATTAGAAAATTAAATTGAAGTAATAATCATATAGAGTGTTTTCACTCACGTGATCAATGAGCATGTTTTTCAACCAAAACAAAAGAACATGTTTGCATAAGAATAGAGTTCAATTCCCGGAGGATTAGATTGGGACACCAACATGGCTGCCGTTCCTTTGTTTAGGGACACCAACATGGCCGCCGTGACGTCACGTGAAAACACTATTGGAAGAAAGATTTTAGTGTAGAAAAAGAATCACTCGTTTGTTAAGTCCTCTGTATTGATCTATTTTGGTATCGAAATAACTCGCCCATCTGTAAATAGATTTCGCCTCGTAAGTTGGCGAGCAAACATAAATACGTGCGAGAAGCTACTTTAGAGTTAGATTTCGTACGAAATAAATGACAGTAGTGAAAAGTTAGACCATGATTTATTAAGCAACGAATGTGAATTGTCTTTGCTTGTCATTCAAAATGTTCTAAATGTTGTTTTATACGCCGGTAAGAATATCCTTTATTTGATTTCATAAGCGTACGTATCGACATAGTAGTCTGTAGATGCAATAGAGTTTTAGAGCTACTTTTTTGAATTTGTGACATCACTCCGCATGCAGCCAGTCAGTACCTGTTTGTTCTCTTCTCGCGCTTTGGGTGGAGCGGGGAAGAAAGAGCCTGGATGTAAAGATAGTCTGAACAGAATATTTTTTTGTAGTTTTTTTTTAGGTAGTGACAATGCATTTCATCTTTTAGTGAAATACGCAGCGCGGATATATCCAAAAATTATTGCTGCCCTCTCTGCAGTACTGTCGATTTGTGAATATTTGAGTTAAAATTAAAAGGCAGCAAGTTTTCGTGTAGACCAATTTTTAGACAAATCTTGTCGAAAATCGAGTTTGAAGTGAATGAAAACCTTGTCGCCTTTTAGTTTAGTAGCTCCGTGTATAGAAGAATTCTGACTAGCCTCTGATAAATATTATCGTGTGTCGTGTGGTCGTTCGCTTGTACTCAGAAGGCCTGGACATTCTGTGCAACGTTACACGCAGTAATAATTTTTTCAATTTAGAATTTGCGTGCAATGTGCTCTGTGTGTGCGGGCCTTTACGTTGGACGTTTTAAGTGTTTCTCGGTATTAGATCTTTCACAAAAAGTCAGCTCGCATTCTTATTTTCTCTAGAGGTTTTGCTCAAATTAAAGCCTCATTTAGATCCGTCCCGTCCCTTCCCGTCCCGGCTTGTGTGGCATATTGTAGAGGTGTTATTTATGAATTTTGTAGTCAAAATCGTGTACATAAATCTTTGTAATTCCAGATTTATAAGATAGGTTTATAATATATATTTAATAGACAGACACAAGTAAAGCGTTGAACATATTACCCGTCCCTGCAAAGATTTTCTATTGCAATCAATAAAGCTCGAGGTTTTCAATAAATTGTCTCTCAGTTGTCTACTCCCATCATTTTCCTGCAGTTTTTAAAATGAAATATTAATGGCAATTACCGCAGACGCTTTTCGCAAATGATTTAATTGATTTTTTTTTTCTGGATTTCGGAGGGGGGGGGGGGGATACGTACTTGAGTATCCCCGCCCCTGCATGCTACAGTGTGCCGAAAATGGCTCCCAAAACTAGGTCACGCACCGTCAACCAATAAGAGGCCTTCATTACACGAAAAAGGTTTTCCTACGCGATATGAAATGAAGTCAAATATCTTGTTTCTTTCTGATTGAATCGCATTGTAAAGAACTGTAGTGTAATTTTTTTTGGAAGGGGGAAGGGGTGTTCTATCAGACATGATGTTTTCGTTATTTCATATTCGCTGGCTGGAAAAAGAACCAAAGAAAACGCTTCCTTAAATCGAAATATCTCGTCTCTATCGAGCCCTACCCACCACCCCCAAAAAATCTCTGAAAGCTAATAACCACCCTTTACGCTATACGTGTGCTTTAAATAGGCTTGACTTTCGCAAAAATAAATCTTAGTTCATTTTGAAATATTTTGAAAACATTTCGCAATTCAAAACTAAAATTGAAATAATTTCCAAGAGGACAATTTGAGTTTTCTGCGCTCACTGGCAACAAGAGCCAATCAGGTAAGCGCATTCCACTTGGCGCGTGATTGCAAACTTTACAAAATTTAAATTTCAAAGTATACGTATGTGATGAATTTTCTCGCATCTATTTCGTTCGTACGTTAACTGTCCATGTTGAAACTTAAACTTGAAGAAATCTACCTTTCGCTTCGCCTGGTGCTTCAAAAAAGTACCAAGCTTCACTTTAAGATGGTCTGTACGTTACGAAACACATAAACATGTCACAAGAACTTTGCTTCAGGCAAACCTCTGAGCACGTGCTTTGGAGAAACCAAGATGTCGGGGAGTATGGTCAACAAATGGCTTTTGAATCTTTATCAAGGTACGCACTAAGTTTTAACGTAATGTTGTAGGTTGTAAAATTATTTAATTTTCTTATCCTAGTTAGTTGGCGCTAAACAAGATATATGTTACTTTAAAAGTCAACGAGCAATTGTCAATTGTAATTTCATGCGAGACAAAGTATCTAGGTGACACATTGAGAACTTCTGACCATGTCACAATTTATTGAACAGAGCTGTTACTGCAAGTACTTATGGCAGAAAAATCACAAAGGAAAGATAACATTTGCCAACTGAATTCTGTCCAATTCTTCAGCAATTATGACTTGTCTGATAAGTGAAATCAATTGTTTCGAGTTTATCCCAGAATCTTCTACACATTTCTTTGACCCAACCCTATAATCCTATATTTTTGTAAGCGTTGTGAATTGAACATTTTGCGATTTTCTCTAAGCGACAAGTGTTTGAATTTCAAAAAAAACACAAAGACTGCTTTGTCATGATGTATTATCTCGTAGAAGCTCAATTTGTGTTTTCAGTGTAACGAGAAGGGTTATAAGCATACATTCTTACATAACACGGGAAATGACTGTAAATAGATTGCTTAAATAATCCTTCATCCTTCTTCAGATGACGAGGGAGCAGATCTCGATTAACATGGAACCTCGCAGGTCACTATGATATGATGACTTCAGGTAACTTGATTCTTTGATGTAATATATCAAACACGAGTGACAGTATTTCATCGGGATATCCAAACACCGAGAAGAGAGTTGAAAATACGACGCGCAGCGGAGTATTCTTGACGAAATTGGAGGTGTTTGGATAGCTCACGAAACACTGTATCGAGTGTTTGATATATCTTCTCAATCAAAACAAAACTTTTGACCTAAGGAGTAAACAGCGAAGTAAAATCGTCAAAATCTATGCTAATTAAGACCGGGTATCCAAACCTCCTTCACGGTTGTGATTTTCTTTGTTTTAACTTGATGAATTATTAATGAGTTTGAGAATGTTACTTCAAAGTTCAAATTTTAAACTCTCCCTATTTGTTATTACACATTTCTTTCTTTGCTAGTTCTGCCGGGAATTTAGTGCTACATCGAGACAGTGCCCCCTTTATTCTAATTATCACCTTTTTCCTTGACATTAATTGATTTCGTGAGGAGAAATCTAAGTAGAAATGATTACCGAATCGAACTGTGTTAGTTAAAAAAGACTATTGTGAACCCAGGCTACCGTAATTATACCTGGACAATCAGAATGCTTTCCTGGACATTTATGCATGATATGACTGGCGGGGGGACTGTAGTGGGAGAAGTGGGGTGGGGTGGGTCGGGTGGTAACCATTAAACAAATTTCACGATAGTTGTGGTCGAGAAAAAATACTGGGCTTCTACTAGAACGCGGAGTAGCGTAAAGATCGATATTATACATATTTTGTTGATGTTGTGTTTGAACTTCAAATATTGGTTTTTCAAATATTGGTTTTTCAAAGGTGTGCCACGAAACTGAATTATGTGGATGCTTCGAGGAAGAAACATTGTCATGAGAAACTAGAACATTTTTGAAGGAGAAGTGCTGTTTGATTGGAGCTGAAGCTCCGGTAACATGTTTAGAACAAGTTAATTAAATCAAATCTATATACCTCTTTCAGTGTTTGTGACAGTGAGAAGTCTGGAAACAATACTCAAGCAATGCTCTGAAGATATGAGAAGACGCAATGCATATGATGAGAAGGCTAAAGAGAATGCCAGACGATCACGGGAGCGAAGTAAGTTTCTGAATTCCAATTGTCTCGTTTGTCGATCGGAACGAGCCTCGAGTATTGCTTTTCACTAGGATCTTCGTTTCAAGATGTTCACGTAATTTCAACAGGCTTGCCTTGTTTCTGTAGATTGACTCTGTGACTTTCTGTGTAGTTAAGAACTTCGTTCGCGAGTTATCGATTTTTATGGAGTTTTTATCAAGTTTTCATCGAATATTCAACGAGTTTTTAATGACAGACAGACTTGTTTTCAAATAATAAATTTTTGAATGGAAACTAATTTTTCAAAATATCGCGGAACTATTTTGAATTAGTATCACCCAACTAGTGGACTAATGCAAATCCTGCATTTTGATTGGCTGCGCTACTAGGGGACTATTAGTAATAGTCATCGAGTAGCGAAATTCGCCCGTTTTTCTTTCGTTTTTTCCCCAAATAAATATTTCTTCAACTTGCATTTGCTAATCTTTTTATTGCCTTTTCTGTCCAACTAGTTGGGTGATACTAAAACAATTAGACCCTTCGCCCTCAAGGGCCACGGGTCAATAGCCCATTCGGCTTCGCCTCATGGGCTATTGACCCGTAGCCCTTGAGGGCGAAGGGTCTAATTGTTAATTATTTTCGAACTCGCAGAGTC
>OZ026596.1:43984410-43991910 GCA_964020085.1 Micromussa lordhowensis
GGAGCTAAGTTTTGAAAATCAAAACTGACTTATTGCGGACGAAGCCACAAAGGTTTGAAAAGCAACAGATATATACGTGAATATTTTCGATAAAAATGTTTTACATGTAGTCCAAATGGTAGCCTGAGCTTGAACATTTTAGAATATTCAGACAATTGAAGCTACCTTTCTAAAATTCAATATATCAGATAGTACAAAAGAAAACAGACAATTCGATTTTGAAAAGCGATAATGGAAAGAGTTGCTTGATCTGACCAGACATTCGTTGCAGCCTCGCTGGAAGTTACCCTGCAGGAGGATATATTTGGTTTCTGATTGACCTTTCTGCGCATATTCCCCTTAAGAAAAAACGAAATATAAGTGAGCCGAATGTCTTTCCGTACAGAGGTGTATAAAAAATATCTACCGATAAGTCTAGTATTTTCAGGATACGAAGATCAATCCAGAAACCTAATATCCTCTTCTAGAATTATATTTTTTCAAGGTGGCTCTGCATGTCAATACACAACAAACGTCAAAAAATATTCGCCCTTTTTACTGTAGCGCATACACGAAAAAAAAAACACGAATAAAACAACGAAAAAAGCATGATCATGTCAACAAATGTTTCAAATATTTAAAAATTAACCTGAATGAAGTTTCGTACAAATCCAATTTACATCAGATAAATTGGTCAACATGAACTTTCTGGGAAAAAATCATGAATGTTCGCAACTCATATCATAAATTGAAACTTGGCCTTCGTAAAACTTAGTGCTTGATGCTATTTTGGAGAATACGACAAATTAAAATGTTCAGAGCTTTACTGTTTGTCCAAATTATATCAAAACAGAATTTGTTATGATTGACATGATCACGTAACCAATAGTTACTATCGGATCATGCTATAAGCTTTAATTTCAACATGCAGCGCCACCTTAAAATACCATACAAAGGTCATTGCCTAGCAACGGCTTTTCAAACATAGGAGAGTTGAGCGACTGTACAACACAAGACACGAATTTGGAATTTTAAAACAAATTAAAAAAACTCGACTCTGACAAAATACTTGTGGAAAAGCATGCAACTGCCGACCGATAAAATATAATTTAATCAAGTTGATGATCGCTCGAGAAAAGAATCAAACTCCCCACAGTTTGAAAACATGTACTACATGATAACTAGAAAGCGGTTGAAATCTTTCCGACAAAAATGGCAGAATCAATTAACAATCACTACCTAATTTATTTTTGTTTTCGCGCCAGAATGTCACCTGAATGCAAATATTTCAGCCAAGAAAAAAAACTTTTATGAAGCAAAACAATTTTAAACTACGAAGTTTTGAGCTCGATTGTATCAAGACTGCCATGTTGCCATGAGACTGCCATTTCGTATAAGAGATTTCAATTTAACCAAATTCTCAAATGGCTCAACTTTGTCTTCATCCTCTCATGCTTATATCCTTTAGATCTCCCATATCGTACTGACTTTCCTGCATTCAGGCGTTTACTCTCTGAAAATAGGATATATAAAAATTGGGTAAGGAACGAATTAAATCAAATGTGGAAACAAAAGAGTAAACGAGGAGTAAATAAATGCCACACTAAATGATCCAAAATTGTAAAACACGAGTGCACATTGACAAGTATAACACAAACCGTTTGACAAAGAAACGCCACTTTCATTAAGAAAGCCAAACTCTCGTCGACAAAAACACTAAAAACGTAGTATCTCTTAACATTCCTGAACTAGCTTCTAAGCGTACGTGTTAGGACTTGAAGCCAGTAGTTTTGGTTCAAATTTTACCTTCGAAGGCAGACTGCAAAGGAATTGATACTAACCATTGACAGGAATGGGTGTCAACCGACTTCTCTACGCCATTTCGTCTTCAAAGTGAGAATTTGTTTCTCGTGTAGAAGGAAACTATACACATCTTACTCCGACAGCAAACATCTCAGATTAGCAAGTCATCATGAGTATACAAAATAAGATTAGACCAATCAGCTAACAAATCTGTCACGAAGTTCGGCGACAACAACCTTTGCATTTTGTTCATTGCGAGCTCACGGCAACCCGTATACAGGTCATTTCTCAAATATTATTAACTTTTTTCACGGTTCTTCAGATCCTATTCCACTCGTTCATTTTTAAAATGAATTTCGTAGAGTTCATTTAACATTCAAAAAAGAGAATAACTGATCAATGATTTACATTTTTTTTATCACTTCATGCCACGCTAAAAACCGCGCGCAAGGCCTGGGACAAGTTATGTCTA
This sequence comes from Micromussa lordhowensis, assembly GCA_964020085.1. Lineage (NCBI taxonomy): Eukaryota > Metazoa > Cnidaria > Anthozoa > Scleractinia > Lobophylliidae > Micromussa > Micromussa lordhowensis. The sequence goes on from OZ026596.1 coordinate 43,986,665, forward strand.
AGAAAAGGCAAGTAACTTAAACACGGAGCGAGCCTATAAATGGAGGCTGAGCGGCTCAGCCCGTCCATCATAAATTAGAATACTCTGCTTTGATTGGCTTATTCACCCAGGCGTTTCGACTCCCGCGAAATTCGGACGAAGTAATATTTCTGGCAACAGCACAAGGGAAGGTTTTTCGTTTCTTTGCTTTCTTTGTAAAAAGGTCAGCGAAAACAACAAGAATGGCATCTACAGAAGAAGAATCGTACTTCATATCCATGCATTTTAACTTCTTATTTTTGTTGTTTCACTTGTGAAAGCATATCGATTGTTTTCGAGTTGTTTACTCAACGCAAATGTCGTGTTTTAGCAAACAAAGTGCAAACCGCTGACCTTTTGTGGGCTCGCTCCGTGTTTAACAGGCGGAGCAACTGACTAGCAAAAAATTAGGGCACCTAACTGGCGAGTTAAATTAAATTGCCGGGAATGAAAATAACGGGAAACTCTACGTGAACCCGTGGGGAAACGTAAAGGGGAACACATGCAGGGGAACCTCTTGGAGGAAATGCGCGGTAAAAAGGAACAAAGGGAAACAGGGGTGCATCAGATGAGCATAGGGATTGGAGAACTTGCAGCGATTACACAGGGAAGTTACAAGTAAGCTCACGAGAATCCGCGATGAAACATGTTGGGCTGCGTATTGCGGAATTCAATGGATACCCGTGGTACAATTGACGGAAAAGCTAACAGAACGCACGCAAAAATTACTGTTATTACATGGGTTAAAACGATGGACGGGTAAACGCATAGGAAACTCACAGAAATTAAGCGGGGAAAGCTCAAGGGAAACTCCCCGGGGAACCCAAGGACTGGAGAATGCGCGGAGTTGTGAAGAGGAGAGCTTTCATAACTGATAACGGTTAGTTCTGGGCCAAAGCAAAAAAAATAAAAATAAAAAATAAAAACAAAACATTCAGGTTTTTGATCTGTTAAGCTTTTTTCTCGTTTGTACAGGGTGATCCATGCTTTTTTAAAACAAGGGACTTGGATGAGGCATGGGATGGCTTAATAAGGATTTTACGGCAACCCAGGTTTGATCCGCTTTCTTTCAAAGAGTTTTCACTACTAAGTTCAAACGAAAAAAAAGATAGATGTTACACGAATATTCATTTTGAGACAAACTTAGTAATGGACGTACCACAACAAGTCTGCAGGGATGGGTGAAACACGCACATAACACACGCAGAAAGAAATGGCGGAAAACACGAGAAACTATGGGGACCAAACGAGGAATTGCCGGAAAGAACGCACGATGTAACGAGCCAGGAAACGGATCAGGGAACTGAAAGAGACTGCGCGGGGAGTTAAAAGAACTCAACGGGGCTCTATGGAAAGGCACAAGGTTGTGTAAGGGTATGGCTGGACGCAGTGGGACCGTAACAGGGAACACACGGTGTTACGGTTGAGAAAACGCTTCGGGGAACCCACAGGAACCTTTGGAGCTCTTTGGTATAATGAACGGGGTTTCGCATAGCACAACACATGGTACTTAAAAAACATTTGAGGCCAAGAGAGATCATCGCAATTATACACGCAAGTTGAAGTACTTTATTAAAATAGACATACATAGTCGGAAAAATGGAGTCTTGTTTTTTTGTTTCTTGTTTTCAATTTGATAATCACGTGTCAGTGCTGACAGAAGCAAACTCCTCGTTATACAAAGCCTCAGCGAAATCATCACACACGTGATCAAGTTCATTTCCAACTTCTTGTAAAGTGTCTTCTAATAAGTCTTCACTGATCCTGCAAGCAACCAATATCAAGAGATAAGAACACACCAGACGCAACCACGATCATCCTTAACATAGCCCAGACACACTATCACTATCACGGAAGTGCTATTGGGCATTTAGTAGCTGTGGTTGCGGTTGTTGTTTAAAAGAGGTCGATGCGCTCAGCTACACATAGCTAGTTTACAGGCATGCCACTTCAAGTGAAAGAAACAAAAACGTCAACTAAACAAAATAGGCTCAATAATCCCAAATAGCAGAAGGCAGACCAGTTGGCTATTTACAATCATACGAGACCGAGGAGTTGAACTAGCGTGTACCGACAAACAACTTCAGCTTAATGGTCAGAGCGGGACTTGAACCCACGACCTCCGGATTTAAGTCCAACGCCCTAACCAGTCGGCCACGCTGCCTCCACTTAGGGGGTGGGGTGGGGTATCAGGAAACCACAGCAGCTACCTTAGTGGCAGGTTCTATTTAAGACACGATCAGTGATTCTTGGCATACCACAGGAGTGGGAGGATGGAATAACTAAATACCTAAAAGGCTTTTGATAATCCCACCCCTATTTTTCTTGCACAATACTTTGTAATATTCTGTGTTTACTATATTGCCTCTCCACACAACAGCTATCCAACAGACGTACCTATTCACCAATCCCCATGGGTCAAACGTTCCTTTCTCATGAGTAGAAGTGTGTCGAAGATACTTGTTATATCTGTTACTGTAGGACACTATACTGGCCCTCATCTCCTGAGGCACATCGAGGAGCACTGTAGGCCGAGTGCCAACACCAAGGGGCTGGCTTTGTGGGGATCCTCTCTTTTGAGGACCCTTATAAACGTAGCTTTGTGTGGACGAACGTTCGATAGATCCTAAGAAACAAACAGAAACAACAATTACCATTGCATTGTTAACAAACCTGAGACTCTGTTTTCATTCAAACGGAAAACTAACCTTCCATAAGCGAGGAAAAGCTACTTGTTTCGCTAATTTCATCCAGCAGTCGGAAGGGCTTCCTGTCGTCTGGTCGGTCCTCGTCGGAAACTCCTCGGGTCTTTTTCGAAAGCAAACGATGGCTTTCGGTTTCGTCTGGTCTGGTAAACACGATGGGTTTGGGATCCCCGGCCGGTCGAGTACTTTTCTCTGCTTGAAAAAGGTAAATTTCACCGCGATAAGAAGCTATGTAGGGATATAGTCAAGACCCAGCTAAAAAAAGATGTTTACAAATTAATTATTGTGGCGCGTGTTTAACTAAATACAATCTTTCCGGCGTTGGGAAAAGACAGGCCGGAATGCCAAAACAACGTTTGGCAGGAAAATAATGCTGCACGTGGGTCGCAGGCTTGGCTATATTTCAGGTGCAAAATGAGACGGTTGTTTCGGAGGCTAACTCGTACCTGTGAAATTATACAGCTGTTTCGACAACGGTTGCCTCACTAAAGCGTACGCGATTGGTATTATCGGTAGTTTATCGTTGCTTGGTTGAGGTTGACGGTGCTTCAGCAACAAGGAAGGTGAAAGCACGAGTACGCGTGTTTGTGCTGTTGCCTTCTATCACGCCGAAACACACCGAGCTTCAGACAGCCATAGCCAGCCCATAATAGCTTTCGACACTGTCTCGTAAGCTTATACGCCTTGATAGCACAACCATTCTCACAGCAGCTGTATGTGACAAATATTATTGAGCAACATAAATTCTTGCATACGTACCTACGATAGGTTCTCCAGACGATTTCTCCTCGTCAGCGTACTTCACATGGACCCAGTGCTGTCTAATCTCCTCCTCGACATTCTGAAAACAACAACTGTTCATTCACAATTTATTTCGCAACTAAAACTCGCGAGTAGCTGCAAGTTGAACTTGCGTAGAGACTTGGGTTGGGTGGACAAACTGACTCGCAAGTACACCCAAGTCGCAAAAAATAAACCATTTGAGGGCTACGGGCTTAGTATTTTATCGGCTAATGGGCTGCTATAACAATGAATAGACGACACTAAACTTCCATTGACTTGGATTTGGTGGCCAATCGGTGAAAAACTTGCGTCGACTGGCCTGCAAATTTGATCTCGGCCAAAGTCATCGCGAGTCATCGCGAGTAGAGCCAAGTGTTTTCAACTTTTGTCTGCTCTCTGTTCCGTTTGGCCAGGGATTAACTAGAAAAACCTTATAGGAGGATGTTTGAACTTATAAGAAAATCCACCTAACGTTGGTCCGCACCAATGCGAGTTGTCATAGTAAGAAGAAACAGCACTTTTTCAATGGTTTTAAAATATTTGTTCTTGATTTGGTTTTCACGTACAGCTCATTACCTCAAAACTCTGCAGTCTCTGTAATATATTTTCTAAAGTAGAGCTATTTTGCAAAGTGTCAGCTTGCACTTCGGCCTCGTCTTCTACCTCTAGCCTGTAAACCAAATGCAAAATACCATTTAAACATTGAGGATTGTGATTTTCGTGCGCTTGGTACAAATTTAGTGAAATAACTTTTTTATGGTAACATATTCTTGAGGTAAATCTTAGTGTTGTGATTGTGGCACATAATGAACAACTAGCCTAGCTTGTTCGAGTCGTACTGGAGTATATTAGCCCTCGGTCATCTTTGTACTGGCCTCGCTGCGATTGTTCCGTAATGCCACGACCTTGGGTCACTATTCCCATGTACGACCCTCCTTCGTTAAGCAAGAGGTTAGATACAAAGAAAATAAAACTGAGAGGATAACACAGACCCACACCTTCTCGAACGAAAAACTTTCTACTTTGATATAGTTGCAGAGCAGGACCCACCTTTGCATTTCAAGAACTGTTTCCTCTAAAATATCGTCCAGAACTTTTTCGGCTAAAATGTCCGCTTGATTCATTGTCTGTTGAGATGATTTTCAAGAAAGAGACAATGCGATTGTTAAAGGGCTGATGAACCAAACAAAGTGTTCAGGATAACATAAAAATAAAGCCACTCGGGGGGTGTTCGTAAACTTACTGTTCGTGAGGCGAGTTTACCAAGCTGATGCTGTAGAGATTTCTTTTGTTCTGTTTCTCTTTTTACCTCCGTTTCCGCTATGGCCTACAAGTGAGTTAAAAATGATAACATTTTTTGCTGTACTGTGTAGTAAACTAAAAAAGAATTCAGTACGGTCGTTTCGTTCGAATCCAGTTCACCCGCCCGGATTGTTAGCTACATGGCAAGTTGATTAAAGAACGAAAAATATGCATTTTTGTTTTTGGCAATGTTGTTTTATCATACCCACAATGTTTAGTTTAAGAAAGAAAAGTTAACACATCCTTCTCTGAGCTTTCAGTTCGAGCGAACTGGCTATCAGGCGTAACGACCGGTTACCGCAAAACACACCCTATTTGATTTCAGCTCAAACGTACAGTTCATTGTTTGACACGTACCTCTGCGCGATCCAAAAGAGGTTTCAATCGAGATCGAATGGCTTGTTCTGTTTCGGATATTACACGCTTTGAAAGTACGGC
>OZ026596.1:43996910-44039410 GCA_964020085.1 Micromussa lordhowensis
GACGAGCAAACTTTCGCCATTCGCAATTGTTCTTGTTTGTGCCATATAACAAACATCTTATTACCCAAGCTTAGTCGGTCTGTATGGGAGAATCTTGACCTCAGTGTGTACAGACCTCACTGCGTTCAGTCTCTACTCATGACCTCGGTCAAGATAATTTCTCCCATACAGACCTCCTGCTTGGTTAATAAGAGCTAATAAGCCTCTTCTGGATATAGGTCTTCTGTTGATGAGCTAATTTGGTTTTATCAACTGGGTTGATAATGTGAATTGGCCACCGTAAAGAGATTTGGAAGCTGACGTTTCGAGCGTTAGCCCTCCGACAAAGGGCTAACGCTTGAAATGTCAGCTTCCAAGTCTCTTTACGGTGGCCAATTCACATTATCAACCCAGTTGATAAAACCAAATTATCTTGTAATACTCCCACCAACGCAGCACCATAGTTTCTTTAGAAACTTGCCCCCTTTATTCGTTTGTTGATGAGCTACCTACCCTTCCCACCCTCATTCCAATTCTCACTTTTTAATAGCCCATTTCCAAGTTGACCTAAACCTCTCTATTACAGCTAGGCCTGGTGCACAACCATTCATATGAACATGAGTTTAATCTACATGTGAATGAAATCTCACTTTCATATGAAAGGATGAGCACCAAGACTGGTTTTGAGAAAGAAGCTCAAGGTAATTTGGAAATGGCTCACTGCTTATTAGCACAGGGCAAATCCAGAAGTCTGTCAATAAAAGTTCCTAAAATACATACAAATTAGGCCAAGCTTGCCTTGTTTCAGAGGAGATTTCAACATCTGTGTTTCTTGAGGTTTTCTACCGGCCACTTCCTGAATAAATGCACTTGGTTTTTCTGGTGTTTTGTCCGTGTCTAACTGGAGCTCTTCACTTTCAAGCTGTTTTTAATTGAAATAGAAAAGGCAACGACACAGTACAGTGACATCAAACCAATCAGGAACATGCAGTATATCTTAATCATTAGAGGCATGCAAATACAGAAACACAATGTGTGCACAAAGCTACATGTATGCAGCTGTAGTCCTAAACACTACATCCATTGAAAAAAAAATTCCAAGTCTTTCATTTAAATTATTGTCAATCTCTATGGACAGTGATCATTAGGATTAGAAAGCTGCCTTGATTTACTCGTTACATGACTTGCAAAACACATTTTCACAGTAAATGGTATGATAGAAACAGTAAATTCAACATTTCTAAACAAGGATGTTGTATTATGTTTTGAAGAGTTTAACACACCAGCAAGGTACTGGTAAAGGGCTCACTGACCTTTCTTCCTCCATTCTCCATTCCCTTCACCTCATCAGAGCAATCTTCTCCGCCGATGTGCAACTGTGCTGCCAACAGTGACAACTGTCTAATGAGGGCAGACAGTTCTTGGTACATTGGCGGCAAACCATGACCAACCTTGGGCTGTAGAGGAGCATGGCTAACAAATGTCTGTAGTGCTCTGACAGCTCCTCTGTGTGCTGCTGCCAGACGACTCAGAGTCTGGCTCTAAAAATTAATCTTTAAGTTAGTAGAGGGTTTTACTTTACAATAGTTACAGTGAGCTGTACAAAAACTATTACTTCTGGCTATAAACTGGCAATCTGGCAGGCAGAATGTAAAACTTTAGAGCCCTTCAGTTCTTTATTGAGTACGATAATTGCCAGTTGAACAGTTGACTCTCAACAAACTCTCTTGAATCAAATCTAATGTTCTAACAGTTAACTATTCTAAGGCAGTGGCAAGTCAATGAGTAACGACCTAACATATTGCAACATACAACCCTCAAGAAATTTACCTTTTTGGTATGTTTTATTCCTCTTCTCTTCTTATTAAGCTCATCTTTGATTTCCCGAACCTAAAAGGCAGATGAAAAGAAAAAAGACATCTACTTGAACAATTGATCAAGACAATCCATCGTAGGAAAAAAGATGGCGGCTGTAAATTTTACCACAATACCTTGCGAACATAACACAGCGTGACGTATAAGACACAAGGAAAGCCAAATTTTTACAATATTTGTCCTTGTACTAAGGACATTGTGTATCGTAGGTTTGAAGATTTTATAACCCTTCTGTACCTTTTTATGCACGTTGTTAAAGTTTTCGTGCGCTAAGAACTGTGGGTAAATGTACCAGTCGCCATCTCTTTTCCTATGGAGAATTAACTAAGTACATGTGTGAGAACTTGGATATGGTAGTGCAATAAAATGTGTCAGAAGAAAGTGAAAACACTGCTGAGCTAGGCAAAACAAAATAAGTGGAAACATAACTGGGCCCTTGGGCCAAGATAAAGATCATGTGACAGGTAGTTGTTTTTCTTGCCTTCTACCATTGTCTCACCTTCCCACCCTTAGATTTTCTGTTAAAAACATGTCTGTTTTAAAATATAGTAAGTATTTAGATGCATTGAATTATGGTGTAATGCACTGTATTTTGTACTTCAAGGATCCCTTTTTGAAATTTTAACAGAGACTACATTATTTTAGCCTGAGAGCCTTGGGAGGCGCTGTGGTGTCATGGTTAGCGTGCTCGACTCCAGAGCGAGCGCTCCGGGTTCCAGCCCTGGCCTGGGACATTGCGTTGTGTTCTTAGGCAAGACACTTTACTCTCACAGTGCCTCTCTCCACCCAGGTGTATAAATGGGTACCGGCGAATTTAATGCCGGGGGTAACCTTGCGATGGACTGGGGGAGTAGAAATATTCCTAGTCGCTTCATGCCACGGAAACCGGGTGATGTAGCAGCTCTCCTAAGGTCTCACATGATTGGCTTGCTACCCTTTGAGAGTACAATAGAACAAACAACAGAAACAATGCCCCTATCCCTAACACAATAGCAGCTGCTACAATGATAAAACAAAAGCAGCTTTGGACAGCTGCTATACTACTGCGGAAACCGGGATAAGCTCCGGCCTGATAGGCCACTTGGCTTGTATGTAGACTTTACCTTTACATTTAGCCTAAGCCCAGTTCTGGTAGTGCATGACATGTTTGTTGCCAACTATTTTGTTGCTAATTATTCCCAGTACCCAATCATGCAACAAGCAAAACATTTACCTAAACTTTAAGAGCTTGGTTGTAAACTTCTTTATTTGTAATTTTTCAAGACTTTAGTTTTTGTGAAACAGTGACCATGAGAATATTGGTCAAATGGCTCCCAGTAATGTGTGAGGTAAGTGTCATGTAGTCACTGCACACCTTGGTAGTAAAATACAAACTTAATCACCTGTCTCTGTAGCATATAAAGCATCCTTGCTGACCTGGCAGCCTGCTCTTCAGCTCTCACCACTTGCCGCTGGTCTACATCCTCATCAGAGAGTCTCACATCTCCATCCCTCCTTCCTTTTAGCCTTTTATCTTTGTTCTTCAAGACTTCAGGTCTCTCATTCTTCAATTCCTCCATCTGTTTCATGTACTGCTGGAGCTCTTTGCGAAGTTTCCTGATTTCGTGAGCCTGCATCCTTTCCCCATCTGAATCAAAATCATCCTCCTCTCTAGGAGCTGGGTAAAAGTATAATTTATGCTGTCTCTTTGCTGCTGCTTCCTGCTTCTTTACAGTGTTATGAACCCTGTCACGCAGAGTGACAGTGTCTTCTGATGAAACAGCTTGATGTTTAGATTTGCCACTCTTCCCTCTAACCTTCTTTCCTGAAACACCTTTTTCTTTGCCTGTAGCCATAACATGCCTGTTCTGCGTCTCTTCTTCTTGTGAAACAAAAACGTTCTCAAATCCAACTTCTTTTAATTTTTTAACGTCTCTCTTGGCCAAATGAACAGCAAGTGCAAGCCGATCACTTGATATAGATGATGAAACTGATGACATCACAGGATAAACAACTGGAGTAGTCACATGGTTATGAGGTACTACATGTGGTGCTCTAGTTTGCTCACTTATTTTTTCTATAACTATGGGCTGTGGTTTTCTGAACTTTGTTGTAAATTGCTCTGCAGATGTCGCTAGTCCTAGGTTAAATTGTAGTTGGTTCATTTGATGGGAAGCAGGTCCACCATGTGGCATCGGCATTGAATGCTGAGGAACACTGACTGGTTGATTCAAGCCTGGGAAGTTAAAACCCACCTGGGCTGGTTGCGAGACAACACCAGTTGTCATGTTCCTAAAACACATTTTTGAAAGTTATGAAAATATGTTAGATTACATATCAGCTAAATTAGAGTTAAGTTTGTAAATGTTTAGAATTCCAAGTGATCTTTTTATGGTAGAAGAATATTGTAAATTAATCTTTTTTAGTAACTGTCTTAAACATTACTATTCGTCCTCCTAAATCAGTATTACCAGTGCTGGGAGAGATTAGGTGAAACATTTCTAGATACAAGTACATTCTTCAGATACGTACAGGTAATTGTGTGGTATTGATCGTAAATAAGAGACCAGCACGTTATGATCGACAACACAAAGTGTCCTGGTAGATAACACATTTTAAATTTTGTCAAATGTGAGGTAATGTGAAGATGTCAAATAGTCCATTAAAATATATTAAATTACTTCTCGAAGAACACTGAGTTGCGTTCAATCCGGGATATATAAAGACCACTAAATAATTCTAGCGGTGAGGATGTCTCATCTTCGTAGCTGCTTCGATTCTGTCTAGAAAAGTTCGAAGCGGCGCTACTAGCAGTAACAGGGTATGGCCATATTTTATCATCGTTAATAGTTGATGTGCATCTCTGGTCATCGGTGATTGTGAGCTTACTTTGACTTGCTGAAAAAAAAGTTTCTGAACGGCGCTCTCCGGAAGCGACCCGCCAGTATATTGCAGTATTTTTACATTTTTCACTAACGTTACTCACCTGCTTATTCTTGGAAATCTGTCCTAGAACTTAGGAAGTAAGTTTTATGTGTTTATAACAAAACAAGTAAAGGCCCAATTCCCTGCAAGCAAACCGCCATCCTAGGTTTCAGACTCTTTCAATCAAATAGGAACGCGCTGTATCTGAGTGCAAACAAGGGTCGCGGCCTGTAGGCTCTGTAGTTGAGGATGGGTCTAGGATGGGGCGAAGAGAAAGCCGGAAGAACAGGGACACAGACGGCAATGACACCAAAAATTACCTCTCCCGCTCAAACAGTGATCCCATCATGACTCAATCTCGTTCCCAGAGTCTTCGTTCCCCTTGACCAGCGGTCGATAAACGAGAGCTCTGGGAGCAACCATTTTGAATAACAATTTCATGTCGCAGTCTACATCTATGGCGCATGCCTGAAATGGTTTCCAGAGCTCTCGTTTCCGACCGCTGGTCAAGGGGAACGAAGACTCTGGGAACGAGGACGATAGCTGCATCTTCCCGCTGTGAGCAGTGCATCAGTAGTACAAGTAGTGCTAGTCCCTTTCCCTCTTGGGAGGTACTCCCGGAAGCTTTAGGTAGGGGTGTGCCACACGAGCTTTGAAACTTTAAGCTAAATCAGACAAGACACTTTACTCTCACAGTGACTCTCTCCACTCACCGGCAACCCTTAATGCAACCTTAATGTAGGAGTGACCCTGCTATGGACTAGCATCCCATCCAGGGGAAGTAGAAATACTTCCTAGTCACTTCATGCTACTGAAACCGGGATAAGCTCCGACCTGATGAGTCACTTGGCTCGAATGCAGACTTTACCATTTCAGATCTAAGCCAAAATTCGAAACCCCATTTTAGACTTCAAGAGTGGGCAACTCCTGGGGGAAAGCTAAACAGATTGGCAAAAAAACCGTGTGAGTTGGAGGGTACTAGTTGACACCCTGGGGTGATAAATGATAATGATTCAGACTTCTAAATTTAGTACATGGCTCTAACGTATGACCTCAGCTGACCAGAAATGTCTCCCATTTGAGTAAACATTTGGGCGTCAATAATAACACCCCCGGGATTAAGACATGCGCAAATGCCTGGCTGTTGCCCTTGACCGGGTTGTTCGAAAACCGGTTAACGCTAACCCAGGATTAATTGAAAGTTAACCGAAGTATTAACTTTTCCTGTTTAAAATTGTTTTTCACTTCTTATGTTTTGTGTAGTTTGAGATTATTGAAACTCAAAACTGAAGGATAAACAATATGAACAGGAAAACTCACCAAACAGTTGGAATTGAGTCGAATTGAGGCTACCCATCATAATCATCAAAATGCAGGGTTTAATCAAGGCCATCAACCCAGTGTTCTTTTACCTTGATTTAATTCGCTCACGAAGCTAGCGATAAAAAAGGCGGGCTCCTACTGGTATGGGTTATGGATCACGAAGATCTCTTGTGGCGGTGAGATCGTAATCCTGACTAAATCGCTGCAGAGTTAGCGCGACATTGATATACGTATTCAAGTCATTCAACCTCGAGGGAAGGAAACGATATTGGTATTAGTAGCAAGCAGAAGCTTTTCTGCCACTTTCGTGTTGCCCGGTACATACATATTCATAGCCGTACGGGCACCTCCGGACTTGGGGGCCGGTGACGTTCTTGCCCGAAAAAATTACGCAATGCCCGAAAGAGTGGGGATTGAAACCGGGATGCAAACGGAAGACGTTCATCATTTTCTCATCTAATGAAACTGCCATCGTTGGTAAAATAGCTCAATTGAAAGTTTGCATACTTAATTCTATCAACAGTCTCAATGTTACACTCAAAAACGTATTAAAAGAAAAAGTTCTTCCTTCCATGGCTTTGTCCGAAAATGTCAATCATCCGGTCGTTAAAATGTTTTCCCGCTCTTCGCGAAATTGGCGCGAAAATTAGGCGCGAACTGCAGATGATGTTTAATAGTGAAACGATACACTTAACACTTTACAGGATATTATTCAAATTACCAAATCTCTGAAGACACCACTTACGGGCATCTAATTACCTGAAAAGTAATTAACTAGAAACTTTATTTATGACTTTTGGAAATCACGCCAACAGAATTATTTTATAATGCTTTCTCCCAAGTGTCGTTGCCCGAATTAAGAGCGATTTGCCCGAAAAATAACATTATTTCCGCAGCTGGAGGGGGCTGCAGACCCCCCCGGCTCGTACGCCTATGTAGGTATTCAAGTCATTCAACCTCGCGGGAAGGAAACGATATTGGTATTCGTAGTAAGCAGAAGCTTTTCTTTGCCACTTTCGTGTTGCCCGGTTTAGCTTCTCACAACGGCCCTTCTTCCAGGTTTACAGTATGAGGGTGACACTCACGGGGAAAGTAACCTCTGAAAGGTATCAGAATATCTTTTTTGATCTAGCTCCAATCCATTTTAACCGCAGAGATAACAAGGTAGAGAAAAAATCCTCCGAATTTTCGCGTTCAACGGCTACTGTTACACCTATACATGGCAAATATAAGCATTTCTACAACACTTTAATCACCATTCATAAATTACCATGTAAAGACTCCCCGGCTTACACCTCCAGATAACACCACGGCATCCCCGCCGTCAAGCGAAGAAAGCCATTCATGTAGTTTGCTTTCCATGAGACAAATTGTTTTATTTTACATTATTACTGTCGTGGCTTCAGAGTTACAAAAAACAAGTAAGCAGTTTCCAGAAAGAAGAAATATCTTACACCAAGAAATAAAACGAGGATCACCACTCTCTTTACTTTAAATAATTTTATTAAATAATTCTTTCACCCCATATCACTGGCTGCTGTGTCTTTAGGATAGAACGAGAGGGAAAATGGAAAACGTTAAAGAATTAAGCTAACAAAGACCAAAAGTTATATACAATTTCGAGCATTAAAAACCACTATAGACTATTTATTCTATTGAATTCTAGTACTGACTACAATAAAAATGTGTTCTCTCTCGACAACAGAATAATTATAGATTGATTTTTTCACTTTTAGATTAATAGAAGTCTTTTTTTCCTCTTCCTCGAACTAGTGCCTGCTGTCGACGTTTTCTATCGGCAACATTAGCACCACCATTTGGGCGCAGAACTGGTAGAGATACGCTGTCGTGGACAACATGCATTCTCCCTGCCGCTAACCTGTGAAATAAAAATAAAGTTCAAAACACAGAATTAGAATAACAACAACCTGGGCAAAGGATGAAATGAAAAGGATGCATGAAAACCAGCTACGTCTGGCATGGCTCCCTCTCTAATTACTGTAATTCATTTTGTTTATTTAGAGGAGCTGAACAACTACGGAAAGGAATCAAGCAGTACTTTTATCAAACCCTGATGAGTTTGCAGTTCTTAATCTCAAAAAAATATGTGAACTCAAGGATACTCCAGTGCAGACCTTACCACAATTTCTCAGCATTGAAGGAAGCATCAACAGTGCAAGGTGTTACAGTCTACACAAAACAATCATTGTCATCTTAAATTGTTATTTAATAACTTACCTTCCTGAATTTGTCTGTTCTCTTGAATTTAATCGTGGAAGAGATCTGCTGACTGGTGTATTACGTCTGAAAAACAATTACAATCATTGAATTTCATGTTTCTTGTAAAAACTTGAATGAGAATGTGACGCACACCTTGTATTAGTAGGCACCTCATCTGTCACATAGGACTTGGCTAAGAGATATGCATCTGGTGTCCACTTGTCTGAGTACAGAGCATCATTCAAGTCTGACTTGAGTTTTGAAAGCTGAAAAATCAATGATTAAATTAATACAAGGAAAGCTCTGTAGAACATCAGGAAACTTGGGGCTGGTTTGAGTTTGCCGAGATCGCGGCATGTTTGTTAAACACAACAAAAATCAACTTCGCGAATACATGACAACCGGGCCAGCCCACACCGAAGCAGCCCGGCTAACCGGGCCAGCCCAGCTCATGTAATCAGGCCCTTACTTACTTATTAGCAACCACAGCATGATCTTTTTTTTTTTGGGGGGGGGGGGGTGGTTTGTCAACTTTGTTCTCATACATACCTCCTGTTCTTGCTTCTTGTTTGTTTCCTGTTGATGCTTTATAATTGCCTTGCACTCTACCAGGGTAGGTGACCTTGGTGCACTGTCTGACGGCATATGAACTTTAACAGTCTTGTCCTTGATTGTCACGACCAGGAGTGACTGTCCCAAGGGAATGCCTTGGTTTGTTGCTGTTGCAGCAGGTGGTGTGGCAGATAGTGCGAAAGCATACGGTGAACTCAAATTTGTCGTTTTCTCTTGCTTATTGTGAGATTTTATCTTCTGTTTTTTGCCTGAACTCTTGGGCTTTGTGATTGGTCCTTTTGCTGACAAGGGTGGGGTAGGTGTGGATTTTGAGGTTGCCCCTGTTTTCTCAGATCCATATCTACAAACAAAATAAAGTTAGTTGATAAATCAACAATGGTTACTACAGATGCTTGTTAGCTCTTTAATTCCTAAGAATGGTCAAATACATCAGCCGGGCTGTGTTGTAGAAGCACCCAGGTGCAACAGGGGATGAAATTTTGCTTTGAGCATGTGGAAAAACTGGGCAACTAGGATTTCATGATTAGGAACCTTTGGCTCCTTATGTGGTGTAATATTTTTCTCAGACCACAGCCTTGCATGTGTTCTATCAGTATCAAGTCTAATAACCATTAGCCACATATACATGTGGCTACCTACACACAATCTTTACTCAACATCCACTTTGGTAGCCAAACCATGTCTGACTAACTCTTATTATTAAAAACTGGATCATTGGATAATGCAATTCGAGAGTTTTGATTGGCTTAGCCATCATGGTATATGAGCCATTATACCATGATCTACAAAAATGGTGAGCGTATGCGTGATTTTTTGGGCCTTTTTAATTCTTATTGTAGTCTAGTTTTCTGTATTTGGGGGGCGTTTTTAATAAAACAATTATTCCACTCGCGCTTGTTGGATATGAGATGTTTATAGCCAACTCGGCGCTACGCGCCTCGTTGGCTATTTATCATCTCATATCCAACGCGCGCTCATGGAATAATTGTTAAATATTAGCCATGCTTTATTTTGAGCAGCCAAATAAAGATTACAACAGTGAAGTCCATGGGTGTGGGACTGCTCTTTTAATCGGCAAATGGTATTTAGCAATAGCCATGACTTCAAATTTGACCGAAAAAACTCTGATATGTAAAGGCTGCATGAACACTTGAACCTGCTGTTTCATCAGACTTGTTCTTATCTACAGTTTCCACACACTAGCTATTGGGCCACCCCACCCCCTTACAGGTCACATGTCCACCACACCCCCTTACAGGTCACATGTCCACCCCACCCCCTTACAGGTCACATGTCCACCACACCCCCTTTACAGGTCAAGTGCATATGTTGTAGGTCAAAATGAAATTCCTTTGTCTCTTAACCCTGATTATTCATGGGTCACAAATAATTGAAGGGGTGAGTGCAAAACCATGCTAAGTGACCGAGGGTTGTTTGCATACGTAATATCTCGACAACGAAGAGCAACCCAGCGAAAAAAAATTCAGAGCAATGTTTCTCAGGTGAAACGAAACCCACATGCCAAAATTCAGGCCCTTTTGCGAACATTTTTTTTTTCCGCCAAATAGTCACTTACATTGTACATGTAGCATGGTTTTGCACTCACCCCATCAATTAGGGTTAGAAGACAAAGGAAACTGAGAATCAAACTAGGTTAAAATCATTTTGACCTGCAACACATACATCAAAACAGTGTCAAAGTGAGTGGAACAAGTCATATCCAGAGGAGTTCAGTGTGAAGTAAGAGTCTAACCAGCCTAGGCTTGACAAAAGAAACATGTGAAAGACTAATCTGGTTACCATCTTACTCCACTCTACCTTGCCGTCAATCACAGGTCTGTACTAACAACGACAACCTGGGCATATTACAACACAAAGTGACTTGAGTGGTGCTACTGAGAAATTACTACGGATTGAATGAAATGCCTGCAGGTGGATTCTTGGCAGAGACACTGCGTACAACAAATGACTGTCTACGCTAAGATGAATGGATTTTAAAACCCGTCATCATTATTTAAGTCTTTTAATTAAACCTTTTCAAGTATATCAAAGGTTTTTGTAATGTTAAATTAGAAGATCATGTAAAGTTTTCTAACAGCCATACAAGATACTCCAACAGATATAAAATTTGGAAACCCTATGCATGAACAACTATTTCAATGCATTCTTTTTGGAATAGGCACATTGCTGGGCTTGGAAAAAGTATCATTAAGATTTATATTTTCCTGCCGGTAAATAACTTTTCATTCTTACTTGCCCCCATGGGCAAGGGCACAGGTAAGTTGTCTACGACTTGCCCAGGACAAGCAAAATTTGAGAGCTGCTTGTCTGAAGGGAAAGCTAGAATTCAAGTTTGTTTCAAGCCCTGCATTGCTGACTGGAATTCCTTATCAAACAATGTTGTTGAGGCAGACAATGTTAGCAAGTTCAAGAAGCTTTTGTACAGGCACTTATTAATAAGTGCTCATTAGCTCTCTTTTATGGAATGATGGATGCCTTAGTTAAATAAACAATAGCCTCCATTTGGGGTGGAAATATGCTTGGATATTTGTCCGCAGACATTATCTGTTCCCAGAAGTGAACAGTTTTCCAAGAGTGTAGCTCGAGGAAAACTGTGAGCTTTGAGGAACAGATAATGTCCAAGGACAAATATCCGAGTATAAAACACAATAGCCAAGTGGAGGCTACTGTGTTTATTATCCTTCAAATGTTCTTGCAACATGCATGGTTTAGACGAATCATGCATGAGTTAAAATATTTGATGGATTCTAATAAGTAATAACTAATATGTATACTGTGTATATTAGCTTATTCTTACAGCGCTGATTATATTACCGTGAACACCTAAAATATGTCTGGAATGTTTATTGTGTTGTAACCAATCACATGCGAGATCTTCACACCACAGAAACCACAGGCAACGAACCGTTTTTCCTTAATCGGCCACGGAACAAATTATTTTTGTTTTGTTTAAGATACAAACTGTCTTATTAGGAATTTAAAACGCAGCTGTTCCCCAAGATCAGTACTGAGGACCGCATCCAGGTCATCGTTTGAGTTTAGAAAGAAAAAATTTAGAAGCCAACGCGACGCGACGGCGACTTGGACCAGCTTTCCGTGTAACAACATCACATGAAGATAAAAAAAAAAACAACAATCGTGATTAGCATAATCCTTGCCAATATTTTTTGTAGAACAAGGGTTGATTTATGTGGGCTAACAATTGAACCCTCGAATTACTGTGCCGGCAGAAGTTCCTTGATCGCAAGATCGCAAACTGGAAAGACCGCCGAAATTTGCAATCAGGCGTAACTAATTATTCCGATTTCGATAGTTACAAAAAGTTTGAAAATTCGCATGCCAAACCGTTGCGTGCGTCCGCCGGCACATCGGCTTTGTAATTTATTTCAAAATCGCTCAAACCTGTATTTTTCGCTATTATAGCACACACTGCAAGCAAATGGGAAGGAAAAGTAATTGTTTACTTGCTTGTAAAAAGACTGAATGTTAAAACAAAACGAAAATAATTTGTTCCGTGGCCGTTAGGAAACCATTCGTTGCCTTGTGGTTTCTGTGGTGTGAAGATCTCACATGTGATTGGTTACAACACAATAAACATTCCAGACATATTTAAGGTGTACACGGTAATATAATCAGCACTGTAATAGTTCCTCCCTGTTGGCACTTTCTTTGCAACTTGTAAATATTATAAGTTTTTCTGTAATACAAACGCAAATAAAGTTGTTGTGTAATTACATATAATATAATCTAAACAACAAGTAATTTATTTCAAAATCCCTCAAACCTGTATTTTTCGCTATTATAGCACACACTGCAAGCAAATGGGAAGGAAAAGTAATTGTTTACTTGCTTGTAAAAAGACTGAATGTTAAAACAAAACGAAAATAATTTGTTCCGTGGCCGTTAGGAAACCATTCGTTGCCTTGTGGTTTCTGTGGTGTGAAGATCTCACATGTGATTGGTTACAACACAATAAACATTCCAGACATATTTTAGGTGTTCACGGTAATATAATCAGCACTGTAATAGTTCCTCCCTGTTGGCACTTTCTTTGCAACTTGTAAATATTATAAGTTTTTCTGTAATACAAACGCAAATAAAGTTGTTGTGTAATTACATATAATATAATCTAAACAACTTTAACTATATAAGGAAAACAATTGAATGGCTTGGTGTAAGAGGGGCATAAGTGACTTTTTCGGGTAAAAATTTTTTCCTTCAAAAGTGCCTTAATTTTTGCATGTGCTTTTCAATTTAGTAGAAAAAAAATTTTCCTGTATCATTTTTTTGGCTGAAATGCTCTCGTTCCGCTTTGTAATGCGTTCATTGTGTACGCTTCGATATTTTGACTTCGTTTTTCTCAGAAGCAAAGTGCAAACCAGCCGAAAAAAATACAAGGGAATGGTTACTACTTAATTGAAAAGCACATGCAAAAAAATTTAACCGAAAAAGTCACTTACGCCCCTCTTGCACCAACCATTTAATTGGAATTAGAGTAATTTGGCAGAATAAATTGTCTACAACCTTTTGTTTCTCTTTTCACTTGAGCTTGAGGCTTGAACAATGCTTTTACTAGATGATTCTTTAGCTGGCCACTGGGTAGGATCATTCTCCTCTTTCTTTGCCCCTTCAACATTTTGATGTCCATCTAATGCGTCATCTTTTACTGTCTCATCTACAAAAACAACAGAAATTGAGAACATCATAAACCATCATTGGATAATGATAAAATTAAACATTAAAAGATGTAAACTGACAACTCACCTGGGCTAGCAGATTGTGACAATTTACTTTCTTCTGGACTAGGAGATAACCCATCATCTGCAAACAATAGAAGATAGATGCTAGTGGAGTTGCTTTGTGAAAAATATTTGAAGGATAATATACACAACAGCCTCCAATTAGCACAAAAAATATGTTTGGATATTTTTCCTGGGTTGTTATATGCTCCTCAAAGCTCATAGTTTTCCTCAAGCTATGCTCTCGGAAAACAGTGTTCACTTCTCGGAACAACTATCCTCAGACAAATATCTGTGCATATTTTCGCTGTTTATATACACCAGTTGTCAACATCAACATATTCTGGCTACAACGTATGGAATAAACTAGCCTAGAATAAAGGTTTATCTCACTCATCGGTTTAAAGAAAAATAGGGAAAACATTTTCAAGACGTATTATCCACCAAACATGAAAGCATATTAGATTGATAGCAAGTCTGTTTTGCTATCAATCCATTATTGAACTTGAAAAATGATTTCAATCTTGATGAATTATTTATCAGTTTCCTCCACCAATCCTTCCCTGATCCACAATACATGTACCTTGATACTACCATGCTAAAACACACGCAAAACACACTATGATATTTACACAGCACCCCAGTGAATTGGTAATTCTTGTTGTGAAGTGATAATGCAATCAATTAGACATGACCACTCTTTGACCCCGTGGCTTGAAAACAATTACTACTGTTGCTAAGTGCCTCACGTATGTCAGATATTATTAATTGCCCAATTCAGAATAACAAGAAGTCGTACTACAGAATATGATCGAAGAAACGTCGAAGATGAAGTTGTACTCCACCAAAGCTTAGTGTTCTTGACATTAGAATTGTTGTGCAGCAATGCCAACCCGGCTTTTAAGTTTGGGACACATTGATAGTCACTCGCTTGCAGTACATACCATCTGACAAAACTTACCCTAAATTTGGACTCGAATCGGAGAAAAAGTCACATTAATAATAAGTGAATTGTAGATAGAACCACACTGTAAACGACATAAGCCTAACTGAGAAAGAATACCTCCTTTCGCACCCGTTTCATTACAATCTTCACGCATAACGCGGCGCCAAAACCTCAAATTGAAATTTCCGCTTTCAAAACAACAAACCTTTAGGAAGATTAACTCCTGTTCGTGCCATAACCAGTTTGAAATTCAGCTCTGAAAAACAAAATAAAGAAAAAAATCAAACCGTACTGATTTCGCATCTCAAAAAGATGACTGTTTTCGTACATGTAAGAACGAGGTAACGAGGTCAAGATCAAAACATTTAGTGTAATTAAGAATTTTTCTGGAACCTAGTACCGTATCGCATTTTAATACTTGAACAAAAGAATGTCGTAGATAGCTTTTCTGAGATTGATCAAAGTTTCTCGATGCAATGGAACGAGAATACTGTAAGTTAACTCGCTCACCTTTGTTTTCAGCTTTTAAGCGTTCTATTTCACTGTGCAAATTGGACAATGTTTCAGCGTGTTGAGTACGTAAATAGTCTATTCTTTTCTCTACGTTATCAACTATATGACTCTGATCAAGTAAATGCCCTCTAGATGGGGCAGAAACAATCCTTCCCGAGAAACTTGACTTCTCATTCGATTTCTCGTCCGCGCCTTCGTCCATTTCCTCTCTAATCGATTTGATAGGTTGTAAGCGGTCACGAATTATAGGACGCGGCTGTTTTCTTCTTCCCAAAGTGTTCCTAGACCACGAAGGAAGATTTTGGAGAGGAGGAAGGTTGGCAGGTTGTGTCGGAGCTTTTGCCATGGTTTGTAAGGACTGCATAGCCGCTATGATTGAAGTTCTTTAGCTCCAGCTGGTAGCCAATAGCTAGAGCGTCGAGTCTAAAAGTGTGAACCGTTTGTGACGCAAGGCGTTCAAATCGACGAGCATTTTTCCTTCGTAGGTGTTCGCCGATCACAGAAATGTTAATATTCCTTCTAACTCTACGTTGGAAGTAAAAGTAGATCGCAGATCGTAGCAAAAATGGATGTTGTTATATTCCCTAACGCTATCGCAAACGATCGCAAACAGTGAAATTCCCAAACTTCGCCAAAACCAAAGCACGCATGACTACCAAACAGCGTTACCATGGTGAACACCTGTTGAGAATCTGTATTGCAATCACACGTAACAAGATTCGAGGTTGATTTCCTGACTAAAATCGAATGACAAGAATGATATCTTTGACATGGCTGTAATAATATTTTCCTAAGGCTTAGGATTAACTTGCAATAAAACAAGGCGACTTGTATAGCGGTAAAAATAACAGAAACTCAGCGGGATCAAGGAATATTCCCGAACAAGTGGAAACAAAACAAAAATTAACATTCTTGAATCAGTCGCCGACAAAATCTAGCTATTTCGTTCGCTTGAAATAGTTATAATATTAAGTATTAAAACAAAATGTATGAGAAATGTACTCAGTTTCTGTGCTTTATAAAAATTAACAAAAATTGAAAGTATTTTCCGCGCTCGAAGGGTGATTTACGCGGAGTACAATCTAAAGATCGTCATAAAAATTTTATATCCACAATCCAGTGGTTTTAGTATACGTCCTTTGCCATTGAAGCGGCGGTATATTCTTGAGGTAGAAACTAGTTTTTGACACCGGGTAGGAGATGAAAATTACAGCTGGTAGAAAGGGGAAATTCTTCGTCGGAAAGGGTGGGCCCCTCTGCTGAGAACAAATCTAAACAAGCTGGAAGGAGATGATTTTACATCTTTCTCTATTTGTCCATACTCAGCATGAAGTCGTAATTAACTTTGCTGGAGTCTCGCATCTCAACCCATGAGCTGTGTGGAAATAGATATGTCCAGAAGTCGAGTTGCAAAAACCGAACTTATTTAAAGATTTCTATAAGTTGCTCGGCAACTTTTTATATATATGAACTTTACTCTTTGCCAGGAACTTTCTGCGTTCCGAGTTTCGAACCATTCTGAGAAATTGAAGCTACATTGTAGCGTTAGATATTTACATTGGGTATTTCCGAGGATTCCCCGAATGCCATCGATCATTTCCGAACTTTTCCGATTTCTTGGATAGACTTCCGAAACCTTCTGAAGGTATATACATCGTGAAAAGATGCTCACTTTAGAGGTCGGCAGCAACTAGGTGGGTGATAATGTAATATTGGCAAAGGGCGCAGTGTTCCGTAAGAAAAAAAAAGTGACGGCGCCATCACAGTCCACGGGCTAAATTTCCCTTTGACTTAGATATTTAGAACAAACACAACACTAAGGGCTGCCATAGTAGTATATTTAACATTTTTTTTTTCATTTATGTTAATAGATTTTTATGCATGTATATAGATTTATTTTATGTATGCGCATAGATTTTTGTGCATGTAAATAGATTCTCTCTTTTTTGGCTACTCTGAAATTCGAGTTTAAATAAAGTTTATTTATGTATGCATGTATGTCTCAGTTCAATACTTTCTTGCACCCTAGTTTGTCCAAACATTACCTTTCCGGTATAAAAATCAAGTAACTTTGTCTAGTGCAACAACTTGTACAGACGTTTTCCACAACAACTTTATTAAATTCGTAACGAAGTGACAGAAATATTCAATTATTTCACTGAGCTAGCCATCCGGTTGTTTGACCCAGCCTTGCTCCACAAAAAAGTTGTACATCTTTCTAGTCTTGTTGACGTCAATCCGGATAAGAGTGCGAGCCTGGGCGAGTCGTAGTGATCCTTGTTTCTCGTATTCTTTGATCAATGTTGATTTGTAGCTCTGATAGTCGTGCGGCAGCAAGCGCAGACTGCTACACAACTGTATAAAGGAAGAGAAAAAAAGGAGAAATAAAGAAAGTACTCACAACGTTTAAGCCGTGAGTGTACTAAATCTACGATACATGAATACATTGCAGAGGCAGATAGGTGAGTAAGAGACAAAGACTGCATGGAACAGAAGTAAACAAAGCAATCATAGTTTCTTTTTCCTTCGTCAGAGAAAGTTATGACAAAATGACTTGTGCTAGCATCATGCACTGGAAACGTCAACTTTTATCAAAATCGGATGCAGTGATCAATCTACTTTCACCAATTTCAAGTCGGTAATTAACGCCGATTTTTTTTCCCTTGTTTCGTCAGAGGTTGCTAGCAAATAAAAGTTCCACGCTCTGTCCCCTGTCAGATGAACTTGGCTATTGATTCGATAATAACAACTAGCTACCATCTTCTTTCCTTTAACACCGGGTGCAGCGTAGTTTTTACACACCTCCCTCTCTATCGGTCTTAGCTGTTCCACTCCAGGAGTTCCACTGATATCCAGACGAGCCGCAGGCTTACGACCTTCAATAATAACAACAGCAAAACCACTTACTTTATCACCTAAATTTTCGGTTGTCGCCCAGGAACTGACGTGCTCGGGGTATATTTTGACATGGAATACTGGTGTAGTGTGGTGTGTGACCGCAACATTTCAACTTCACATATCACAACAGGCCACCCTGTGGAGACGTGTGGCGACATGTTGGATGTTGTTGGCTCAAGTCTGAAAATGGTCCAATTTTTCATGCAACATTTCTAGATGTTGCATGATGTTGTAGTCGTTTGGCCAGGTTCGTGCAACAGTGATGCGCCAGGGCATGCGCACTAGTTCTATTGGCAACATCCAACATGACGCAGCACGTCTCAACAGGGAGGCGAAACGCGCACAACATGTTGCGCCAAACAATGTTGCAATAAGTTTGGTTCAAATGTTTCGATCGTATGGTCGGGCTCGCAAGTACTGGGCCAACAATGTTAAGATAGGTCAAACGATCGTAACATGTTAACGCAACATATCGCAACATTGTTGGCCCAGTATTTGCAAGCCCCGGCCAAACGATGGCAACATTTCGACGCAACAAATCGCAACTTGTTGGGCGTAACATGTTGCGCGCGTTTGGCTACCCTGCTGCGGCGTGTTGCGACATGCTGGGTGTTGCAATTCGAAACAGTGCGCATGCTCTGGCGCAACATTGTTGCACGAACCTGGCCAAACAAGTACAACATCATGCAACATCCACAAATGTTGCATGGAAAATTTTTCCATCTTCAAACTTGAGCCAACAACATTCAACATGTCGCCACACGTCACAACAGGGTGGGTGGCCAAATGCGTGCAACATGTTGCGACCAACAATGTTGCGATATCTTGAGTTAAAATGTTGCGATCGTTTGACGGGGCTAAAAAAAACCAAATGTGATAACTGAATCATGTCAGCATCAATCAATCAATCAATAATCTTTATTTATACACGATAAGAATTTAAAGCGACGCTTCGCTTGTGGGGTCGTGTCTAAATAATTAAGTAAGATAACTAATAAATTAAAAAATACTGAAATAGGATATGCACCAGCTAAAATCATATAGCTACTCACTACTTACAAGTCTAAAACGATAAAGACTAAGATTCTAAAATACAAGGTGGTACTCCAGTATCGACTAATCATTAACACTAATTATACTTAAAATCTTCCTCCCTTCTGGTTAATGTTTGAGGGGAGATGCAGTCAAAATCTAGGTGTAACAGAGTCTTTGACCGTCTAGCCATAATCGCGTATTTCTTAACATTGTCTATGTCTTCATTAAGTTGAGGAACCAACGTATTCCAAACTATTGCTCCTCTACGAGCTACAGAGTTCCTCATGTAGTTGGTGTTAAAACGAGGGACATCAATTTTCAGTTTCTTCCTAAGTTGATATCGCTTGATGTTATCATTGTTCTTAATAATAGCTGACATAGCGTCAGGAGTCAGGTTATTGTAGATTTTATACATAAGCTTAGCTAAGCTAATTTTATACATAAAGGCTAAAGAAGACCAAATAGCCTTTTTCATAACATCTACGTTAGACATCTCCCAAGGTAGCTCAAAGATAATTCTCGCAGCTCTACAATGCAGTGCTTCCAATGCCTTAAAACCTTCCTTATTTGTGAGACCTCCCCATACTGATATACCATATACGATCGACCAGCATCCAGAGACATTGAAAAATACCTACCCAAGCTAGGGAGGGGAAGGGGCGCTAAGCTCTGTCCTGAATCTCTGCAACAAAAAAAAAGCTCCAACAGAGTTTGTCAAAATGACGGAGAGGTTAGAGCACAAACTGAACAAGAGCAATTGCGGAATGGGTATAGGCGGACAGCAGTTGAGCTCTATTTTGATTCGTTCTTGCTAATCTGCAACTCTTTTGTTCTTGGAGCTAGGGGCATTGTTGGTGTAGTTTACTTATTTTTCGTTCGGCCAGTTATAAAGAACCTTGTAAACGGTAAACTGCGAGGTACGTACGCTTTGAAAGTATCATACTAAGCAATAATTAAGGTCCTATTTCCCGAACTGTCATTTAGGATGATAAAGCAAATGATGATTCAAAACATATGTATTGTTAGAAGGAAAAAAATCCATTCACTGTACCAACCGTAGGCTAACTACCTGGCTAACTGACAGACCGACCATCTGACTGACTGATTGACTAACTGACTGACTGACCAATCAATGGAGCTTAAGCTTACATTTGAGCCTGTCTGTGCAGCCACACTTGACAAGCTTTTTCATCCTACAAATAAAGCACAACAAGAATGCTATTAGGTACTTGTTCTAGCATTTTACAAAATGATCGCTAAAAAACGTATTGTTTAACAGTTGTTCCACGACCAACAAGGACTCAACATCAGTATGAACTAGGCATGAGATAGATAGATAGCTCAAACCTCATCACAAACGTTCTATACTCCACTAAACTTGCTTCTCTACAACAATAACAAGAACTCAATGAAGATAAATGGTCTGTCTGTCTTAATCTTTAGTTGAATGTTACAAGATAGTCTTTGGATTCTTTCATTTCAAATTTGAAGACTTCTTTGATTTCACCATAACTTGGTCTACGAGAGCAAAACAACAATACAAACTGTTTGTTAAACCAGCAAGACTTAATTGTTATAAACATTCTTTTTTTGTTAGAATTGTCAAACTATGGAATGAATTACCGGGTGATATAGTAGAAGCTGATAGCTTTCAACTTTTTAAATCTAAGCTCAAATTGTATTTAAATATTTGATTGTAAAAATCGTAATTTATATTTATACTTAGGGAGTTTTTGCATAGGGCTAACCTCCTAACTTCCTTTTCTAGAAGTACTTTTAATCTAAGTTTTTATTTGTATATATAATTCTGCTTCTAGAATAAATAAAGTAGGTATGTATGTATGTATGTCTGGACTTTACCTGGATGTGAACTAGGATATCATCTAACATTTTCCTACGCGCTTTATCTTCCTGGCGATGTCTGTTCAGTCGTTCATAAACCTCTGCGCCTAAGATACACACATAATAATGCATACTTAGAAAGCACATTGAAATAATCATGTGCTATCAACTGAAAACTTCTAGTGTTAGCTCATCAGCTCACACTTGATTAGCAGCAAAATTTTCCTTATAATTTTGTTCAAAGTCAGCACAATTCTAAAATTATTACTCATATTTCGCAAGCAAAAGAGCATAGTTAAATAGCACTCTGGAGAGATTGTGTCCTGTGCATATTGGTATATAAGTCCTGGAGAATAAAAAGACATGCTAGCTTATTCTCTGCACTGACTTCAATATAAATTGCTGACAATCTATAAAAAAAATTATATACTGGACCTCAGAATTCTGCATACATGTACCTTTTCTAGTGCAAATTCCTGCTGATCTGTATTCTTGTAAACTGACAATTTCTTTCTTAAGAAAATTTTCCACTGAAAGAAAAACAACAGTCACAACAAAATCAACATTTTCTCTTTCTCAAATAAGGTAATATTTTGGACTCCTAAATCCTCTTGTAGAACTTACTTAGTAATCCTTGAACAAATATTTCATGTTCCTCAGGTGAACGAAGACGAGCAAAAGGCCTGAGGCTATCACGCAGATCCCTAAAGTGAAACAATCACTTAGTATTTAGCTCACAACAGCAGTAATGCAATGACAGCTTTACCTTGGCAGGGGATTACAAATAATTGCAAAACAAGGAAGAAATTGTTAAGTCACTTTCCAATACATGGACTAGGTGGTATCTATAAGGTATATATTATTAGAACTGTAAGCCTGTTCAGAAGAACTTGAGAAAACCTTAGTGAAGTACAACAAAAGGAGACTACGCAGGCTGAGTACAATAATTATTACAGTAACAACATTTGAGCTGTGAACACTTTACATTTTAAAATATTTTTGGTAACTATAGAATGCAGTCACTTCATATAGATTAGTGTTTTTACACTGTAAGACACTTTATTCTCGTGTCAATTGATATGATTCTAACTGATATGATTCTATAGTCACTAAACAAAAGACCTATGACTTGATCATGTTCACAATTCAAATGGCCTCACTGTAGAGGCATTAACTTTTAAAACAACATCATTTTCCAGATATTCAAAGAGTACCCAGCTAATCGAGTGACCTAATGTATTTTGCTAAGAAAGCAGTCATGTCTAAAGTACAGTAACACTGGTGAATAGAAGGTGCATTATTTAGTGATCAATGACAAACCCAGTCTCAAACACTCACTTACCTTTCTGCTTTGGACTGCTTTTGTTCTACAGCTATATAAAATAAACAAGCAAAAGCTCATTATAACAACAGTTAATTCCCAAAACGAAAATCAACTCAATATCAAACATCCTGAAAACTTACGAATACTTAATTTCCTGATGTTGATGAGTCCATATTTTCTTACAATGCTGTAAATAGACAGGAGAAAACGTCAACATTGCATGCCTGTCACTCACTGAGTTTACCATACTAATCCCAGGAAAAGGTAGAAAAGCAACAAAGGTGTGGCTTTGCAAGAGCAGCATTAGAAGGAAGAGTTTCCAGGATGATTCATTTTAAGATACGTAGAAGAAGACGTTTTGAGATACATTTGGTTACAAAAATGAGCGATATGACACGACGTTTCGAAGTCATCTTGACTTCATTTTCAAGTGATGAATGTAACGGTCAGTTCAAGTTTAAAATTAAGTGGTTTGTAACGTCAGCCAACGAATTAGTGCGCGCGCGATAAAATGTTCTAAACAAATACTTTCGCGCGATCAGGAGGTTCGAAAAAATGAGCATTCCGGAAATCAGGATTCCACTATATAATGGTAAAATTTGAGGGAAAGTGATTTTCACAGTCATACTTCACTTACTGTTTTCTGTAGAATCTCTGACGAAGTCTTGACAGAAAGATCTCAACAGCAACAATTTTAAGTTCTGCAAATAAAAAAGAAACTGGATCTTTGTTACATTTGGGTTAGCAATTTCTTTTTTCTCATAAAAGGCAAACAGCATCATTATTAAAAACTCAAATGGTTGTATAACTTGAACATGTTTTGTGTGTCTCACCTCGAAGAAGGTCTGAATCAGTAGAATCAAATTCTATGTCTTTTATATCAACCTCAGCATAGTTGTCATACTCCTAAAGACATGAACAACAATCAATAAGTAAAACTATTAGTTACAAGACTGAAGAAAGTTCAAAAGCATGTTAATTGATTTTATTGTTGTATGTAATATCTTAAAGTACCTACATGTAAAGTATACATGTAAATGTAGTGAGTAGTTCTTCCCTTTCTTTTTCTTTGTCTTTTTTTTGTTTTTTGTTTTTTTTGTGTGTGTGTGTGTACAAAAGGGAAAGAAAACATAATATAGTACTGTGTTGTAAGTAGTGCGAGTAGTGTAAGTAGTTTAGTGTCTATCTTTGTAAATAGTATTGAAAATTAACAAAAAAAGCGGTTTTGAACAACCTGCACCTCCAGCAACTAAACTCCCGACAGTGTGTCTATGTTGCAGGTCAAAATGAAATTCAGCTTAAAATGATTTTCCTTTCTCTCTTAACCCTAATTATTCATGGATCATGAATAATTAGGGTTAGAGGACAAAGGAAATTGAGAATCAGACTAGGTTAAAAATATTTTAACCTGAATTTCATTTTGACCTACAACATCTATGTTACACTGTTGAAGGAAGTATCAAATAAATGTACATGTAGGCTACATATTAAGGAGTATACACACAGTTGTGACAAAGGGATTTGAAGGCCTTAATATCAATATGTGAGCTTTATTATGTCGAGTTTCTTACCACATCGAAATCTCCCCGACATGGCATGTAACCTGACATTTCCAAGCTACGTGCCGAATCCATTGGAGGGCGTGGTGGGTCATCCATTGCTGTGGAAATATTGGAAAGATATGTTTTATTCCTATCCAAACCACAAGTCAACAGACCATCATACATGTATCAGAATGACCTTTACTCAAACTTTGAGGCACAAATTAAAAAAGAAAAACATTAACAAACATTTGAGACCTGTGAATATCACGCATTTAAACCACGATTTTGCGCAAATGAAGAGAACTCGACAACAATCCCAAAAGCGTGACAGCGTTTACAATTAAGAAAATAACTTCCTACAAATCACATAACAACACCTTTGAATGGAATGCCTGCAGATGATGGTGATGGTGTACAGGCAGGTGCAACTGGCTTCAGTTCTAAAGAAAAAAGGAAAGAGAATACTTTACACAAAGTGTTGGATAACCAGGAACTTCAAGATAAGGTTTTCAATATCCCTAAAAAATAAATTGAATAAAATAATGTTCTAGGAATTTGTAGTGGCACATCCCACAGCAAGGCTCTTCTTCCACTGTATCCAGATCAAACTGGAACTGAGAAGAATTCATACAACATGTGTTTCAAGTAATATATAAAACACGAAAGACTGTGTTTGACCACATTCCCAAACACAAGAAGACAGTTGAAAATACGATGCACAGCGGAGTATTTTTGGAAATGTGGTCTAACGCTGTCTTGAGTGCTTGATATATCTTCTCAATAGAAGCTGAAACTAAGGAGAAAACAGAGAAATAAAATCGTAAAAATCTATGCTAATTAAGAAATCAGATATCCAAACACCATAATATTACAGTCATGATTTCCTTTGTTAAAACTTGATGAATTATTAACGAGTTCAAGAAGAATGAATCAAGAGCATATCCATCACAGATTTTAAGCCAGTGCATTAAACCCATTAATTATAGCTAAATTGTCAACACCTTGATTTAAACTATATATACCAACTTTCCGCTTAGTTCAAGCCAGATCACACTGTGATATTTCATTTGTAAACTAGAGCATAATAGATTAACCTCAAAGATAGGCACCTGGACGAGCTTGTCTCTCGATGTGGTCTGCCATTGTACATATTTAGTTCTCTCGTCATTCGATGACAAGTGCTGGAAATCAAACATGCTCTTGTGAAATGGATGGACTCTTATTCGTGACAAGAGAACTAAACATGTACAATGGCGGACCACATTGAGAGACAAGCTCGTCCCCAGGTCCCTATCTTTGAGGTTAATCTATTATGCTCTATAAACTTGTTTTTTACATCTGCTGAATAAAGGACTCTGTCAAACCTGGAATCTGAAGAGCTTCACAAGGCTCATCAATGTAACACCTCATGTAATGTTCTTCACATTCTGTAGGATAACATTATCATCATTGATAACATCAAACAAAAGATTGACTTCTTAATTGTAATTTAGACTAAAGTAACATTATGTGAGTGCTACATACAGTTGCTGTAACATCATCATCTAGACCTCTAAGAGTGCCCCATAAATGAAAGAGCATTAGGTCATCAAACAAAGTCATTTGTTAGGTACTATTAATAGAATGAAACAGTATCAAGTACTTCGACCACTTTGAGGACCTTCAGAAGCAAGATCAGAACATTCCATTAGACTTGCCTTCTTCTGTTTTACTTTGAACTTGTTTAGCAACTTCTTTCCTACAACAATCAAAAAAGCAATTATTACAAATCACTCTGTAGATGATACACTACTGGTCTAAGAAAATTTCAATAACTGTTGAACTTAAAATTGTTTTGTAATATGTAATCTTTAAGAACATTTTTTACAGGAACACTGGGTTAAGATTTGTTCACAATGGCAAGTAGATCACCTATTTTGTAATTCTGCTTGCAAGTATTATAATGGCTGTGGAGAAAGCAGAGATAGAGATAGGTCAAACTCAGTAAATCTTTTGGAAGTCTTCAAACAACCTCACCAGTTTTGAAAGCCACAATCAGAGATTCCATCCAGAAGGTCAATTTCTTCATGAGCATTCCAATTCTTCTCCAAGACTGGAAAATTGTTACTCTAGGAGGTCCAAAACGAAACAAAATGGGCAAATTTTAGTAACCCCTGTAACTCTGTAACTCTTATCAGTTTAAAGTAAAGTGAAATCTGATTTCTCAAACTCATTAATAATTCATCAAGTCAAAACAAAGAAAATCACAACCATGAAGGAGGTTTGGATACCCGATCTTAATTAGCATAGATTTTGACGATTTTACTTCTCCGTTTACTCCTTAGTTTTTGTTTTGATTGAGAAGATATGTCAAACATTCGAGACAGTGTTTCGTCGGTTATCCAGACACCTCGAATTTCGTCAAAAATACTCCGCTGCGCGTCGTATTTTCAACTCTCTTCTCGGTGTTTGGATATCCGATGAAACGCTGTCGCTCGTGTTTGATATATTACTTCTCAAACCTCCTAATACTTTTCACAAACCAAAAGTCACGTTCCCTTCGATTTGTTCTCAACACTGCAATTTTATCCTAGAATCTCAGACTCCCTAGTTCTCAAACCAATTCTCATTTCTGCATCGACCAATGAGGGTTAAAGAAATCGCTCTGTCTCCATTAACATTAACGTAATTTGGAAGGCACAGTACTGGCCAAATAGTTGATACATTAAGCTCTAGACTGAGAGGCCAGGATTCAAGTCATGTTCTTGGGCAAGACACATGACTCTCAGAGTGCCCCTTTACACCCGGGTGTACTGTATATAGGTACCAGTGGACTAAACCACCCTATTCATCCTATAAAGGCTTTGGTGGTGGCCATGGGAATCAGCACCTTTTTACTAATGAACTTAAATAATGCACAGGCAGTAGTTAAAACAGCCCGAATCTCTCTGAAATGTTTTAAGTGTAATATAAAACACAGACATTTCTAGAAACCACACTTACAACTATTTCATAGTAGTGGTCACTGTGGTGCGTTTTCTCCTCAGCTCCTCTGGAGAAACACTGAAAGCAAAATAAATTTATTCAGTGTAATTGAACCAAATTTTGATCCCTGCGACTATAACTTTTCACAAAAATGGCTGGTTCACACAAACTAGTTAGCGCTGACCTTAATCAGCTCTTAAAACCAAGCTGGTCCAAGAGGTGAGGTCTGGACAGTCCTGGCCATCTGGACTACAATATTATGCATCGAACCAATCATCCCAGCCCACCCTGTAAAAATTCACTTGGAATGGAAACCCCTGAAGGATCAGATCATGTTTACTGTAGGTTGGCTCGACTGATGTGTCAGTCAATATATCAGTCGAGAGTTGGTACAAGCTGGAAAAAAATTCTCCCTCACCGAAAATCATGTCCCTAGTTCCCAGTGCTCTTTGGTTCACTTCATAGAGTAATCGTGCCTCACACTGTAACATTTTCTCCCATCGCATGATAGCATTAACTGATGACATCATCGCTTAAAAAGAAAGCCATTGGACTCAAGCTAAATTAACACTTTTGACCGATACCCGACACATGACTGATATTCAACTGACACAAGACTGATGTATCACCGACAGTTGACTGATGTATCACCAACAGTTGACTGATGTTTCACCAACAGTTGAGTGATATGCCACCTACAGTTGACTGATATGCATCTACAAAACAGCGATCAATGATCAGGCGATGGTTGGTCATATCAACCGACCATTGTCAGATTGTCGACCAATTGTCAACCAACTATTGACCCAGTGTCAACTGAGTGTCGACTAACTGTTGACTGATATATCGGTCGGCTTTCAACCTACTCTCGACCAATATGTCGACAGACATTGTATTGGTTGACACTACAGCAGTAAACATGATCCAAGGAGCCTATATGAGCCACAAAGTAAAAAACAATTACAAACAAATGGCAGTGAATAGTATGGGACTATAAACATGGGCAAAAAGAGATTGTACCTCTTGATGATTCAATCGATCTTTGTGGGCGACCTCGCCTGCTATTATTTTCACGGCTATTCAATAGCAGCAAGACTTCTTCAAGTTATTGCTTATAACCTGGCAACGTACTGTTGGAGTATTAAGCTTTAACAACTATGACACGAAAACAACCCATCCTCTGATTTGATTAAATTGAACAGATTCTAAACTATATTTAACACTCAGACGTACAGTACCCACTCAAACAAACAAACCTCTAAACAAATGTCCACTGTAGGATGACATTGGAGGCACCTTACAAACGGTTCTTTAACAACTCCCTGACACATCAGACACTCCTTATTGTCTTCAGACCCTAACTGACTCTCTGTTGAAAGAGAAATCACTTTAACCTATTACAAGGCCCTAAAATATAACAGCTTTAGAAAAACAACTCACCTTCAACGAGAACCGCCATTTTGAGACCCGCGCTTTCAATATGCTAGAGCCTGGAACGAGAACCCAGGCTCCCCGCTTCTGCGACCTAGACGCTATTTCCGTCAACCTATTAGCTATTCGCTACTTTGCACATGACCCATAATCCCTTGCGTTTTGGGGGGCGGGGGGGGGGGGGGGGGGGGGGGTAACCAGTATGGTATCATGACAAAAATTAGTTCGGTGAGCTCGCAAAACCAGCTACTAATGCTTAAAAATGCACCAGAATTTGCCAAAATCATGATAGGAGAAATTTGTACTAGTTTATAACTAAATGTAGAGAATTTTTTTTTAAATCCATACATCGTCTTGTAATTTTACAGACGATGTATGGACAAAAAAAACATTTCTCTGCATTTAGTTATAAACTAGTACAAATTTCTCCTATCATGATTTTGGTAAATTCTGGTGCATTTTTAAGCATTAGTAGCTGGTTTTGCGAGCTCACCGAACTAATTTTTGTCATGATACCATACATTTCTTCTACTGGTTACCCCCCAAAAACGCAAGGGATTATGGGTCATGTGCAAGTAGCGAATAGGCGGATTCATGCTGACGTCATTGTTTACATTTTTGCTCATTTGCATACGGCTTTGCGTATAGAAGGAAACATGTTAGATATGAATTGACTTAAGGCAGCTAAAGAACTAGTGAAACATAGTACATGGTGAAATTTTTAGCTCTTTGGGTGTAATATTGAAGAAGAAATTGTCTTTCAAAAACTGCAAAATTTCTGGGTGGCAAAAGCGCTAATGAGCTCATGCATTCTTTGTTAAATTTTGAGTTTTTAAACCCGTGTTGCACAAAAAGTATTCAATACATCAGGCTCGTATTCACTGGCAGAGTTAATCGTACTATGACCTTTCAATATTCAGAACTGATTTATTTGTAGCTCCATCAGAAACTGAATTGCTTATGCTAATGAGGCAAATATTGTAAACAAGGATTCCCCTATATGGGTATTGGACTCCGCTAGCGCGCCTTCGGCTATTGAAATATACAGATTTCGGCAAGCCTAAAAGCGGAGCTCCTGATTGCAATATATTATTAACCATAAAGGAAAAAGAGGATTTATTTTTCTTGGATCAGAAAATTAAGAAATGATCAATTGTGAGCATGCAATTGTTCAGTTTCGCTATTTTAAATTTTAACAACCTATACTTTTTTTACAATTTATACAGACAGTATTTATTAGAGCACTTACACTACAAAATGTAATTTGTGATAATCGGTATTGACATAAATTAATATTTTGCCGACACGAAACAGAGAGCAGGGTGCGAGCGTAGTACGCGAAGGCTCATGGGTAGTACGTTTGTAAAATGAGACGGTTGGAAAACTTGTGACATTCTACGGTCAGCCTTGCAACTAGCACTTTTCCATAAGGTTTATTTTTTATTGTGTAAATAGTGTTATCTGATTCATCGTTTATTTTGTTTTTTATATCTCCACCTTAAAACCCCAAAGGTGGCGCCACTGCATTGGTCGGGGGTACACGGTCCCCATTTTTCCTTATTAAAGGTTTTTGAGGTTTACGTGTCTGGCTTTGGCGCATGTAGGATGTTATTTGATGTAGGATGTTATTTGATATCTCTTGTCCACTTTATTGTAAGCTTATTGTCACAATTAAAACACATCCTGGGCCTGGCTGACCAACGCGCCCATTCCTCGACCTTTGAGTGTGTTCGGTTGTGTAGTGAAGGCAAAATCTAACCAAAAAGCGCAAGCCAGGGAAACGGCTCTGGGAACGAGGTTGGAATTATTTGACACAATTTTCCAGGTTGGATTACGTTAGCTTGTGGACCACACCCACGCCTAAGGGGTGTAATACTTTTTGGTATACTTTTTTCAAATCGTATAGCGTAAATTCCCAAAAATATAAGCCATACGATTACTTTTTAAAGTCTTTGCTGGTGAGTTTTTCGGTAGGTTTCACTTATGATACATAATGTTGCCTTTGATGTCTTTGATTTGAAACATAACGATAACCGCTATGTCGTAAACTGTATAACAAGCTATATAGTAAGGAGCTTCAAAAAACATCTCTAGCTAGGTCTACAATCTTGGATATGATAAAAAAAAGCGCTGAATTAACCCCTTTCCCCCTCAAAGCAATGATGAAGGCGCGAAGCAGAAAAATCGCGAAATTTTGGTATCATTGAAATGGGTCGGGGGGGGGGGGGAGGTTGGTCCAAATGTTCCATTTATTTTGTCCAGGATTCAATGTCGGACAGATTAAAAAGGAGCAATTAACCCCCTCCTCCTCCCCCCCCAAAAACAAAAGCAATGATGAAGGCGTGAAGGAGCAAAACGCGCCATTTTGGCATCATTGAAATGGGTGTGGGGGGAGGCCGGAGAAGAGGAGGTCCAAATGTTCCATTTATTTTGTCCAAGGAAGGGTCATTTGTACCAGCTAGCGGTTTTTGCGCTGGTCAGTTTATGAGGTCAACTAATAATCCGGTATCCCGCTCTGTTTCCTTTGCGAACTTCGCATCCCAACCCCATAAAAAAAAAACACGAAATTCCGATAAACGATAAACTTATTTTCTGTGAGAATCCAGCCAAAGTTGTACAATTCGTTACCCCAGGAAGCTTAAAAAAATATTTTTTTCAGGAATACAGTGCTTATACATGTTATACATCAAGTAAGTCAACAAATGGGCAAAACCTTCCTTCAGCATTATTCTTCAATATTAAATCTTTCCACGCCAAAAGTAATAAAAGACAGCTGAATTTGTTATGAATTGTGATTATTGTCTTGTACTGAATTACGTCTTCTTCCAAGTCTGCGTCTCAGTCGGTCAATTACTCGAGAAAACCGCTGGTGCATCGCTTTCTGTGAGGTGTTCTCTGGTGGGGCCTGGAAACGAGTGGAACAGAAAGCAATCTGCTAAGTGACATAAACTCAAGCTTATAAAGTGAAATAGGGAATAAATAAAGGTATTAACCTGCATCGACTGCACGTGATTGAGCAATAGCTTGCGAAAATAATTGTTTGTAACAAAGAACTAATCGAGTATCAATGGATGGGATCAGACGTTTATATTGCTAGAAGTGTACAGCAGGCATGACAATGCGCGCTGCGGAAACTCAGAAGTGACAAAAGCACTCAAGAAGTAAGAGGAAACCCTGGCCTGCAGCTTGTGTTTCACGGGATAGCGACTTCTTTACTTTCTCTCGACGCTTTTTCCTCTTTACCGGCTTATGTCTCGTGACTTCCTTGCTTGGAACAAACAAATTTCAGCACCTTTTTAGTCTTTAGACAACTTGCACATATCCATGCATTTTCTATCAAGGCTATAATATTTTTACTAACTATTTTTATTCTTTCCTCCAGTATTGCTCTTGTTATTTGTTCCTTGTGAAGCTTGGAATGAAGGAGTATAACATAATGTGAAAGTTTTTCTTCTCTGGCCCTGAATTCTTGTCTTTCTTTCTGCAAAAGATGGATGTGACTCTTGAGAAATATTTCACTGAAGTGTGCATCTTATCGATGTTTGTCTTGAGATATCAACAAGAACGGGGCCTAGCATGCAATGAACGTCTGTAAAATCACATTACCATTTTTGCTTTAAGCTTTTCATTCAACAGAATATACTTGTGTTCCTCCGCACGAAAAGCCTCTCTCACATCACGGATTTCATGCTCCATGTTCATGATTTGATTCTTTAGGTTTTTATTCTCTTCAATCAGAACACAGTTACGGTGTTTCGTCTGTTGTAGAAGTAAATCTACGAAAATAAAAAAAAACTCTTTAAAAATGCGAGGAAGACTAAGTACACCACCCCAGCTCTTTTCCAGGTAGTCCCCCCCGTCTCAATCCTCTAGGGACAGTAAAAGAGGAGAGCCTGGAAGCGAGACTGCGAGTTCAAAGCATTATTTGCGAGGATGATATAATTCGTGTAATTACAAAGCGCAAACTTTGAATTTGTACTCTCTTCAGCCACAAAGTCCACATTCCGACTTCACCTCGCATGTCTGTTTATGGCTCATAGAATGGCCTTCTACTGAGAGGAGAAATTCGAAAACATGTGATGTTGCGACGCAATGTCACGTTAAGATTCTATAAGTTTCTCAAGTTGTGCAAACCACTAAACGGACCCCATACAGTAAACTGAACGCATAGCTTATTTATATGTCAGCGTAATACGTATTTTCAATTCACGATCGGCCCTTATTGTGCTTTTCAATAACATGCGGACGCCAACTGACAAATGCGTTTTTATTTCGCTACCGTCAATCAAATGTTCGGCGGCTCCTCTCAGGTTCCGACTACTGTCGAGTGCGCGGTAATCTAATCAAATCGCTGAGCACAGTCCGACAACATAGTCGGAAGCTGGGAGGAACCGCCGAAAATTTGATTGATCGTAGCGAAAAATGCATTTGTCGGTCGAGCTTTGAATTTTAGAGCCCGCGTGTTATTGAATATGGAGTTCCATCCCCGCCAAAAATCAAAGTTGATCACAACTTTCGACTTGACATTGCAACAATTAACTTGGCAAACATCAACATCACATCTCACTCTTCAACTTTGTACTTTGTATCACAATCATTGAAACTTTGGACATCAACTTTCAAAGTGACAGTTCAACATTCAACTTTATCCGTCAACATTCATGTTAACATTTCAACAATGATCTTGACTCGTGGACTGTCAGAGAAAGATGAAGTTTGAATCTCCAAGTCGAATGTTGAGTTACGGAAGGCACACCAATCCCGCCAAAATTCAACTTGAAAGTTCGACTTTCAAGTTGATAAAATTAACATGAAATGTTACTTGGCAATATCCGTGTTTAGCAATGAACATTGCTATTGCTGATGACGTGATTATCTTCACCATGACAAGGTTCAATTTCTCAAAGTTGGTTTGTTTAGTTGTCAAAAGTGCAGGTACCGTACCAATCCCGCCAAAAATCTCATCGAAGCGCTTTCAGGGAAGGGACGGGGAATTTTGTAAGGAAGGAAGAAGGAAGGCAAAAGTGATCTCAAGTATTAAAGGGTTCCTTCTGCAATGCGCACTCTTATTAGTTGCGCTTACCTGAAACCTTAAGGTTCAACTCGGACATTTTCCTCTCCACGGTTCGCTTTCCCACACCCAACATTACACTAATAACCGGAACTGTAAAACCTTGTTCCAAAAGAAAGGTTAACTGTTCAGCAGTAATTATAAACGCTGGTCTTCCTCGCCGACCAGTCTTGTCGAGGCTTGCTTGATAACCATTGTGTGCAGAAATGTGGGAGTTGTACCTTGCCTCGATCCGCTTTGTTGCATCATGCAATCTGAGCATGGTGTTTACAACATCATCCGGCACTTCCAAGTTTACCAGCATCCTATTTATGAATTCCAATCGCAATATGATCGAACCAATTTCGGATGGCTCATGCAGGCTGTCTATTCTCGAGACTACATCATTAATTGCAGATATCGCACTCTGCAACTGAAGATCGTATTCTTCTGCCATATTATGCACTTGTCATCGGCTTCCCCGAGGGGGGGGGGGACCCCGGGCTGATGTGGGGACTTTGCAAATTGTTCATTTCAAAGTTCTTGTATTTCCCCACCCCTAGGGGAATTTTTTCTTGCAAAGTCCCCACTATTTGGCGAAGCCAAGCACCCAACTGGCTTCAGAACTTTATTTTGGCTCTTTGAACAGTTAGCAAACGCTGAGATTTTTTTCTTGAATACTACCTAAGCTGCTCGCAGTCTGGTGCAAATTTCAACTTTTCTTCCCGTCCTGAATTCCCCAGATTCTGTTTTAAATCTATCCGGACTGATGAAGAACAAGGGAAAACACACTATCATGATGGTTTATTAAACACAACGTTCTTTTGTTTTCGGAGTACCCTGAACGGTTACTGTGATACTTCAGAAATTAAGATTCTTGTGAATATTTAAAAAAAATCAACTTTGTCTATCCTTAACAATTTGTATGCTGTTCTAAATTTGTCCTGATTAATGAGTAATGTATATGGTTCGAGAAAAATTAATAAAGAACTTATAAAATATCAACACGTTCATTGTCTGCTTCTAAGCACAATGCGAAATTGAAAATGTCTACTTTTTCGTTTGTCAGGGGCACCCAACAGATCATTTCGGTAAAATATCTGTTCGAAAGGCCTTTGAACGAGCGAACAACCGATCGTTCCTAATCTCCTCTCAGTTGAACAGAAGCGAAGTCCCCACATCCTCCCCGAGAGTTGGGCATTAAAAAATCCAAGTCCCCACATTTCCCCCACCTCAAGGGCAGAAATTTGTTGCAAAGTCCCCACAAAGTCCCCATATTCCCCCACATCAGCCCGGGCCCCCCCCCTCGGGGAAGCCGATGACAAGTGCATTAGTTCAGTACATGGTATTTTTAGGCTAGGCTGCTAAGGCCTTACAAAATTCCCCGTCCCTTCCCTGAAAGCGCTTCGATGAGATTTTTGGCGGGATTGGTACGGTACCTGCACTTTTGACAACTAAACAAACCAACTTTGAGAAATTGAACCTTGTCATGGTGAAGATAATCACGTCATCAGCAATAGCAATGTTCATTGCTAAACACGGATATTGCCAAGTAACATTTCATGTTAATTTTATCAACTTGAAAGTCGAACTTTCAAGTTGAATTTTGGCGGGATTGGTGCGCCTTCCGTAACTCAACATTCGACTTGGAGATTCAAACTCCATCTTTCTCTGACAGTCCACGAGTCAAGATCATTGTTGAAATGTTAACATGAATGTTGACGAATAAAGTTGAATGTTGAACTGTCACTTTGAAAGTTGATGTCCAAAGTTTCAATGATTGTGATACAAAGTACAAAGTTGAAGAGTGAGATGTGATGCTGATGTTTGCCAAGTTAATT
Source organism: Micromussa lordhowensis (assembly GCA_964020085.1). Lineage (NCBI taxonomy): Eukaryota > Metazoa > Cnidaria > Anthozoa > Scleractinia > Lobophylliidae > Micromussa > Micromussa lordhowensis. The sequence continues at coordinate 44,031,933 of OZ026596.1, forward strand.
GTTGCAATGTCAAGTCGAAAGTTGTGATCAACTTTGATTTTTGGCGGGGATGGAACTCCATAATTGAAAGGCCCAGTAACATCATTTTGAAATTTTAATTCTGTACAATTCTAACTGGTCATGTAGTTCTCAAACAGACGAACTTAGATCGAAAACTTCGAAACCAAAATTAAATGGTGTAACAAAATAAATAGTATTGTACTACAAAAAGTACCAAGGAGAAATATAGGTGTTTACAGGGATGAACATTGCATTTTATAGTCTCCAGAGTAAATAAATCTTACATTTTTAACTTCGTTTCCAACTTCTATTAAACGTATATCGCAAACAGTGTCACTGGAGCAAAAACCCAGCCCTAAGTCATAGTCACAGATCAATGTACTGACTTACCACAGAATTCATACTTCTGGTCACTGTTGAGAAGGTCCCAGTCTAACGGCTGCATGCTTTCCACCATGATTGCATTTCTGCATGAAATGGGGATGGATATATGTAAAACAGTGTAAGGTCGTGTAATGCATATCCTGTATCGTGCAGAGTGATCTTTCGTACTCCATTAGAACACCCGACTCACTACTGGTGCCACATTTTAACACACGCTTTATGAAGGACTCCGTCGCATATTGAAGCACAGTGCTATGGAACTTGCTGACTTTCAAATATACTGACCTTGTTGATACAAGCCATTATAACCTTGCCGAAAATCTCAAAACTTCAGAACTATTTGATACCGTTAAATTCAACGTATTATCAGCTTCGACCGCTGGTTTTGAACTTGAAGGTTTTGTATAGTTTTCAAAGTATATTAATTTATTTCAATGTCGCATTAGTAGCAGTTCAAGACGCTTTCGAACTACATGTAATCGTATTTAATATATACATTAGCTGTAATATATTGTAAATTTGCAACCTTTTTGCATTTTAGTATCTAGAGGTAATGTATTGTACACGACCCAGCAAACTTTCAGCTTTCATACATATCGTTTATAAGTAAAGGTTACCTTCCTACCTATGTATTTACCTATGCTAAATTTGAAATATGGGACGCCTTATCAAGAGATTTTGCGTCAATCAGATACCTGGTTTAGGTTAAATTGACGTAGCCCTTATTATTAAAAGTACCTCAACTGAATGCCACAATGTTTCAACTGTGGCTATTTCTAATTCTATTTTAGCAGCAATAAAAAGTAATAGTTGCTGAGTTTTCAAATTTAAGCTTCCACAGAGGGAAAACGTTAATACTAGACACGTGATTAAATCTATAAATTGTTCGTTATGGTTATTATTGGCAAGGTTTTCTAGGACAACAAAATTCGTTACCAGAAACAAACATACCTGAATCAGCCTTTTGTACATCACAAATGACTCGTTGGTTCTTTTGTGACGTCACAAAGTTTCTCGTCATTTGTTGCGTGTCAGGAGTGGGGCTCGTGAGTGCGCGAGCAAACTTTTCCTTTTCAATATGAGGTCTACAACAGTTCAATAAATTAAAAAAATTCACTTTAGTTCACTTTTGCAACCGGCTGGGCTTCACTGTGAAAACGAATCACTTTCTGTCAACTTTCGGCATCAGCTGTGGAACAAAACCTTAAATGTCCAGCAATCTCAGTCACTGGCGGCCCAAGCTCACGATGCGAGAATTTTTTTTCACTTTTTCAGCGACCCATGACATATACGACCGACATATACTATTATAAAATAACTGGGCTAGCTACTACGCGTGCTTTCATTGGTCAATATGTGTGTTTAGATGAGAGTATTGATATGTAAAACGGTTATGACGTTTCAGATTCGCGCGCATTTTTTGAGAGGTATTTTATAAAAGCAATAGAGCACTTTTCCCGTGTTTATTACAGCCTAATCTAAACACTTGGAGGCTTGGGAGAATTCTTCAAAGTTATGCAAACCCTCGACTACTACTCGGGTTTGCATAACTGTCTCGAATTTAGCCTGTGAGCAAGCTCACCTTTGAGTCACGCGCGCGATTGGCGAAGAGCAAAGCGATCCGGCGGGATGGAGTTTGCTGTCGGCTTCGTCGCTTGATTTCGCGATCGTAGCTTGTTCTACAACGTGAGCCTGCTAGCAGGCTATCTCGAATTCTCCCAACCCTCCTCGTGTTTAGATGAGGCTATAAACCAAAAAAACTGCTCTATTGCTTAATTGACCGAATTTGACCCGCGATAAGGGACTCTTACCTTGCAGCATATGGAGGTACAACGGTTTGAGGTAGCTCGGGGAGAGGGACGGGGAATTTTGTTGAATGACGATATTTTGAATGCCCGGGAAGTTTCAAAACCTTTGTCACAAAAGAAGGTATGTTATTAAATAAATATGCATGGTAGAAGTTGAATAACTATTGGTGTTGAATAAAATTATATTTGTTTGAAGTTGAACAAATATTGTTGTTGAATGAAAATAATTTTAAATGCGTATTGTTGAATAAATAACAATTATTCCATGAGCCCGAGTTGGATATGAAGTGATAAAATAACCAACGAGCGCGTAGCGCGAGTTGGTTATAATCACTTCATATCCAACAAGGGCGAATGGAATAATTGTTTTAGTAAATTCTCAAACCGGGTTTTGCCGCCGATTTTTATTTCGGCCATTATAGAGGGCTGAAGTTGAAAATTTCGTGCAGAAAACTTTTAAACTTGGCGCACTATTTTCCATATGACGTAAAACTCCGACTATTGGCTCATAGTCGGAGCTTTTAGCCAATCAAAGAGCTAGAAATGCAATAGTCGGAGCTGAGAATTTACTAAAAATATATATCTGAAGTTTTGAAAACCAGGTGCAAACAGCCCAATAAAGCCCAGTGTCTTATAGAGTAACTTAAGCAGTGCTTACCAAGTTCTACACTCCACACTTTATCTAGCATAACCAGAAATGACACTAGAATCTCTTGGCCACCTGTGGAAAAATTTAGGCTCATGTCATCATATCACATGAAAGCTCTTTGCAAGCAATTGCCTCAATAATAGGACACTAAACTGCCATAAAATCATAGTCAATGCCTGAAAACTGTGCTATCTCAGCTCTACTAACTCTTCAATTTCGGCCACGACATCCAAAATTGGATAAATAATAATGTTACTAGCTGTGTCCTGAATAACGGTCATGCCTCAACTTTTTCCTCCCTACAGCGGGGAGTCAGACAAGGTTGTCTGTTGTCTGGCGTCCTCTTCGTTCTCGGAATAGGACTCCTCTCCAGATCCATAAAAACGATCCCACTCTAATAGGCTATTAAAGGTATCAAGGTCAACAAGCATGAGCTTAAAATAAGTCAATATGTCGATGACACAACAGTATTTGTTCGTGACCTCGACCCTGTTACGAGTCTGTTGAAGACACTAAAAGTTTTCAAAGAGTATTCTGGCCTAGAAATAAACACCACCAAAACCGAAGCAATGTGGTTGGGCGAATGGAAAGACAGAACAGATGAACCTTTTGGTTTTAAGTGGCCTAAAGAACCTGTTACTGATGTCCTTGGTGTCTTTTTTTCTTACAACCAAGAAAGTGCTAATAGACTGAACTTCGGTGAAAAAATACTTAACCTCGAGAAACGCTAAACACTTGGCAACGGAGAAATTTACGGGAAGATAAACATACTCAAAACACTTGAGATATCTAAGTTAATTTACTCAACTTCCGTGCTCCCTGTTCCAGATCACTATATCCAAGAAATAAATAAGCTAATTTTCAACTTTATTTGGGCAGGGAAGCCCCCTAAAATCAAAAGGAATACCATAATTGCAGAAAGGAAAGATGGCGGATTGAAAATGTGTGATTTTAAGATCATGGAAAAAGCGCTCAAAATAGCTTGGGTCAACAGAGTTCGGGACGAGTCAGAAGCTTCCTGGAAAATTATTCCAAACCAGGTCTAACACAAACATGGTGGTCTGGCCTTCCTAACAAAATGCAACTTTGCAACAAGTACATTGGACTTTGATGATAAGCTTCCCACATTTTACAAAAAAATGTTAGATTATTGGTGCGAGTTCAAAATCTTAACAGGCATCAATTTCAAAAGAAATCCTTAAAACGAAATAGTATGGAATAACAGGCAAATTCTTGTAGGAAAAAAACATTGTATTTTACCAAACGTAGTATGAAGTCGGCGTTACCAAGGTAAGCGACATATTAAACCAAAATCAGGATTTTTTTGAAGTTGCGGCATGAATTCGTAATAAAATTTAATTTGAGTGTTCCTTTCCACTACATACTATGGCCTGCTTAACACAATCCTAAAAAATTGGAAAACTAATCTTACAAACTGCATTCCAGAAGCCACACACGACAGCACTGACGTCACTCTAAGAACCAGTTCTATTTATTCCTCTCTTTTAAACACCGCCTTCGTTCCTCTCACTGCCGAAACCAAAATTCTACGCCACGGATTTACAAAAAACACTATCCAGAAGGTTTATCTTATGCCATTCACAGTCACAAATGAAGTTAAAATAATAATGTTTCAGTATAAAGTGATTCATAACGTGCTTCCAACCCGCGCTACACTTCATCGAGACGGCATTTCAGAAAGCCCAACATGCAACTTATGCAATGCAGAGGAACAAACGTTACATCATCTGCTAATGAACTGCACACTAACAGTCGATTTCTGGATTCGGTCTCAAGGCTGGTGGTACCAAAAAACAAACGAAACAATAACGCTATCCACAAGTCATATACTCTACGGCTGGCATGATAGGACAAAGCATTGGCAGGCCTTTAATTACTGTCTGCTGATAGCCAAATATTGCATTATCTGCGCAAGCCTTCGCGGAGATGTCTTAGATTTTCAAAACTTTCTACTGTTCATTACCGGAAAACTTGAAATTTTAAAAGAGATCGCGACTGCAAAAAAAAAAAAAACACTTCCGAAATTTCATCGCACATGGGCTTTTCTGCTCTAATTTAATATAACCATATACAAAATAGAATGTGGCATTAATGAAACAGCACTTGTAAATAAGCGAACTGTAATTGAGTCTGCGTGATTGTATTGTAATATATGTATTTTAAGTAGCGCATGCATAATTAGTTTGTAATTGGGAGAAAGCACCAACAACACTTCTTCTCAGAACTACACTCACCCGGACGATCATACTATACGAACTACTGATACTCCTGGGTTCAAACCATTTACTATATTAATTGAAAAGTCTAAGTGAAGCTTTTGTCGATTTTGACTGGTCTTAAATATGATATAATTTGATTTTTTAACATTTATAGAAAGCTTATTTGCTTGAAACCAACATGATAGATTCTGCAACTCAGTATTGACTAATTCCATGAGAAAAATTGGATCTTTATGAGAAAAGAAAATGTTGGTGTCGTCGGCAAAAAGAATAAAGTCCAAGACCTTTGACACATTACAAAGATCATTAATATATATATCAGAAAGAGGAGTGTTCCAAGTATTGAACCCTGCGGTACGCCACATTCAACATATTTAAGAGAGGATTTATAACCATTGTACAGTACAAACTGAGATCTGCCTGGCAAATAGCTTTTGAACCACTGCAATGATACCCCCCTAACCCCATAAAATTCTAATTTTACTAGTAAGATATCATGATTAAAAAACAAGACAAAAACAAGAGTTTTGAAAGTCAAGCACGATCTCCTCCACATCGTTTCACAGGCAAATCAGAGCAAAACAAACCACTAATCTTTCTCACTGAAATCTACGCGAAATAAGACGACGGCTCGACGGTGTGACATCCTCGTGTTGTTCGTGGCGCAATGCACTCTGGTAAAAAGTGACGCAGTGAACTCTGGTTAAATGCAATGCATTCTGGTATAAAGCGATGAATTCGAGAATTCGTATCCCCTTCTATATATTCTTTTTAAATCCTGTTTATGTTGCTGCTCGCTCGCTACGCTCGCTCGCGATCGTGTTCTTTTTCAGCCAAAGACTTATTCTTACAGTTGAACCTCGCTATTTTGAACTCCCTGAGGAAACGAAAAATAGTTCGGAATAAGCGGAAGTTCGAAATAACAGTAAATGACTAAAGGACAAATCCAAGGGAAATGGTTTTGAGTTCGAAATAACGTACGGGGAATTCGAGTAAGCAAGGTCCACCTGTATTTATTTTTGTCTGGTGAAAACTTGCACTTTTCTAGCGGCTTTCTGCATAGGTTATTAAAATCTAGCTTTCCGCCCACATCATTCAGTCCATTGTTCTCAATTCTCGGCCTAAAACTGAGTTAGAATTCGTTTAGTTAAGTTACATTGTGAAATAAAAATATATGCACAAGTAGATATGATGAACATCATTTATGATAAGATTCTTTTATCCCTCGGTCTTTGAACAGCTGGAACTAAAAAAGAAAAATATGTAACACTCGCTGTTTACTCTCAATTGCAAATTTATTTGAATACGTAATGAGCTGTCATTCAGTATAAAGAGTAAACTATCGACAGCTGAATAAAACCTTTCGATTGTCAACAAGGCCTAACCTGGAAAATCTCTCTTCCTGTCAACCTGCAAATTTGTTCTTCCTTAACCAGGACATTCACACTTTTTATAATCCCTGTTCGTCCGTTGTCCCTCAGGATTATATTATTTAGATACTACAAGTTTACCAAACAGCCTTGGTCTAGAAATCCAAGCCAAACAACTGGAAATTACGAGAACAATTAAACTTTGCCGCGTGATAACGCAAAGGAAGGGGTCTGTCGTTTAGATCAAGCCAACATCTACCTGAACTCACAGCACAATAAATAATTGTATGAATTAAGAAGAATCCGACCGCTAAAGAAAATCATTTCTGATCGTCCCTCTTTCATGGGAGTATAGAGCGGTCGATCGATCGGTTTAAAAATAAAATCAGAGCCGACATAAGGAATATTGATAATAAATCATTCCAAGTGAACCTTGATGGTTCCTTCCTTTAGACAAGAAGTAGTCACTAAAAGAACAACAAATGTTGGATGAAATTTTCTTGATGTGCTTTTTTGTATTAAATTAAAATACAATTTTATCTGACGTGTAATTTACATTTGCAAAAGATTACCTGACAAGCCAAACACTAGTTCAGCAATAAATTAAAACAACGGTATTAGAGCGGTTTTCAATTGAGTGTCGAAAGTAATCAGTCAATTACTTTGGTTTTGGTTTTGGTTTTACTACGGTTAGAGATTGGCTGAGTAGTCTAATTGGTAAGTAATTAGTTTGGTTTTGGTTTTACGACAGTCAATTGAAAACTGCTCTAATCATAGACTGTTATGTGATGCTCAGTTTCACAAGTTATTTGATGATAATTATCTCAAAAGACTAAATAGGTCTAAAGAAGTTTTCTCGAATTCTTTTGAAGACCTTGTGATTGTCAAGGCTATTGAGGAGTTTTTGCATGTCCCTACGCTAACCTTTCAATGCAGCCAAACACCTACAAAAGTACATGTAAAGCGTCGTATCAACAACCAATATTGAAACACTGCAGTTCCATACATCCTGACCGGTTTTTAATGA